>NW_024121188.1:16034114-16467622 GCF_016745375.1 Pimephales promelas
AAAGTACATCAGAATTGACTTCATCTTCAACAGAAATATCTTCAGCTACAGTAGAACAAACAACAAGCCAGCAGACACAAACCTCTCCAGATACTTCTAGCACAGAAACTGAACCTACAACGACAGTTTACTCAACATTTACAACAGCAATGTCCCCTATGAGCACACCACAATAGAATCATCTACAGGTGAAAGTGGTTCAACACTGGAAACTACAATATCCACAACAGGTACCTCTACCATCTTCTACAACAGAAAGTACATCAGAATTGACTTCATCTTCAACAGAAATATCTTCAGCTACAGTAGAACAAACAACAAGCCAGCTGACACAAACCTCTCCAGATACTTCTAGCACAGAAACTGAATTTAAAACGACAGTTTACTCAACATTTACAACATCTATGTCCCCTATGAGCACAACCACTTTAGAATCATCTACAGGTGAAAGTGTTCAACACTGGAAACTACAATATCCACAACAGGTACCTCTCCATCTTCACCATCTTCTACAACAGAAAGTACATCAGAATTGACTTCACTACAACAGAAATATCTTCAGCTACAGTAGAACAAACAACAAGCCAGCAGACACAAACCTCTCCAGATACTTCTAGCACAGAAACTGAACTACAACGACAGTTTACTCAACATTTACAACATCTATGTCCCTATGAGCACAACCACAATAGAATCATCTACAGGTGAAAGTGGTTCAACACTGGAAACTACAATATCCACAACAGGTACCTCTCCATCTTCACCGTCTTCTACAACAGAAAGTACATCAGAATTGACTTCATCTTCAACAGAAATATCTTCAGCTACAGTAGAACAAACAACAAGCCAGCAGACACAAACCTCTCCAGATACTTCTAGCACAGAAACTGAATCCACAACGACAGTTTACTCAACATTTACAACATCTATGTCCCCTATGAGCACAACCACTTTAGAATCATCTACAGGTGAAAGTGGTTCAACACTGGAAACTACAATATCCACAACAGGTACCTCTCCATCTTCACCGTCTTCTACAACAGAAAGTACATCAGAATTGACTATATCTTCAACAGAAATATCTTCAGCTAGTGTAGGACAATCAACAAGCCAGCAGACACAAACCTCTCCAGATACTTCTAGCACAGAAACTGAACCTACAACGACAGTTTACTCGACATTTACAACAGCAATGTCCCCTATGAGCACAACCACTTTAGAATCATCTACAGGTGAAAGTGGTTCAACACTGGAAACTACAATATCCACAACAGGTACCTCTCCATCTTCACCATCTTCTACAACAGAAAGTACATCAGAATTGACTTCATCTTCAACAGAAATATCTTCAGCTAGTGTAGGACAATCAACAAGCCAGCAGACACAAACCTCTCAGATACTTCTAGCACAGAAACTGAATCCACAACGACAGTTTACTCAACATTTACAACAGCAATGTCCCCTATGAGCACAACCACTTTAGAATCATCTACAGGTGAAAGTGGTTCAACACTGGAAACTACAATATCCACAACAGGTACCTCTCCATCTTCATCATCTTCTACAACAGAAAGTACATCAGAATTGACTTCATCTACAACCGAAATATCTTCAGCTAGTGTAGAACAATCAACAAGCCAGCAGACACAAACCTCTCCAGATACTTCTAGCACAGAAACTGAATTTACAACGACAGTTTACTCAACATTTACAACATCTATGTCCCCTATGAGCACAACCACAATAGAATCATCTACAGGTGAAAGTGGTTCAACACTGGAAACTACAATATCCACAACAGGTACCTCTCCATCTTCTACAACAGAAAGTACATCAGAATTGACTTCATCTTCAACAGAAATATCTTCAGCTACAGTAGAACAAACAACAAGCCAGCAGACACAAACCTCTCCAGATACTTCTAGCACAGAAACTGAACCTACAACGACAGTTTACTCAACATTTACAACATCTATGTCCCCTATGAGCACAACCACTTTAGAATCATCTACAGGTGAAAGTGGTTCAACACTGGAAACTACAATATCCACAACAGGTACCTCTCCATCTTCACCATCTTCTACAACAGAAAGTACATCAGAATTGACTTCATCTTCAACAGAAATATCTTCAGCTACAGTAGAACAAACAACAAGCCAGCAGACACAAACCTCTCCAGATACTTCTAGCACAGAAACTGAACCTACAACGACAGTTTACTCAACATTTACAACAGCAATGTCCCCTATGAGCACAACCACTTTAGAATCATCTACAGGTGAAAGTGGTTCAACACTGGAAACTACAATATCCACAACAGGTACCTCTCCATCTTCTACAACAGAAAGTACATCAGAACTGACTTCATCTACAACAGAAATATCTTCAGCTAGTGTAGGACAATCAACAAGCCAGCTGACACAAACCTCTACAGACACTTCTAGCACAGACACTGAATCCACAACGACAGTTTACTCAACATTTACAACAGCAATGTCCCCTATGAGCACAACCACTTTAGAATCATCTACAGGTGAAAGTGGTTCAACACTGGAAACTACAATATCCACAACAGGTACCTCTCCATCTTCACCATCTTCTACAACAGAAAGTACATCAGAATTGACTTCGTCTACAACAGAAATATCTTCAGCTAGTGTAGGACAATCAACAAGCCAGCAGACACAAACCTCTACAGATACTTCCAGCACAGAAACTGAATTTACAACGACAGTTTACTCAACATTTACAACATCTATGTCCCCTATGAGCACAACCACAATAGAATCATCTACAGGTGAAAGTGGTTCAACACTGGAAACTACAATATCCACAACAGGTACCTCTCCATCTTCTACAACAGAAAGTACATCAGAATTGACTTCATCTTCAACAGAAATATCTTCAGCTACAGTAGAACAAACAACAAGCCAGCTGACACAAACCTCTCCAGATACTTCTAGCACAGAAACTGAACCTACAACGACAGCTTACTCAACATTTACAACATCTATGTCCCCTATGAGCACAACCACTTTAGAATCATCTACAGGTGAAAGTGGTTCAACACTGGAAACTACAATATCCACAACAGGTACCTCTCCATCTTCACCATCTTCTACAACAGAAAGTACATCAGAATTGACTTCATCTTCAACAGAAATATCTTCAGCTACAGTAGAACAAACAACAAGCCAGCTGACACAAACCTCTCCAGATACTTCTAGCACAGAAACTGAACCTACAACGACAGTTTACTCAACATTTACAACATCTATGTCCCCTATGAGCACAACCACTTTAGAATCATCTACAGGTGAAAGTGGTTCAACACTGGAAACTACAATATCCACAACAGGTACCTCTCCATCTTCACCATCTTCTACAACAGAAAGTACATCAGAATTGACTTCATCTTCAACAGAAATATCTTCAGCTACAGTAGAACAAACAACAAGCCAGCTGACACAAACCTCTCCAGATACTTCTAGCACAGAAACTGAACCTACAACGACAGTTTACTCGACATTTACAACAGCAATGTCCCCTATGAGCACAACCACTTTAGAATCATCTACAGGTGAAAGTGGTTCAACACTGGAAACTACAATATCCACAACAGGTACCTCTCCATCTTCACCATCTTCTACAACAGAAAGTACATCAGAACTGACTTCATCTACAACAGAAATATCTTCAGCTAGTGTAGGACAATCAACAAGCCAGCAGACACAAACCTCTACAGATGCTTCCAGCACAGAAACTGAATTTACAACGACAGTTTACTCAACATTTACAACATCTATGTCCCCTATGAGCACAACCACTTTAGAATCATCTACAGGTGAAAGTGGTTCAACACTGGAAACTACAATATCCACAACAGGTACCTCTCCATCTTCTACAACAGAAAGTACATCAGAATTGACTTCATCTACAACAGAAATATCTTCAGCTAGTGTAGACAATCAACAAGCCAGCAGACACAAACCTCTCCAGATACTTCTAGCACAGAAACTGAATCTACAACGACAGTTTACTCAACATTTACAACATCTATGTCCCCTATGAGCACAACCACTTTAGAATCATCTACAGGTGAAAGTGGTTCAACACTGGAAACTACAATATCCACAACAGGTACCTCTCCATCTTCACCATCTTCTACAACAGAAAGTACATCAGAATTGACTTCATCTTCAACAGAAATATCTTCAGCTACAGTAGAACAAACAACAAGCCAGCTGACACAAACCTCTCCAGATACTTCTAGCACAGAAACTGAACCTACAACGACAGTTTACTCAACATTTACAACATCTATGTCCCCTATGAGCACAACCACTTTAGAATCATCTACAGGTGAAAGTGGTTCAACACTGGAAACTACAATATCCACAACAGGTACCTCTCCATCTTCATCATCTTCTACAACAGAAAGTACATCAGAATTGACTTCATCTACAACCGAAATATCTTCACCTAGTGTAGAACAATCAACAAGCCAGCAGACACAAACCTCTCCAGATACTTCTAGCACAGAAACTGAACCTACAACGACAGTTTACTCAACATTTACAACAGCAATGTCCCCTATGAGCACAACCACTTTAGAATCATCTACAGGTGAAAGTGGTTCAACACTGGAAACTACAATATCCACAACAGGTACCTCTCCATCTTCACCATCTTCTACAACAGAAAGTACATCAGAATTGACTTCATCTTCAACAGAAATATCTTCAGCTAGTGTAGGACAATTAACAAGCCAGCTGACACAAACCTCTACAGACACTTCTAGCACAGACACTGAATCCACAACGGCAGTTTACTCAACATTTACAACAGCAATGTCCCCTATGAGCACAACCACTTTAGAATCATCTACAGGTGAAAGTGGTTCAACACTGGAAACTACAATATCCACAACAGGTACCTCTCCATCTTCACCATCTTCTACAACAGAAAGTACATCAGAATTGACTTCATCTACAACAGAAATATCTTCAGCTAGTGTAGAACAATCAACAAGCCAGCAGACACAAACCTCTACAGATACTTCTAGCACAGAAACTGAATCTACAACGACAGTTTACTCAACATTTACAACATCTATGTCCCCTATGAGCACAACCACTTTAGAATCATCTACAGGTGAAAGTGGTTCAACACTGGAAACTACAATATCCACAACAGGTACCTCTCCATCTTCTACAACAGAAAGTACATCAGAACTGACTTCATCTACAACAGAAATATCTTCAGCTAGTGTAGGACAATCAACAAGCCAGCAGACACAAACCTCTACAGATACTTCCAGCACAGAAACTGAATTTACAACGACAGTTTACTCAACATTTACAACATCTATGTCCCCTATGAGCACAACCACTTTAGAATCATCTACAGGTGAAAGTGGTTCAACACTGGAAACTACAATATCCACAACAGGTACCTCTCCATCTTCTACAACAGAAAGTACATCAGAATTGACTTCATCTACAACAGAAATATCTTCAGCTAGTGTAGAACAATCAACAAGCCAGCAGACACAAACCTCTCCAGATACTTCTAGCACAGAAACTGAATCAACAACGACAGTTTACTCAACATTTACAACATCTATGTCCCCTATGAGCACAACCACAATAGAATCATCTACAGGTGAAAGTGGTTCAACACTGGGAACTACAATATCCACAACAGGTACCTCTCCATCTTCACCGTCTTCTACAACAGAAAGTACATCAGAATTGACTTCATCTTCAACAGAAATATCTTCAGCTACAGTAGAACAAACAACAAGCCAGCTGACACAAACCTCTACAGATACTTCTAGCACAGAAACTGAACCTACAACGACAGTTTACTCAACATTTACAACAGCAATGTCCCCTATGAGCACAACCACTTTAGAATCATCTACAGGTGAAAGTGGTTCAACACTGGAAACTACAATATCCACAACAGGTACCTCTCCATCTTCACCATCTTCTACAACAGAAAGTACATCAGAATTGACTTCATCTTCAACAGAAATATCTTCAGCTACAGTAGAACAAACAACAAGCCAGCTGACACAAACCTCTACAGATACTTCTAGCAGAGAAACTGAATCCACAACGACAGTTTACTCAACATTTACAACAGCAATGTCCCCTATGAGCACAACCACAATAGAATCATCTACAGGTGAAAGTGGTTCAACACTGGAAACTACAATATCCACAACAGGTACCTCTCCATCTTCTACAACAGAAAGTACATCAGAATTGACTTCATCTACAACAGAAATATCTTCAGCTACAGTAGAACAATCAACAAGCCAGCTGACACAAACCTCTCCAGATACTTCTAGCACAGAAACTGAATCCACAACGACAGTTTACTCAACATTTACAACAGCAATGTCCCCTATGAGCACAACCACAATAGAATCATCTACAGGTGAAAGTGGTTCAACACTGGAAACTACAATATCCACAACAGGTACCTCTCCATCTTCTACAACAGAAAGTACATCAGAATTGACTTCATCTTCAACAGAAATATCTTCAGCTACAGTAGAACAAACAACAAGCCAGCTGACACAAACCTCTCCAGATACTTCTAGCACAGAAACTGAACCTACAACGACAGTTTACTCAACATTTACAACATCTATGTCCCCTATGAGCACAACCACTTTAGAATCATCTACAGGTGAAAGTGGTTCAACACTGGAAACTACAATATCCACAACAGGTACCTCTCCATCTTCACCATCTTCTACAACAGAAAGTACATCAGAATTGACTTCATCTTCAACAGAAATATCTTCAGCTACAGTAGAACAAACAACAAGCCAGCAGACACAAACCTCTCCAGATACTTCTAGCACAGAAACTGAACCTACAACGACAGTTTACTCAACATTTACAACAGCAATGTCCCCTATGAGCACAACCACTTTAGAATCATCTACAGGTGAAAGTGGTTCAACACTGGAAACTACAATATCCACAACAGGTACCTCTCCATCTTCTACAACAGAAAGTACATCAGAATTGACTTCATCTACAACAGAAATATCTTCAGCTAGTGTAGGACAATCAACAAGCCAGCTGACACAAACCTCTACAGACACTTCTAGCACAGACACTGAATCCACAACGACAGTTTACTCAACATTTACAACAGCAATGTCCCCTATGAGCACAACCACTTTAGAATCATCTACAGGTGAAAGTGGTTCAACACTGGAAACTACAATATCCACAACAGGTACCTCTCCATCTTCACCATCTTCTACAACAGAAAGTACATCAGAACTGACTTCGTCTACAACAGAAATATCTTCAGCTAGTGTAGGACAATCAACAAGCCAGCAGACACAAACCTCTACAGATACTTCTAGCACAGAAACTGAATTTACAACGACAGTTTACTCAACATTTACAACATCTATGTCCCCTATGAGCACAACCACAATAGAATCATCTACAGGTGAAAGTGGTTCAACACTGGAAACTACAATATCCACAACAGGTACCTCTCCATCTTCTACAACAGAAAGTACATCAGAATTGACTTCATCTTCAACAGAAATATCTTCAGCTACAGTAGAACAAACAACAAGCCAGCAGACACAAACCTCTCCAGATACTTCTAGCACAGAAACTGAACCTACAACGACAGTTTACTCAACATTTACAACATCTATGTCCCCTATGAGCACAACCACTTTAGAATCATCTACAGGTGAAAGTGGTTCAACACTGGAAACTACAATATCCACAACAGGTACCTCTCCATCTTCACCATCTTCTACAACAGAAAGTACATCAGAATTGACTTCATCTTCAACAGAAATATCTTCAGCTACAGTAGAACAAACAACAAGCCAGCAGACACAAACCTCTCCAGATACTTCTAGCACAGAAACTGAACCTACAACGACAGTTTACTCGACATTTACAACAGCAATGTCCCCTATGAGCACAACCACTTTAGAATCATCTACAGGTGAAAGTGGTTCAACACTGGAAACTACAATATCCACAACAGGTACCTCTCCATCTTCACCGTCTTCTACAACAGAAAGTACATCAGAATTGACTTCATCTTCAACAGAAATATCTTCAGCTAGTGTAGGACAATCAACAAGCCAGCTGACACAAACCTCTACAGACACTTCTAGCAGAGACACTGAATCCACAACGACAGTTTACTCAACATTTACAACAGCAATGTCCCCTATGAGCACAACCACTTTAGAATCATCTACAGGTGAAAGTGGTTCAACACTGGAAACTACAATATCCACAACAGGTACCTCTCCATCTTCTACAACAGAAAGTACATCAGAACTGACTTCATCTACAACAGAAATATCTTCAGCTAGTGTAGGACAATCAACAAGCCAGCAGACACAAACCTCTCCAGATACTTCCAGCACAGAAACTGAATTTACAACGACAGTTTACTCAACATTTACAACATCTATGTCCCCTATGAGCACAACCACAATAGAATCATCTACAGGTGAAAGTGGTTCAACACTGGGAACTACAATATCCACAACAGGTACCTCTCCATCTTCACCGTCTTCTACAACAGAAAGTACATCAGAATTGACTTCATCTTCAACAGAAATATCTTCAGCTACAGTAGAACAAACAACAAGCCAGCTGACACAAACCTCTACAGATACTTCCAGCACAGAAACTGAATTTACAACGACAGTTTACTCAACATTTACAACATCTATGTCCCCTATGAGCACAACCACTTTAGAATCATCTACAGGTGAAAGTGGTTCAACACTGGAAACTACAATATCCACAACAGGTACCTCTCCATCTTCTACAACAGAAAGTACATCAGAACTGACTTCATCTACAACAGAAATATCTTCAGCTAGTGTAGGACAATCAACAAGCCAGCAGACACAAACCTCTCCAGATACTTCTAGCAGAGAAACTGAATCAACAACGACAGTTTACTCAACATTTACAACATCTATGTCCCCTATGAGCACAACCACAATAGAATCATCTACAGGTGAAAGTGGTTCAACACTGGAAACTACAATATCCACAACAGGTACCTCTCCATCTTCACCGTCTTCTACAACAGAAAGTACATCAGAATTGACTTCATCTTCAACAGAAATATCTTCAGCTACAGTAGAACAAACAACAAGCCAGCTGACACAAACCTCTACAGATACTTCTAGCACAGAAACTGAACCTACAACGACAGTTTACTCAACATTTACAACATCTATGTCCCCTATGAGCACAACCACAATAGAATCATCTACAGGTGAAAGTGGTTCAACACTGGAAACTACAATATCCACAACAGGTACCTCTCCATCTTCACCGTCTTCTACAACAGAAAGTACATCAGAATTGACTATATCTTCAACAGAAATATCTTCAGCTAGTGTAGGACAATCAACAAGCCAGCAGACACAAACCTCTCCAGATACTTCTAGCACAGAAACTGAACCTACAACGACAGTTTACTCGACATTTACAACAGCAATGTCCCCTATGAGCACAACCACTTTAGAATCATCTACAGGTGAAAGTGGTTCAACACTGGAAACTACAATATCCACAACAGGTACCTCTCCATCTTCACCATCTTCTACAACAGAAAGTACATCAGAACTGACTTCGTCTACAACAGAAATATCTTCAGCTAGTGTAGGACAATCAACAAGCCAGCAGACACAAACCTCTACAGATACTTCTAGCACAGAAACTGAATTTACAACGACAGTTTACTCAACATTTACAACATCTATGTCCCCTATGAGCACAACCACAATAGAATCATCTACAGGTGAAAGTGGTTCAACACTGGAAACTACAATATCCACAACAGGTACCTCTCCATCTTCTACAACAGAAAGTACATCAGAACTGACTTCATCTACAACAGAAATATCTTCAGCTACAGTAGAACAAACAACAAGCCAGCTGACACAAACCTCTACAGATACTTCTAGCACAGAAACTGAACCTACAACGACAGTTTACTCGACATTTACAACAGCAATGTCCCCTATGAGCACAACCACTTTAGAATCATCTACAGGTGAAAGTGGTTCAACACTGGAAACTACAATATCCACAACAGGTACCTCTCCATCTTCACCATCTTCTACAACAGAAAGTACATCAGAACTGACTTCATCTTCAACAGAAATATTTTCAGCTAGTGTAGGACAATCAACAAGCCAGCAGACACAAACCTCTACAGATACTTCTAGCACAGAAACTGAACCTACAACGACAGTTTACTCGACATTTACAACAGCAATGTCCCCTATGAGCACAACCACTTTAGAATCATCTACAGGTGAAAGTGGTTCAACACTGGAAACTACAATATCCACAACAGGTACCTCTCCATCTTCACCATCTTCTACAACAGAAAGTACATCAGAACTGACTTCATCTTCAACAGAAATATTTTCAGCTAGTGTAGGACAATCAACAAGCCAGCTGACACAAACCTCTCCAGATACTTCTAGCAGAGAAACTGAATCCACAACGACAGTTTACTCAACATTTACAACAGCAATGTCCCCTATGAGCACAACCACTTTAGAATCATCTACAGGTGAAAGTGGTTCAACACTGGAAACTACAATATCCACAACAGGTACCTCTCCATCTTCACCATCTTCTACAACAGAAAGTACATCAGAACTGACTTCATCTTCAACAGAAATATCTTCAGCTACAGTAGAACAATCAACAAGCCAGCTGACACAAACCTCTCCAGATACTTCTAGCACAGAAACTGAATCCACAACGACAGTTTACTCAACATTTACAACATCTATGTCCCCTATGAGCACAACCACATTAGAATTGTCTACAAGTAAAAGTGGTTCAACAGTGGAAACTACAATATCCACAACAGGTACCTCTCCATCTTCACCGTCTTCTACAACAGAAAGAAGTTCAGAATTGACTTCATCTACAACAGTAATATCTTCAGCTACTGTACAACAAACAAGCCAGTCGACAACTCAAACTTCATTTACAACAGCAATGTCTCCTATGAGCACAACCACATTAGAATTGTCTACAAGTGAAAGTGGTTCAACACTGGAAACATCAACAAAACCTCCTTTATCCACAACTTTTAGTTCAGTTTCAACAACTCAAAACTGTCTGGAGCAATGTCAGTGTAATGGATCTCCATGCATTTTCAATGTAACAACTGGGAAATGTGAATGTAAATGCAATCCTATCACTTATGGAGATTATTGCAATTTCGCAAATGACTCTTCTACGGCTATTTTGTGTAAGTTTTTATCATACTTTCTTATTTTATAATTATTACACTTGCTGTTGTCTATTTCTTCTTATTTTTCACATATGTTGTAAATAATTATTTCACTGCACTGTGTGTATTGAATCAATAGAAAATCAGCCACTAAGATACTTGTAGCCAATAATTTTTTCATCTGAAAGTTATTTATGTTTTAGAGCTAAAATGTTACACAACCCACGTAAATACTTGATGTCCTTAAAGTTCTTTTATTACAAAAGGTTTAGCACAATAGTTTCAATTTGCAGCTTACTTATGTCTCTCATGTTTAAATATCAAAGTCTTTCTAATCTTTCTAAATCTATTATTTATTTGCAGCTGAAGGAATACCCGCAAGGAAGGCAAATATCTCTCTTCGAATTTTAATGGAATATAATCCTGCGTATGGAAATTTGAACTCTTCCCAATCAAAACATCTAATTTCCATTTTAAAACAAGAGGTACATTTTCTTACTTTTCCTGAAGTAATTTAAAGCTCACAAAGTTTTTAAAAAAATATATTAAAAAAATACTTTTTTTTTGATACAGTGGACCTATAAGTATTCAGATTTTTAAGCCAAACTTATAAAATACATCAAATCAAAAATATATGAACGTTATTTGCATTTGACAGAACAGAGGGCTGTTCCATAAACCAAGATTAGAGTATAAGCCAGGCTTATTTCGGTTAGTCAGGCTTATTTTTGGTAGATTCGGTTTCATAAATCAAGCTTAAAAAAGTTGTTACCCCGGCAACTTATGCTGGCAAATTAACCTGGTCCGGGGCAGGCTAACTGTCAGGCTAAGTCTGAGTTCAGGCTTAACGAGCATACCATTTATACTCACCTGCTGGTATTTCGATGTCATTTTATTTTACTTAACATATTATTAACAATTATTAATACATTTTTTTTAAATAAATAAGGAAATTAACTTTACTAATAAATGTAAGTAATTATAAGGTATAAATACGCTAAGAAATGTTCAAAACTTTAATTGGTGAGTTTGTTTAATGAGTTTGTTAATTAATTAATTAATTACAAGTATATAAATAGGGAGCTGAACTAGTTTCCAAACTTAACCATAGTGTGTCCTTTGATAGATGAGGTGGTGGATGAGGGAGCTATAGTCTTGTGGAGGGCATTTCAAAGAGAGAGAACTTTCAAAGACAGGTCAGACCCATTGGCATTTAATGACAGCTACCTGTATGAACGATATAGGTTCTCAAGAGATGGGATTGCATATATTTGTAGATTACCAAGCCCACACATATGCAAATAATTATTTTGTTTAATATGGTCTAAACCATGACTGTGTAGCATTGAACCTTTTATTTTCCACTGGCCCTTCAACTTTCTCCTTAGTTGAACAAACACAGAGAAGTCAAAGTATCTAACGTGTCTTTATTCAGAGTGAATCTGCCTGTTAGGGGTGAAAACACACAAATAAATGTTGTGAATGATCAAAAAGATCATGTTTTTTTCTTTTCCTTTTTAAAAAAAATGGTAGTTCTACTTGCATTTTTCTGTAGCTGTTGAATTTCCAGCTCCATCTTCCTCATCTTCAGTTTTTTTATACTGGATGTCGACATCAATTGCTTCCAGTTTAGCGTTTATACACTCCTTTTATGTTTTCTGGGTTCTGTAGAAACATAGATTTAAGTTATTTCATTGAATACTCTTGTCACATTGTTTTCATTTCTTAATACTCACTTTGTCACATGTGGTCCCAGACTGAGAGGGCTCTAGAACAATGTCAGGATCCTGAAAACACATTATGATCATTTTGGCACACAAGTACACTTTTTAATATTCAATACAGTATAGCATGGATGGAAGCTGTGAGTACCCCCTCCTTAAACATACAGACACAGTCTCCTCATCCTCCTCAACTGATGGGCCTTCTCCCTGTCTGTGAGCACTGATTAGTTAAACTCATCGCTTAGATGACTGATTTAAAAGGTCTCATACTCGCAGGCAACATGATGTCTGGTGGATCCATAAAGCATACAGAATCTTGATATATTTTTTTTACCCAAATGCACCATTACAGTAGCACAAGTACCTCTACCTGACATTACTGCTATGATGTACCTAAGGAAGGAGGAAATCAGTTAGTCAGGAAGGAATAATGATAATAAAACACACACACCTTTTATATACTCACTCCTTATACATGATATCATTTTAGATGATGTCCCACCCTCTATTCCCTCAAGGACGGGCCTCCCTTTATTAATTTCCAAAGCCAGCTCCTCTGCAGGAGTGACGCTGGCTGGTGGTGGCCTTCTCCCAGTGCCAGCAACCTCAGTCTTCTTTTTGGTCGCTGCAATAAAAAAATTTTTTTTTTTAAACGTGAATAGTTGTAACTTTAAGCTGGCATTGATTACATATCTACATACCATTAGATTTACTTACCATTCTGAACTATATTTTTTATTTTCACCTGCTGCCAGGGTCTTTTTCCTTCACTTAAGTTGCTGCTGCGTGAAAGCAATTAAGGTTACTGTTATTCACACACAAACTTTTCAATGTATTGTGACACTTATTAAAGGTTGATAAAGTATTTTAAATAGTTTACACTGCTACTTACGCATTGAGATGATCAGCAATTTCCGGTCAACCTTTCTCACTTGCTTTATTTATTGCCGCTGTATTGCCTTTTTTGGTGATGACATCTTTAAATTCGCAAACGCAAACGCTGTTCCGTTGCCGTGAACATCGCTGCTCTTTTCCTTTTGTTGCCATGGTAGCCCACAGTAAATCGATTGATCCATGCTCGACTTTTCAGGACTTTTAAAGAATGGCGTGTATGCGCAATTATCTACACTATTTAAACCCGACTCAAGTTAGTAAGATCATATGATCCTCAACTTACTGTTATGGAACCAATTTAAGCGCGGATGTTTAGGTCGGCTCATTCAAGTCAGGTTTTGGATTTTAATCCCCGCTTTTCTAAGCGGCTTTTATGGAACAGCCCCCAGGTCTTAAAAATCAAATTAGATTACAAAACATTAGTTAATTGCACAAGTTAATATCTGCATTTTTGCAAAATATATTGTATGACTATTTATGCATGAAAAAAAAAACGTATTTTTGATTTTTTTTTTAACAGCTTTCAATCCTTTGCAAAAGAGCAAATCCACAAAACTTCAAAGATGTGCACATTGTTAGGCTAATGTAAGTTAATTTATCTTGAATTTCATACATTTACTAATACATTTGCAAAGCAAAACTTATATGTGGCATGTACTTTTTCAAGGAGAGGGAGTGTCATTGCTGAAAGTGTTGCAGAATATAACTATCCCAACAACAACTCACAAATAATGATGTTAAATACAAATCTGGGACCCGCACTGGAACAAATATTTGAAGACCCAAATTCCCTGAAAAATCTCAGCGTAGCTCTCGGTAATGTTCCCATCGAATCTAGCAATATTACCATGGAGAATGCTACGGTATTGGGTAAGTTACCTTTTAATTTTTATCTTACCTTTTTATCTTAAGACGTACTTATTCATTGCTGCGTATGAGTCCTGAATGTTTAGTGATTTTATGTTTTTTTGTATAGTGGTATTACTTCTTATTGTTTTGTATTGTTAACATTTTATCTTGTTGTACAGCACTTTGATGGAAAGCGCTCTATAAATAAATGTATTATTATTATTTTAAAAACAGATATCATAATTTAACATATTTTAGTAAGAAACAAAAGGTAGACTTCCTTTAAGGGACACATGGATTACCGTTGTACTATTATTTCTAATTTTTCTGTAATATGGCTCTTTTGTATTAATTTATTAAGATCTTTAATTTGCATATCTTTGTCATGTGTAGATATTTCAGAACTAAAACCATTTGTGAACTGTCCTGAGAATTTTGCTAATTTAACGGAGGAGATTGAAAATGGAGTATGGGTGTGTGTGGGATCATGCAAAAAAAATGTCAACTTCTGCAATCAACATGGTAAATGCCTAAATGAAATAACTGGACCACAGTGCAAGTAAGTGTTTCAATGCAAATTTCTAATAATTACAAACTGCTCAGTCTTCAGTTAATTAAAGGATATTTTCCTAAAAAAAAAAAATTAAAGGTACACTATGTAACTTTATATTTTGTTCAGTATTTATTAAAAAAAAATATACAGACGGAAAAATAAATAATTATTCTAAAAGGATAATTTTATTTAGCAAAATATCTCACCATCACTGATGCATCCAGGTCGCACTCAGTCACCATATGTTTGGTCTAAAACGCAACTGCTCTCCTGTATTGCCGCAGGACAGCAAATGTCAAGTTACATTTTCTGTAATCTTTGCAGGATTGTGATATGAAGAGTGTGCAGATTAACATATTTTAGCATCAGTGTAAAAGTGAATAGCACATAAGAGGCACTATTCCGGTAAACATGAATATCTATTGGTACAACATGGATCACATGACTAAACTTAAAATACCTCCGGCTTCCACAGTCCACACTACAACGCGAAAACGGCGTTTTCAAATTTATCCGCTTCGGAGAGCGTTTTCCAAAAGAGACGTTTACATGGACTTACCACGGCGTCTCAGTGTGGGCAGAAGGCCAAACCGGAGAGAAAAATATACGTATTAGTGTGGACATGGCCGCCTGGCATTAGTTGACGATGTTAGAATTTATTTTATGGCAATAGTGCGTATCCATTAGTCGTAGTAGTGGTGTAAATCTACACAAGAGACGCATTAATAAGTATCTTAAACAGCAAAAACACAGTCCTGTAGTCTGCCGTTGTCAAGTACTCGTGCACGCCTATAGACTGAACACGTATTACGCATGCGCATGACGTACATTTCTTAATAATATCCTTTCCTCCTCTTTTTGCCAACTGTCCAGGTGTTACAGTTCTTACTTTGAGAAGTACGAAGGAGCTCATTGTGAGCTGTACAGCAGAGGGGCTGGTTTCTACGCCGTTCTCTTCGGCAGTTTAGCAGCTTTTGCTCTACTTATGATTGTTTCAGCTGTGATGGTTGTGGTGCTCTACAGGGCCAAGAGGTCAGTCGAACTTTTCCTGTGACTTAAGCTTTCAAAAAAAAAAAAAAAATCAAAACAAATAACTCAATAATCTAATTTCAACAGAACACGGAAGCTATCATTTTTTGATGATGTCGCCTTTGATTTCTCATCAAGAGGTATGATGTCATATTGTTGCTATACGCATGCACTCCAGCAGAAGTACAGACTCTCAAACATTAGAAATGATGTGATGTATTATAATTGAAAATATTAACTATATTATTGCAGGACCCATTGACAGAGGCTATTGGCATCAAAACTTTTCAGCCACAGAAGACTCAGAACCAGGGTCTTATGGAGAGCACAATTATCATTCATCTGCATGGTAGGATACGAAATTTTATATATATATATATATATATATATATATATTATTTTTTTAATATGAGAAAGGGAAGAAGCATAGCAAACCTAAAATCAGCAGTCAAAATGACTACGCTATATTAAGATCATTAATGACACTAAATAGCGGGTTTTCACCGACGTCACGTTCTGGGCGGTAACCCGGATGAACGACCATTATGGAGGCACTCGGATGTAAACAGCATGGATTGCACTGTTAGTACTACTGAACACATTGTTACAGTAAAAAAACACAGAAAAACCCGTGGTAGGTGCGAAATCATATAGATTAGGACTTATCAAGCAGGAGAGAGCACAATATTTTGACAAACTAAAGTTAATTTGTGAGGTTCGAACGAGCTAGCTTCTCTAGCCCGTACTGCAATTCCATTTCTTATCCCGACATAAGCTACGCTCAGATTGTCAGTCCAAAAAGCACATAAAATCCGTTTCAAGCTGCTACATTCATATGTGGTTTGAAATCATATTAAAATACCAGGACATATGCCTCAGTCTGAATGATCGGATTTCGGTCAAAGCTTCATTTACACATGTGACTGATGAGCTGATGCTGTGCCTCTCTCAACCACAAATTAATGCTTTCTTTCATCATTTTTGCACTCTTCTCTTTAACTTTTGGCAGTCTATAGAACTCAAAAGGTATTTTCCTGGTGCGACCGATTAGTATAGACCAAAACGCGACCATTTTTCAGCAGAAATAATCAGCCAAATTTGCGAGTCCGTTCAGTTCAGTGGCATTGTTTATGTTCCGTGCCTCCAAAATGGCCGACTTCCGGATTGATGACGCGTCGTGAAAACCCTCTCGGTTGTTTTATTGATTATTTAATCACAATATTCGAATCTTTTTTTCCTCTCTGCCACAGATCAACAGACCAGAGCAACTGAAGTGATGGATGTCTGGTTTGCCACGCCGACACAATCAATCACAAACACGGCCAATCAGAACAATCCTCTCTGTTTGCGCACCCTATCCCTCTGAAAACTAAGCACACATACCTTGTATGTCCTATGACTTCTGTGATGCTTCATGCTTTTAATGGTGTATTGTGTAATGTCCTCTTGTAAACTTTACGCAATCACACTCCATGTTTGGTAATTATGAGTTGATTGCACATCGGTCCAATGAGCCGTTATGTGGGAGGGGCTTCCTGCTCAACGCGCATGCGCGCACACACAAACCATAATGCTCGTCGGAAACAAGAGCTGAAGAGAAATGCGAGGAAAAGTATGAGAGGGTGATACTCTGGGAATAAAAAATGATAATAATAATAATAATAATCATAAATCTACATAATAATTATTTCCCCTTGAAAAAGTAATTTAAGGGATTAGCTACTCTTCATTTTTTTGTAATTTAATTAGTTACTTCTGATGTAATTACATTAAATACTGTGTTGGCTAGAACAAACAAAAGGGGGTGTAATATCTAACGTTAAAATGTTGCCTATATTTTTATGTAACTAGCCTATTTAAATAGCCTACTTTGGTAAGGTCAATATTTATCCATGCAATTTTATATTATTTATTTGAAAGAATTAAAAGAGCAGTTTCATATTTTGTATTTGTTCAACTGCTAAATGTTGATATGGGACTTAAAGTAGTAATGCAATTTGGAGAGACTAAATAGTAGGTCTATAGTAATATAATTACATTGTGTAATTAGTAATAATAGCCTATAAAGAGCCTTTGTGCCAAAAGGGTTCTTTGGAGTTGAGTAAGGAACCCGATGCTTCATATAAAGAACCCCAATGAACCCTTTTTTCTCAGAGTTGCAAACAGTATATTGAGTTAAAGTATGCCAATGTGGTTACTATAGCAAAAACATGATGGTGTTTGAATCGAACATTTTAAAATGAGTCAAAATCTTATAGTTCCCAAAATATAGTCCATAACCAGCTTCTGTCTCCTCCACACCATAATGTTAAAAAAGCAGATTAAAACCATTACGATGAAAATGGTGGCATATAATGAGTCAATCATCTTCAGTTTGGATTGTATTTATGATGATGGGCATAATAAATTCAGTGGATTTGCTTATTTTCTATTCATTCTGGGGTTTATTTTTCATTTTAATAAATATTACATTGATATTTGGTACAGGAACAGTGGATTAAAGTTGCTTGAAAACTAAAACTGAAGGTCTAAAAAGCATTCATGTATACATTATCAGTCGATTTATGATGCATGCACATGTTTCCATCTCTGCTGTGGTCTCATAGCGAAATCATTTACCACTAATTACAAAACTTTGAAATGATTTGACACTGCGGCTCAACCACTTATAAACATGGTATAGAGAGAATATCAAAATCTTGTTTCCTGCTTGTTACTTTAAACAGACCTTGTCCTTAAGTGAGGAATTCTCTTTTTTCTGGTGCGTTATCTGGTCATCCGAACAAGCCCGACAGGACAGTCACGGATGATTACGGCCTTAAAAGCTTGTCTTATGGTCCACGGGAGCATGAGATCTTCACAAGAGCATCACACACACACGTGAAAAGAATGGGAGTTTTCAGCTCAAATTTCTCTGCTGATCCACCATTAAAGATGCATTTGGTTTGCCCTGTATCTGGATCTGTTCATTCACTGTCTATTCATTTAAACACTTACGTCAACGTTCCACCCGACAATAAACTTTATAAAACAGTGATGTGGGAGTACACCAATCCATGCTGGTGTGAGGCTACTTTAGTCTGACAGCATGAAAATAATATACAGCAGTGGTTCTCAAAGTGGGGTCCGCGGACCCCTGGGGGTCCGCGAGCTAAAGCCAGGGGGTCCGCGAAATAATTTACAACCTAACGTTTTTTTCCATGCTATGAGTCATGTTTTCTTTATCATCTGAAAACATGCTGTTTATTCCTAAGTAACTTATATAAAGCATTTAACATAAAACAATACAAAGTAGACACTTAAAGTTTTCTATAGATAATCTATGTCTTTGCGTCAAGTAGATTCGCTGCTGTTGATTTTGCGGGACGTGCGCCAGAAAGGAGACAGAGAGACGGCATGAACCCGCATCCGGTTCTTTTCTGTATTTTTAAAAGGCATGGCATTTTGTAGTCATTTATAATGTAGCCTATACACAAATAAAAAATGGACACTTTACCGTTTCGGATGATGCACTCTTGTCTTATCTATGACCATAAATAAGAGTATTCCTGTTTCCACTGCTGAGGAAAAATTCCCATGTAATTGCGCGCCGGCGTCTCGCGTGCGCGCACAATAGTCAGTTCTAGCACTGCTACTGTAGATTTGACATTAGAAGTCTGATCATTATCAAAATAAAAGTGCATAGTGACAGGGCCGTACCCACAACTGAGGTTGCAAGGATGCACATCGCGATGATACTGACCTTCTCGTCTGAGGTGCTTCAGCAGACTAACAACGATAGCTCGTCAATGTCAAAATGTTTGAGTCGGAGTGAACTCAAAGTTCCCCGCACGACGTTTCAGTCAACGGTCATAAAGTGCGAGATAAGATGTAGGCCTTAAATTAACATAAACTAAACAGCTGTTTTAGATAAAAGTTTTAAAAAACGACTGAAACAATCAGTTTGCAAAGTATTAATCAAGCTCAACTTTAAAAAAGGAAAAAGCAGGTCAATAGAAACATACTGTGCCCATGAGATTAACATTATGGATTCATATATTTAACATATAGCCTACTGTATGTTTTTTTTAGCTAATTACAGTAGCTCAAATTAACAACGCACGCACCTATTAAACATAATGCCATTATCATTGTATTTATAGGCTTATGGGCTTTATTTGTGTGCAGAATAGGCCTAATTATTGAAACATTTCTCTTTTAAGGCCATTCCTGATTGGAATATGTGATTGTGTTTCGTGACATCTTGACAAAAAAAAAAAAAAATGTATGCCACTGACTGACATGCTTCTACTAAATCTATAGTTATCCAATTGTGGGGCCTTAAAACACCTTAAAATGCACATGTGTAGATCAAGAACATCAAAAATTCCTAAGTGAGGGATCCTAACTAAGTGATTCCTAGCAAGATCACTTTCGTTACCTCAGTAGGCTATTTAGAAATTCCTGCATAGTACCCTGGGTGGAGACCATTCATTTTGTGCAAAAATATTTCATTTGCCGCTCACACATTAACTTTGTGCTCAATAACTGTTATAAATATGAGGGGGGTCCTTGGAATTTTTTTTCCCCTGAAAGGGGTCCCTGGCACCAAAATGTTTGAGAACCCCTGATATACAGTACCAGTCAAAATTTTGGAAATTTTACCTTTTTTTTTTGTCTCTTATGTTCATTCAGCCTGCATTTTTTAATCAAAAATACAAGTGTATAGTAGTGAAATATTATTACAATTTAAAATAATGTTTTTCTGTTTTAATATACTTTATGAAATATAATTTATTCCTGTGATCAAAGCTGAATTTTTTCATTATTACTTCAGTGTCACATGATCCTTCAGATATCATTCTAATAAGATGATTTATCATCAATGTTGGAAACAGTTGTTAATAATATACTAACAACAGTTAGTTGTGCTGCCTAATATTTTTTATAACCTGTAATACTTTTTTCAGGATTCATTGATGAATCAAAAGATAAAAAGAACAGCATTTATTAAAAATAGAAGTCTTTTGTAACAATATACACTATCGTTCAAAAGTTTGGGTCAGTATTTTTTTTTTAAAGAAAGGAATATTTTTATTCAGCAAGGATGTGTTAAATAAATTGATTAAAAAATTATAGTAGCTAAAGATCAATGTTTGAAAATATTTCGATTTTGAATTAGAAAAAACGTTAAGCAGCACTTCATAGTTCCAACATTATTAATGCGTCATCATATTAAGAGTGATTTCTGAAGGATCACGTGACACACTGAAGACTAGTAATGATGCTGAAAATTTGATGACAGGAATATATTATATTTTAAAGCAGCCTGTATTAAAATAGAAAATTAATTCATAATAATATTTTATTTAATATTTATAATAATAATTTATTTTATTTTCTATAATATTTATATTTATTTTCTTTCTCTATTTTTGATCACATAAATGTATGAGCATTAAATATTTATTTTAAAATATTAAAAATAGTAATGTTTGCAAACCTTTTCCTAATTTGACTTCCTTTGACGTCTGAAGAAATCATAGACAGTGTATTGTTCAGGCAACAATAATAAAGATAAGAGAAATGACTGGTACAGGCTTCTTTTATTCCACGTGGTTGTACACACAGCATATCTCCATTACCACACACTCTTTAGCCAATGCACTTCATCTTATACAACACATTACTGCCATCTGCTGGAATCAATCATATACAGCTGTACTCATTACATCTCTTTTCCTTTTTTTTTTTTTTTTTTTTTTTTTTTTTTTTTTTTTTACTACATGTTACATGAACTTTCACATAATTACAAACACTTGACTATATAACACTCAATTCATTTTTTTTTTTTTTTTTTTTTTTTTTTTTACCAATTACAAGTCCATTCGAACAAGTGGTTTTCGAACTCGATTAGATCTCCGTAAGATAGGAATGTCAGTCTTTGGTACAGAGGAATCAAGTTCAGAATCAGGATCAAGTTGCTGATCAACAGAGGGCATTGAGGGCATTTCACAAGACTGCATTTCAGGGGACATCAGCTCCACAGTTGGCTCATCCAAAGGACATTTCTCTGCAGTCTTAAGCAAACTCTGTCGATTTCTCCGTAAGGTCTGCCCATCTTCTGTATGAACAAGATATGATCTCGGGTTTATCTCTTTTAGGACTGTAGCTTTCTTTCTCCATCCTGTAGGCTCCGCAACTCTAACGACATCTCGTTCAGAAAGAGGTTTTAGTTGCCGACTTCCCTTGTCATAATATTCTTTCTGCTTCTCTTTTATATGTTGCATCTCTTTCAATGACAAATCGTTGATTTCTTTTTTCAGAGATAATTTTGGAAGTGTGTCACGCAGTTTGCGATTCATCAATAACTCGGCAGGAGATAATCCACAACTGAGTGGAGAGGAACGGTAACTCAACAGAGACAGATTTTCATCCGAATTACTTGCCGCTGCTTTTTTCAAAAGTCTTTTTACAATTTGTACCCCTTTTTCTGCTTTACCATTTGCCTTTGGATAAAGAGGGCTTGAAGTAGTATGCTTAAAGCCATACTGCTCTGCAAACAGCCTGAATTCATGACTATTATACTGGGGACCATTGTCACTTTGCACACAATGAGGAATTCCATGCCTTGCAAAAATGCATTTCATACGTTGAATCATCTCGTTCGATGTTGTTTGACGGAGCTGTTCAACTTCAGGATAATTGGAATAGTAATCAATAACCACCAAATAATCCTTACCATTCAACTGGAAAAGATCAGTGCCTACTTTTTGCCACGGCTCAGTAGGAAGAGCAGCTACCATCATGGGTTCTTTAGCCAGTTTATAATGATGACTCAAACAGACCGCACACTGACTGATGAATTTCTTAATGTGCATGTTAATTCCTGGCCAAAAAACAGCTTGTCTAGCTCTTCTCTTGCATTTTTCAATGCCAAGATGCCCTTCATGGATTCGACGAAGCATGTCTTGGCGCATTGATACTGGAATGACAATTCTGTTATTTTTCATCAGCATGCCCTCAACCACACTCAATTCTGCCCTTAATGGAAAATACTGTGGACACTTGCCTTTGGGCCATCCACGATGAAGATGTGCAATAACCCTCTGCAGTTCAGAATCTTTTGCAGTTTCCTCCGCAATGAGTCTTAACATCTCATCTGAGACTGGTAGAGATGAAACCACCATACTCACATGTCTCTCAACTTCGTCCATATTGCTGATCTCTGAGGCGGCTGGTGCTCGAGACAGTGCATCAGCTACAATGATATACTTTCCAGGGGTATAAACTAAATTCAGATCATATCTTTGTAACTTCATCATCATGCGTTGAATTCTAGGTGACATGTCATTTAAGTTCTTTTGAATGATAGATATTAATGGTTTATGATCCGTCTCTACTGTAAAAGTAGGTAATCCATAAACAAATCCATGGAATTTATCACAGCCAAATACTAACCCCAAGGTCTCTTTTTCAATTTGAGAATAGCGTCTTTCAGTCTCTGTCAGAGATCGAGAAGCATAGGCCACAGGTCTCCAGGAATCCCCAATGGCCTGAAGAAGCACCGCCCCCAATCCATCCTGAGAGGCATCTGTAGAGATCTTAGTTGGACGTGTGTGATCAAAAAAAACAAGGACAGGTTCAGTGGTAAGAATCCCCTTTAACCTCTTCCATTCTTGATCATGAACTGATGACCACACAAACTCTTGATCATTTTGTAACAACTGTCTCATATGTGTGGTTCTCGCTGAAAGATTTGGCAGAAATTTTCCAAGGAAGTTTACCATTCCCAACGCACGCAGAATTCCCTTCTTGTCACTAGGTGGAGGCATATCAAGGAGGGCTTGTACTTTTGCTGGGTGTGGCTCCACACCTTTTGCCGACAGCTTGTCACCCAAGAATGTTATCTCTCTGACTCCAAATTGACACTTTTTCTGATTGAGCTTTAAATCATGTGCACGAACTCTTTCCATCACTTTTACCAGTCGTTGATTATGCTCTTGAAGGGTGGACCCCCACACCACAAGATCATCAATATATACACGAACACCCTCCAGACCTTCAATAAGGGTTTCCATGGCTCGATGAAAAATCTCGGGAGCTGACTTGATCCCAAAGGGAAGTCGAAGAAAACAATATCTTCCAAAGGGAGTATTAAAAGTACAATACTTGCTGCTCTCAGAATCCAATCGGATCTGCCAAAACCCTTGAGAAGCATCTAATTTACTAAAAAACTTAGCTCCTGACATGTCACTAATGATCTCTTCACGGGTGGGAATCTGGTAATGTTCTCTTTTTATACAATCATTGAGATCTTTAGGGTCTAAGCATACTCTCAACTCACCATTTGGCTTTTTCACACAAGTGATGGAATTCACCCAATCTGTAGGTTGTTCAATCCGCTGTATAACTCCTGATTGAGTCATGCGATCCAATTCCTGCTTCAAGAGATCTCGCAGAGGTGCAGGAACCCGCCGAGGAGCATGTATGACTGGTGTGGCATCATCTTTCAGTTGTATTTTATAGGTAAATGGCAATGTGCCTTGACCTTCAAAAACATCTGGAAATTGTTTGACAATGTCAGTTACATCATCACAGACAGTCTGTAAGACTACAGTTTCCCTGTTGACTTGATAAACTCTTTTAACCAAATGAAGGTCTTCACAAGCTTTATCTCCTAGAAGAGATTCATGGCCGTTGGGAACTACAACAAACATCAAACTTTGCATCTTTCCTTTGACTTGTAATGTTAATCGACATACTCCTTGTGTTTCAATTGATTGTCCATTATAAGCTTTAAGGGGAACTGTACGTTTTTTAATGAGAGGTTTTTCTTTCAATGCTTTCACATCTCTAATGTTAATCAAATTAGCTTTTGCACCCGTGTCTAATTTAAAAGGCACAATGGTCCCATTAACCACAAGAGGAACAATCCATTTCGAAGACGAAAACTTCACTGAATCCTCTCTGGTTACACATGTTGCAGCATCCTGATTTATATTCTCTTCGGAAACCATGTTGACATAAAACGAATCACTCAATGAGTCACTGTCATCTGCCTCCTCCACAACATGCACTTTATTTTCCCTCTTCATGTCTTTTGAAAAACACATTTTTGCAAAGTGGTTCAGGCCATTACATTTCGAACATCTTTTTCCGAAAGCCGGACACTGTCTGAACTTATGTTTGGTCCCACAACGCTTACAAGAGAAAGTTTCATTGTCGTTTTCTCTGAAATTTCTTGAGTTTCCTCTTTTCCTGTCTCTGTATGATATGGCATCTACTGCTGCGCTCTGAAATGACATCGCTGACGAATTAGCCCCATCAAATTGTTTCACTTGTTGTCTTGCTACTTCACTGGACTGGCACAATTGAACAGCATAATCCAAGGTGAGCTCTGATTCTCGTAACAATCTTTCTCTCAGTTTCTTATCATAGATACCGAAGACAATCTGATCACGAATCATGGAATCTCTCAATTCATTAAAATTACAAGTCTTTGCCTTTATTTTGAGGTCTGTAAGAAAGTAATCAAAAGCCTCTCCTTCATGCTGCATTCGCGTTCTGAATACATATCGTTCATATGTCTCGTTCCTCTTTGACAAACAATGAGCATCAAATTTTTCCAATACCTTATCCAGTTTCTTCTTGTTTGCCTCTTCCTCAAATTGAAAGGTGTTATAGACCTCCACGGCATCAGCTCCAGCAATGGTAAGTAACAGAGCAATCTTTCTTTCGTCCACAGCAGCTGCTTGTCCAATAGCGACAACATACAACTCGAACTGTTGTTTGAAAGTCCTCCAATTTGCATCCACATTTCCACACAACTTCAGCGGCCCCGGTGGTTTAATGGCATCCATTGCTCTTTTCTACTGACCCCACTCCTGGTACCATGTATTGTTCAGGCAACAATAATAAAGATAAGAGAAATGACTGGTACAGGCTTCTTTTATTCCACGTGGTTGTACACACAGCATATCTCCATTACCACACACTCTTTAGCCAATGCACTTCATCTTATACAACACATTACTGCCATCTGCTGGAATCAATCATATACAGCTGTACTCATTACAGACAGTAAATGAATAAATAAACTATTAGCTAATTCGTGTTTTCAAAAAGCAAAACAGGTCTTCGTGGGGCAATACCGTCACCTAGTGTGTATACTTCACATTACACCAACGCAGCGTAGAAACATGAATATTAATGACGCCACGCTACTAGAACGTACTGACGTCACGTAAAGTACTTAATATTCATAAGCAACGCCTTTTCTTTTGCCATAGTAGGATCAAGAAACACTTCCGGTCCACAAGAAAACATGTCGGCGCCCTCGCGAATGTCATGTTGTAGACTGTCTTTATAACGTTATTGTGTGTTCAAGCGCTACCACAAACAGGTTAAGCTTATATTTGTATAAAATTACACACGTTTCTGCATGCAGTTACTGGATTTATAAGGTATGTGGGGGTTATACGCGAAAACCGGTTCATATTATGCATGCTCTCAATTATTTTAGTTGGTCATTATTACATTTATGACATTCAAATATTACTCTTTTGTTGTCAACAGGGAACCTGTCAATCATGGTCCATTTGTGTAAGTATTGTTAATGCTATGGCTCTCTATGTTGGTCCTGGAGACTCACATTTGGGATGTTTCCCTAATCTAATGCTGCCTACTCAGAAATATCCTTTCACTTCTGAAGTCGTGATCTTATCGCATTCAAATTTTGACTTGAGAGGGCGTTCGTGTCCTATTTATTAACTAGGGAACTAGTATTTACGATAATTCCGCTAGCACGTGAAGGCAGCATAACACACAAGATTGAAGTTGAAACTCCATATTTTGAAATGTTTGTCAAATAAATAAAAAAAAGGCACCTAAAACTTAGCATCCAGGACCAGGAGTCTTCCTGCTTTACTTCAGAATTAAAGCCTCATGTTTCTGATACAAAACACTGCATTGTAAAACACACTGAAATGTATTACTACAGAGCCCTTAAAGGGACCTTTGCAAAAATAAAAATATACAGACTTTCAGAAACGTATCTCGTGAGCACGTGAAAGTCTGTAGGCCTATATTATTATTTTGCCAAAGGTCCCTTTGGGGACTCCATATATTTCAAATTCATTTTTGGTGTAGCCGGTATACCAGAAATACATTTTTCATATGTATACTTAATAAAAAAGTTAATTGAAAAGCGCCAACGCGTTGCAGTGGAAAAGCACCAATAGTCTCAAGCAATGTGTTAATGAATTTGTAGTAGTATGAAGTGATATTTTAAATACATTTTATTCACTAGGGTTTTTATGCATTGTCTTTGTTTTAGCATCTTACCTGCTCAAGAAATATCACGGTGGGCATGTGGTCATCAGGCTGGCATTAGGAGGCGCCACTAACAGACCTTTCTACCGCATTGTGGCTGCGTATAATAAACGGTCGAGAGACGGTAAATATATCGAGCAGCTGGGCTCATACGACCCTCTCCCGAACATTCACAATGAAAAACTTGTCGCCTTCAATTACGAAAGGATCAAGTACTGGATTGGATGCGGCGCCCACACAACACCACCAGTGGACAAACTTCTAGGTAAGGAGATTTCTTACTTAAAAAAAAACAATGCTTGGTGATTACAGCAAAACTCAAGTCACCTGATAAACGCATACCTTACCACACATTCTGCGACACTGATCCTTTTTTTTCCTCCGGGTAGGATTGGCTGGATTTTTCCCACTGCATCCAATGACAATAACGGAAGCAGAGCGGAGACAGAAAGCCACTTTAACAGAAGAAGTTAAAACGGACAGTCAAGACCAAGTGGAGCAGTAAAACCAAAATAAAATGCAAATCAATAGTGTTTATTTTTCATTTTGTTCATATTTTAAGGGTTTCGGCAACCAGCGTAAACTTCACGTGTGATTCAAATTTCCTTGTTACCCAATAAAATATCAAACATCTTGGAAGATAAGAGACTGAAAGTGAATTCTGTAATCATTAAACTATTAGGCTTGTTTGAGATGAGCAAAATCTGCGCAGAACCGATCACCGGTGATCAGCGCGAGATGCATGCCGGTTAGAAATGTGTCCGAGAACGGTCCGCCTGGCTCTGATGTCATGTCGACGTACACTCACCGGCCACTTTATTAGGTACCCCATGCTAGTAACGGGTTGGACCCCCTTTTGCCTTCAGAACTGCCTCAATTCTTCGTGGCATAGATTCAACAAGGTGCTGGAAGCATTCCTCAGGGAGTTTGGTCCATATTGACATGATGGCATCACACAGTTGCCGCAGATTTGTCGGCTGCACATCCATGATGCGAATCTCCCGTTCCACCACATCCCAAAGATGCTCTATTGGATTGAGATCTGGTGACTGTGGAGGCCATTTGAGTACAGCGAACTCATTGTCATGTTCAAGAAACCAGTCTGAGATGATTCCAGCTTTATGACATGGCGCATTATCCTGCTGAAAGTAGCCATCAGAAGTTGGGTACATTGTGGTCATAAAGGAATGGACATGGTCAGCAACAATACTCAGGTAGGCTGTGGCGTTGCAACGATGCTTAATTGGTACCAAGGGGCCCAAAGAGTGCCAAGAAAATATTCCCCACACCATGACACCACCACCAGCCTGAACCGTTGATACAAGGCAGAATGAATCCATGCTTTCATGTTGTAGTAGACGCCAAATTCTGACCCTACCATCCGAATGTCGCAGCAGAAATCGAGACTCATCAGACCAGGCAACGTTTTTCCAATCTTCTATTGTCCAATTTCGATGAGCTTGTGCAAATTGTAACCTCAGTTTCCTGTTCTTAGCTGAAAGGAGTGGCACCCGGTGTGGTCTTCTGCTGCTGTAGCCCATCTGCCTCAAAGTTTGACGTACTGTGCGTTCAGAGATGCTCTTCTGCCCACCTTGGTTGTAACGGGTGGTTATTTGAGTCACTGTTGCCCTTCTATCAGCTCGAACCAGTCTGGCCATTCTCCTCTGACCTCTGGCATCAACAAGGCATTTCCGCCCACAGAACTGCCGCTCACTGGATGTTTTTTCTTTTTCGGACCATTCTCTGTAAACCCTAGAGATGGTTGTGCGTGAAAATCCCAGTAGATTAGCAGTTTCTGAAATACTCAGACCAGCCCTTCTGGCACCAACAATCATGCCACGTTCAAAGTCACTCAAATCACCTTTCTTCCCCATACTGATGCTCGGTTTGAACTGCAGGAGATTGTCTTGACCATGTCTACATGCCTAAATGCACTGAGTTGCCGCCATGTGATTGGCTGCTTAGAAATTAAGTGTTAACGAGCAGTTGGACAGGTGTACCTAATAAAGTGGCCGGTGAGTGTATGTCAAAAAACTCTCGCGAGCGCAAGGCGCACCTTTCGGATTCTGCAGTCGCGCGCAGTTGCTCTCCACCGACTGCGCTGATCAAAAGCATGATGGGAAACGACTTGCTGACGACACAGCTTAATGCTCATTGGTTTAAACAACCGTGATGTATTTTTCTCTTTTAACATGTTTGATTTTAAAACTCTGATATCATGTTTTATGTGTATACATATTTGTTATGGGTGAATAAACTCTCAGACAGTGCCATATGGGTTATTATGTGATGTCACATATGATATTTTTATGCACATGATATTTTTATTAAAACAATATATAAAAACTAGGGCTGTGCAAAAGTTAATTGCGATTAATCGCATCCAAAATAAAAGTCTCTGTTTACATAGTATATTTGTGTGTGCTGTATATAATTATTTAGTATATATAAATACACACACATGCATGTATGTGTTTAAGAAAATGTGTTATTCCTATATAAAATATTTATATTTGTATAATATAGATTATGTATTTATATATATATACAGAATTTAAGCGCAAATAATTCTTAAATATATACATGCATGCATAGGTATTTATATATACAAAATAATTATATACAGCACACTCAAATATATTATGTAAAACAGACTTTTATTTTGGATGCGATTAATCGCAATTAACTTTTGCACAGCCCTAATAAAAACACATGTCTGTATTAAAGAAAAAAATATTTATAAACACATATTTGGAATGTAATTAAATAACAAGTATTTTTGGTGTCTTGTTCGTTATATTTATTTTCATATAAAAGCAACAGAACTTAAAATTACATCCAGTTTATTAGCAACACGTGCACGAGCGTGAATCCCGCGATATCAGTCTTTGATCTCACAGGTGTCAGACCCACTGCAAGAACCGAGATTTGTCCGGCTTGATTGCGCTTTTTTCACTCCTCCTCTAACTGCAGCCGCCTACTCTCGACTACATTGCAGGCAAGGCGAGGCGCATCTCAAACAAGCCTCTTGTAAACACATTCTCGCGTCACTGAGAACTGATGGCAGTTAACAAAAGAAATTAATAAATGATCTGGGGCCTCCTTTATAAAACTTTGCGTAGGATTTGCGTCAGAAGTGGCGTACGGATGAAACATAGGACGTGCGCACGCACATCTTCCCTTCATAAATCACAATCAGTTCTAAATGTAGCGCAGCTTTTGCGGCTTCATGCCACGCCCATAGTTGCCCATAAATAGTCCGTGAAACGCCCAAAAGTTAATATTCATGAATTGCGAAATCATGTTAAACACAGAGAGGAAATAAAAAAAAATGTAACTTCACTCAATGTGAAGTAGAAGTTATCGTTGGCAAGGTGGAAAAGAGGAGAAAAATTTTGTTTGGAGGGCACAGTGTGGGCATTACTAATGCCAAAAAGGCACTTGAGTGGCAAAAGGTTGCAGACGCCGTAAATTCTGTAGCCTCACAACCTCGGACTGTGGCCGAAATAAAAAAGAAATGGTCGGACATCAAAGTCGAGGCAAAAAAGCGTCTAGTCATTAATTCAAGAGGTGGCCAAGGAGTTGGGCGAAATCAAGACTGTCCTAACTGAAATAAACTGCATAATAAACTGCATAATTCTTGAATAAATAATATATTTTTCCACACCTTTTGTTGTGAAGATGATGCGTTCACTCCGAATCCTTCCATTTAATCGCCACATCTTCTAAGAGCTCAAGATCAGCCACTGTGCGTCATTATACGCATTGTTTGTGATGGGGCATTTTATTTACATCCATTTAATTCTGCATCTGACAAGCTACGGATGTCGGTTATAATCTACTTGGAAATGGGAAATAGTTCAGCGCAAATGTAATTTCTTGCAGCTTTCTGAATGGTTGAGACACGTCATACGTTATTTTATCAAAAATAAAACAAACTAAATGCATATACCATGATTCCGTAGATTATGAAGACATTTTTACTATGAAAACATGAACTTTTCCCAGTGGACAAATAATATTTATCGATCTATCTATAATCTCCCTAATTATCTATCTGACTGACTATCTAATTGCTCCGTTAGATGGACATATTGGCGAGAATATTAGTTTTGTACATTATTTCGTTCTGTTTACCATCTTATTTATGAGGATGAATTGCATACCAATATTATAGCAGAAAATATTTCACTTTCTTTTTGGAAATATGTTATTTGCATTTCTGTTACAGATCGATCAAACGGGTGTTCGCGTAGGATGTTAATTGTAAGCTGTTAAGACTTGCTTTGTGAAGTATTCGTGTTATTTATGAGCGGCAGTATTGCAATTTATTTTACACAACCGTCTACAGTTTCACACACTTTCACGTGTTTTTTCCAACTGCCGACGGTGTCGCCATTTCTCATTTCACCCGTTTTTGTGCGTACGCCTGGGTCAGAGCTTGCGTGAAGGACCGCACATTTTACCGTCAGGTTTGTTTTTTATAAATACCAACTATTGCGTAGAGAGCGTCTTTTGTGCGTACGCAACGTTTATAAATGAGGCCCGTGGCCCCTGGGAAACTAAACTGAAAGTTTCTGTTCTTTGTTTGAGTTCAGGTTAACTGATCTGAACCTATACACACAATTGTGTAACTCCTTTATAGAAAGCCATGTACTGATGTATTGAACTGGATACACCCATTTTTATAATTTGTCAGAGGGCACAGATTCTTTCTGAGGTCAGCTTATTAAGTTCAATACTAATAAACATCAGCTATAAGCCCAGAAAATGCATTGTGTAAGTCTATTAAATAAATCAGAGGGATGCTGGACGGAGCTTGTTAACGGACACACACACACCATATGTTTCTTAATCCTCTGAAGCTGTCTGCTCATTCTTTTGTTATATACTACGTTAGTGAAAGTTTTTGATTTTACTTGGCTCTGTAATACAAATGTAATGTAAATACAATGTAAATTGTGTATTTCTAAAGAGACATACATAATATACTATACAAAACATTCCCTATACACAAATGAATTAGATTGTTCTCTTTAGAAATGCACAATTCATTGTAATACTGGCTCAGACATAATTGATAACACTTTAAAGTTAATAATTCTTCTTGGGAAATTTCATATTCATAAAGCCAAAGTAATGTCTATAAAACCCTCTTTTAATTTCTTTTGTAAAGATGTTAAAATATTCCATGACTCTTTGATTTCAACTACTAGAAATAAGAAGTGCATAAAAACATCTCAAATTTTGGAAAAATAGTTTGTAGAATTTAATGTTTTACTCTGTACAATGTAAAATCTGTTATGTGTTTTCCCCATTATGTGTTTGTCTTTTGTTGTAAAATGTCATTATAAGCTTTTATAAAAGTTGAATATATATATAAAAAAAAGAAATGCACAATTTAATATTTAGTGTTGCCTATTATAGAGCATAAGACAGAAGGTTAAATTAGGAAGACTATCATTTTGCTTAATTGCTGCTGCTATATTTTTACATTCCAATGACTTTAAATATGTAAATGGTTTTAGGAGAACGTGCTGTTGAGACTATATGACGTTTCTGTGTAAATTAATCTGATTGCCATTCAAAAGATATGATGCAAAACTGTTTGAATACCATCTTCTTATCTTTTATGATGGTTGTAAAATGCTTGTATAATGTAATTCAATTTATCAATGGTGTGTCAAAAGGTTGTATAAATGGATGTGTATTCTGGCTTGCCAACATGAGTAATAGCTGAAATAGAATAAAGTCTTTCCAACAGAAATCAGATTTACACAGAAATGTCATAATTTCAACAGTACGTTCTGATAAAACCATTTACATATTTAAAGAAAAATATAGCAGCAGCAATTACAGGGCCAAGCAAAATAATAGTTTTCAATTTAACCTTCTGTCTTATGCTAGGCAACACTTAATAAAAAATTGTGCATTTCTAAAGAAAACAATCTAATTCATTTGTGTGTAGTGTATGTATTCTCTTTAGAAATGCACAATTTTTAATTTAGTGTTGCCTAGAGCATAAAATATGATGATAGAAGGTTGATAGAATGATAGAAGGTTAAATTATGAAAACTATAAGAAAAAGATTTCTCAAACTTCACTCTTGTTGTTGTTACCTAAAAAAAATAATTTCTTTATTGAAATAAAGCTGACGTAAAATGAAATATAAAACTTAAACTTCTTATCTTTTATGATGGTTGTAAAATGCTTGTATACTTGCGTTACTTAGCAATCTAATTAATTTGTGTATTGAGAATTATGTATGTATTCTCTATAGAAATGCACAGTTTTTTTATTTAGTGTTGCCTATTTTATATATAAGGTTAAATTAGGAAAACTTTTAAGAAAAAGATCTCTCAAACATCACTTTGTTGTTGTTAAGTAAAAAAAATAAAATATTTCTAAAATAAAATATAGAATATTTCTTTATTGAAATAAAGTTGACGTAAAATGAAATATAAACCATAAACTAAAAAAACAAACAACCTTTGATTAAAAAATAAGAAAACTTAAGTTAAACTTGAAAAACTAACTAAAACTGGGATACAAACAGCTAAATAGAAATATATTTCAAAAAACAAAATGAATAAATAAAAAAAATGACAAAAACACATCACTAAATCAACCTAAAATGAACTGTAATTTATACAACTAAAAGCTAATTCAAATAAATGTATAAATAATAGTATAAAAAAACTGAAAAAAGGAGTCCACACCCTGAAATACACATTGTCATGGAACGAGGAAACGTGAATGAGATCATGTCCGTTCTTATTGATGTCAGCTTGTCTTACTCATTATTTATACACAATTGTGTTACTTATTGCTCTTAAATTAAAATAAGTCGACAATTGAAAGTCATAACAGTTTTAAATTCATCAGCCACACAATGCAAACTACAAATTAAATGAATCACACTACTTACAAAATACATGCATATAAAGGTAACGCCATTATTTATTCAAAAAAGAATATTCAGAATTATTGGAGATTTAAGCCAAGACTTGACATCAAATGAAATGTAAAATTAAAAGCAACAAATGTATCAAACTATTTGTATGTATAATCATAAAAAAACGCTGTAACAAAAAAAAAAGGCAATAAACTTTCTAGAAAAAAATTATAAATTTAAATCTACATTTAAGAAACAGAAATAAGCACAATACTGAGTCAGTTTCACTGTTCCACCCATATCCCTACAGTGTAGGAGCCAATCTAGCTCTTCCAAATCTCGCTTTTCTTGCTTAGTTCGGGACACTTTCCCCGGTTTCACAGACAAGGCTTAAGTCTATAGTCCTAAACTCTAAATGCATGTTTCAGCTGTTTCAGCTGAGAGTAGCGTGCACTGCTATATCTTAAAACATGTCAGTGTCATTGTTTTCTTTTATAATCTCTTACGTATGATGTAATTATTGTGCTCATCTTGTATTGTAAAACAATTTTGCTGCTATTGACGTTAAGGTTAGGGACAGGTGTGGTGGTATGGGTAGGTTAAAGTGTAAGGGAAGGCGTTAGCTGTGTATTTACAGATATAAATTACATAAGCTGCAATTACATGCTGTAGGTACTTTTAAAATATAAGTACAATGTAAAAACATGCATGCACACAATAAGTCCATTGTATCAAATTATCCGTTTCAATGTAAGTACATGGTCCTTAAAGCCACTTAATATAAAGTGGGACCGTAATTTTTTTTCTTAAAAGGTAATTAAAAATGTCCTTATTGAATTAAAGCAGAGACAATTTATATAGAGACATGCCACTTCCTCAAACCTCAATCCAACTATATAGGGGAAACCTGTAACGCCAAAGATGGCGGTTGTATGCACATAGTTTTGCGGTAGTTTAAAATTTCCACCACAAACCAAACTGAGTCAACACTGAACTGATTTCAGTAATGACTGTTTAGGCTACTATATTGTCTTTCTCCAATGCATTCTCATCCTATGGCGTCATATACGACGCTTTTGCCAATGCACATGGCACCCTTTAGCGTCAATATACCACGCTTCGGTTATGGGCAGGTTTAGGTCTGGGGTAGGGTTAGGGTTACACCACTAGGAGGCGCCTTCTGGCCCATATATATATATCTGCGTCTCATAATGACGCTAAAGGGTGCCATGTGCGTTGGATGTCTAAAGCGTCAGTATATGACCCCTTGGGATGAGAACGGGCTGCTTTCTCAGAGCTGCTTTACAGCAGAATTGAATCCTGTTTGCATCATTTAAAGGGATAGTTCACTTTGAAATTAATTTTTGATATGTTTTATCTTACCTCAAGGGCATCCAAGATGTAGGTGTCTTTGTTTCCGCAGTATTTTCAATTTTGATATTTTTCAGTCAAACCGTTGTTGTCTATCAGTCATACACTGGAGGCTAAGGGGGTCCACCAAAGAGCAGCACAGAGAAGTCCAAATTAAACATGATTTAATGACTCGTAAATGTAAGTACACATTGATGGCCTAAGACACGAAACGAGCGGTTTGTGTGAGAAAACCAACAGTATTTAATTATATCGTTTTTACCTCGTGTAATCCAAGTGATCTGAATCAGTTGTTCAATGTCCAACTGAACCGAACTGAATCAGTTCAATGTTACGCCGGAAGTGATCGCTTGCGTGTGACGTCACTCAATATTTACACGGAGATTTCGGAAAGTTTACCTTTTACTAAACATATTTAGATATACCGAAATCTTCTTCCATTGCGGTTTCCCGTATATCTAAATATGTTTAGTGAAAGGTAAAACTTCCGAAATCTCTGTATAAACAAAGAGTGACGTCGGCGCGCAAGCGATCACTTCCAGACCGAAGCGCCCGTGCCGTCAGATCATTTTGTCATGGCTATGATTACAAGAGGTAAAACGATATAAACACTGTTCGTTTTCTCACACAAACCGCTCGTTTCGTGTCTTAGGCCATCAATGTGTACTTACATTTACGAGTCATTAAATCATGTTTAATGTTGACTGCTCAGTGCTGCTCTTTGGTGGACCCCCTTAGCCTCCAGTGTATGACTGATAGACAACAACGGTTTGACTGAAAAATGTCAAAATTGAAAATACTGAGGAAACAAAGACACCTACATCTTGAATGCGCTTGAGGTAAGATCAAACATATCAAAAATGTTTGACTGCTCAGCTAAACACCAGTTCTGCCAAGCTAGGAGAGGAGAACATCTTAAACCAGATAAGACTAGCAGTCCCAAGACTGGTTTAAACTGTGTGTGTGTGTGTGTTACTGATATGTTTTTGTGTTTCATGAAAATGCTTACTGTTAAAATCCAACTGTTTTAATCCATTGTTCGAGCTCACCTCCCGTGTGGACGGATAGACAATGTAATGTCTCTAAACCATCAATTATAGCACTCTGATGTAGTACAGATTTAAAGGCGTCATTTATGTGGAAATGGCCTTTGGTTTTATGCAATATTGACTATGGATATTCTCAATGACTCAAAAAAAAACATTTAAAGGTGTGGAAGACATGAGCATAGGTCAAGGACCTACACATACTGTCGAGTGATTCATTGTTTTACTGTGGTTGCCATAAGAAATTGATTAACACAAAGTGAATGTTGCTATTTATAGAATGACACAAAGAGGAAGGAACAAACGTTACTAACATCAAGTATTACATTTCAAGCATAACTCGTCCACCATTTCTTTGTGTCTGTGCCCGATTTTCATAAATGATATTTAATATCATGTGGCTGGTTGAGGAGAGGTGTTGCTGATTTACGACTTTTTTTTCTGGCAGACGATAAAATGGGTGGAAAAATCATTCAAGGATTGACGCAAGTCATAGTTATGCACATCCTAGCAACCTCATATCAACTTCATGTAAACTGTAAACTCTTTAGTTTCAGAAGAATGTAACATGATTATGTAAAACAGTAATTTAACACTCGGATGCCTATTCGGCAATAACAAAAATTGTTGAATTTAAAACAAAGCATCAACTTTAAAAGACCCCTTCAGTCCACGCTATATCTCATGTCTGTGTAGTTTTGGGAAATAATTTGTTTGGATCTTTGAATGCCAAACTCTCAGGTAATCTTTGGATAAACTGTATATCATATTCACTATTATTATGACCAACAAAATATTAAATAACTATGGTTGTTTTAAATGTGTGAACTGAACTGGAACTATAACTACACTTCATCGTACCGTCTTATGGAATTGCATTAATACTATTTCTGAATGTTACCAATTATTAATCTGTATTTCTTTGTTCATGATTCTATGCTGCTGTGTGCTGTCTATGTAATGCCCTTCTATATATATATTCTCATTTATTATATCATGTCTGTTATCTTTTTCTTATTGTATGTAGGGTACTTTATAAAGCGTACTTGAGAATTATTATTAATATTACCATGCGTTTTAACAGTTTCTCTGATGAAACAAGTAAAATCGAGAACAAAATACAATATTCAAAGAGATGCACAAATGAAAAGGAGAAAGTTTCATTTTTGTCTTGATGAGATCTCCTAGGAAAGGGTTTATAAGGTGAAGATCACATGGCTGTTCAGGAATTTCAAAGGCACTTGCACTCCCAATCAGTGTGGCTTACATAAGGCGTGAACGTACCTTTTTATTAAAACAAAAGTGCCCACACCTGATGACCTTTATTGCTTGCAGGAAGCACACACACATCATCTTCATCAGGTTGATGTTGAAATTGTAACAGACTGATGGCAAGTGCATTTGGCTGACTGGTTTCACATGAATTTTGCTGGCTAAAGAAAACCTCAAAGCAGAGATATTGAATAAATATTTAGTAATTTTAAACAAACAACCATCTCACAGAAACTCTCTCAACATGACTTTCTGGAAAAAAACTTTCTTTGCTGCCTCAATCCTGCTGGTATTTTTCAGCCTTCGAACAACATCAGGTAAGTTTCAAAAGCCTCTCATAATTGGTTTTATTTATTTAACTAAATTGATTCATTAAAACCAAAATGTTGTAATTTTTTTTTTTTTTGTGGGGAAAAGAAGCTGGTAGAAAAAAAAAACTATGGAAGCTTGCTTCCACCACGGAATAAAACAATTTAAAAGATAATTGTGACCTTTTTCCTCACAATTGTGAAAATTCGGACTTTATATCTCGCAATTCTAAAAAAATTTTCGTGCAATTACAAATTTATATCTCTTTTCACAGTACTGTGAAATATGAACTCACAATTGCGAGTTTTAAAATCCAAATTCTGAAAATAGAAATATGTTATGAAGTCTGAATTGTGAGATATAAACTCACAATTCTGATTTATTTCTCAATATTGTTTTTGCATGAAAAAAAATTCATGAGAAAAAAAAAGTCAGAATTGTGAGTTTATATCTCCCAATTCAGACTTTATAACACATAATTGTGACTTTATATCAAGCAATTCCAACCTTATTACTCACAATTCTGAGTTAAATTGCAATTGCGAGTTTATATATTCTGACTTTACAAGTTTATATCGGGCAATTCTCACTTTATAACACGCAATTGCAACTTTACATCATGCAATTCTGACTTTATAACTTGCAATTGCAAGTTTATTTCACACAATTTGAAATTGTAAGATGTAAACTCGCAATTGTGAGAAAAAAAATTTTTCTCGAAATTTGAGAGTTGTTAATTTGTATTTTACAGCATTGGGGTTTATGTCAAGTAACCTTTATTTACACACCTTTTTACAATACAGATTGTTTCAAAGCATCTTTACTGAGATAACAGGAAAATAATGTTGTAATAATATTGTTAAATATAAAATTAAATGTCCGACAGTGGCAAGAGACCAAAACTCCTCGGGAGAATCCAGACTCAGTCAGGGGGCCGGTTCTCAATAAGGCATCAGTCATAAAACCCATCGAATCCTTGTATAAAGACTGTCTCAAGATTCATGAAAAAAAAAAAAAACTAGTCATTATCATCACTGTAATATATTGGTCAAATATGAGTTACTTAGTCTAGATAATTTAATAAAACACTCGAATGTGTCTTTGATACATAAAATCATTTATAGTGCTACTGCTCCCCCTCTATAAAAGTTTATAACACTTTGCTCTGAAAAAAACAGAGCGATTAACTAGAAGTGTCACAAGGGGTGAGTGTAACCTCCCTCACCGTAAAACTAAATTTGGGAGCTCCTCTTTCTCAAACATCGCTATGAGTCAGTGGAATACGCTCCCCACGGAACTTATTTTATGCACAGATTAACACATTTTCAGGTTTGTTAAAGAGTTGGTTGCTAAGTAAGCAAGTTTGCACACATTGTTAAGATTGTGTGTGTGTATACTGTTGGGATTGTGCTATACTGTGTTTAAGATGCTGTTGGGCTGATGGTCTCCCTGTGTCATTATTGCTACCTGTATCATAATCATGTGTTTTCAGAATCATGTGCAATTTTAAACTTAATTTTAATTTGTTATACCTGCCCAGGGACTACAGGTGGAAATTAGCAAATGTTGCTATAACCTGGCCCAAGACATATTCTCTTGTTTTAACAAGTTTAATGTTTATTGTGCATTGTCCCTGTTTCAAATAAATAATTTCCATCCATCCATGACAACTTATGTTTTTACGTCATTTTAACTCATCAAAATAAGTTAAGCAATTTTCAATGTTTTAATTGAAAATTGTTGGGTGCTCTTGAAGGGCCAGATTCACTCCAACACACTGGCCTGGAAATTTCTAGTGAGTCTGAAGATCGTGATTAGCCAGTTCAGATGAGTTTAATTGGGGTTGGAACTAAACAAGGAAAGTGGACCAGGTTTGGACACCCCTGGTCTGAATATTTCAAATGTTGCTTCACAAAATCTTTCACATATTACCAGTAATTTGTTAAATAAATAAATTAATCAAGTTGGATGCATTTAAACTAGTACACAAATGCTGATGTTCATAGCATCCATGCTATTCTAACAGTGGTATGTAATCAATATACTTATTGACAGCTCTATATTGCAAATTTTATATATATATATATATATATATATATATACACACACATATATATATATAGGGGTTTCACAACTACTGATTTTTGCTAGTCGACTAGTTTTGCATAACAGTCGACGCCTAGTCGTTAAATGGTTTATTCTAGGGGTGTGCGATATCACGAATAGTAAATGTCTCCACGATCTGCTTTTGAAGAAATATGGTAGTATCTATCAGTTCTGGTGCCTCTGTCTCAACTGTACAACACGACGTAGCCTACACATCACATGTTAACATGGGATCACATGGGACACTGCAATTCACAAAAGTTCATTATTTGCATAAGCCTTGCCGGTTAAACATTTAATTCACGCGCTGTTCTAACGTGCGCTTTCCTGAGCGCGCGGCATATCACCGACGCTCACAGGCACTAGAAGCCTGTCAAACAGCGCCTGAATACTGGACTAAGTTATCTTTCGAGTCTTATTATGCTAATACTGTTAAATACACACAATGTTTACATAAACAGAATTGGCTATGTCTAAAGTGAAAGCAAACATTTGAGAGAAAATCTGGTGCTAATATGCGTCTATATTAAACACGTCGCGTGCTGGTCTAAAAGCGAGAGTAGTACTCGTATTTTCCGCACTATAAGGCGCACTTAAAAGCCTTTAATTTTCTCAATCCGGCCTTTTCTCAAGCCTTATAATCCGGAGCGCATTATTTATGGATCAATTGCTCGCGCTCGTGTCCATCTTATGCCCGCTTTGTCACACAGCCAGTTCAACCTCGTATAAATCAAGTTGTGTGTCTCCCGCTCACGAGCGCTCACTCTTAACACACACACACACACACACACACACACACACACACACACACACGAACAGACACACTGTCCCCGGTTCTGCTCACGCGTCACAGAATGTCCATAAAGCGTTCCCCGTTCACAGTAATCGGGTCGTCTCATTCAAAACAGCCAGCTGTTGCTGTCAGCGAGTCAGGCTGCGATTGTATGTTACGTGCCCACGCTTACTAAATAAACGCCTCACCTCCGACCCAGTCAAACCTTTGAAAAATGTTCTTAAATTAATCATTGAAGGTGCGCCTTATAGTGCTTATAGTATATAGTACTGCCGCTTGTACTAAAATGGATAGTTCACAAAAAAAATATATCTATATATGTCATCATTTTGTTTCCGACTAGTCGACTAAGGGCAACAGCGCCAACTAGTGGTTGTGACAGTCGACTAGTTGATGAAACCCATAATATATATATATCATCCCAATCACACTAAATGCATCTTTATAGCACGCATGTGTATTATCGTGTAATTTGTATGCTAAAGTGAGTTTTTACGTGCAGAGCATTGGTTGGTTATGGTAGGTTTAGTAGTGGTGTGGGTTGCTGTTTTCATTTTAAAGTATAAATTACACGACAATATACGATGCGTGTCATAGAGACGCATTTACGCAAGAACATATATATAGTAATGTTAGTCAATACAAAAAATATCTTGAAGCACTAAGATTAAGAAAGACAAAAAAATGTGTAAAAGGTTAATGAAAATAATATTTAAATCTTGCATTTAAACATTAAAGGCCCTGTTTAAATATTAACGTTGATTAGTCCTAGATTAGTATTAATAATACAATTAACAAATGAAAGAATATATAAACTTTTCATGAATACGACCTTGATACAACCACAACTAAAAGTCAGTTCAAGTTGAATCAATTCAAATAAAAATAAAAACATCCTGATCTTAAATAACATCTAGAAAAATTATGTCAGAATCTAGTTCATGTACCAAATAATTATCTTGAATTAGCTAAAAATGAATAAATAAATAACTACAGAAATTTTTCACAGGCAAAAATACACAAACAACACAATCAACATTTACAACTGCTTCATCCAACAGGTACCTCTCCATCTTCACCATCTTATACAACAGAAAGTACATCAGAATTGACTTCAGCTACAACCGAAATATCTTCAGCTAGTGTAGGACAATCAACAAGCCAGCCGACACAAACCTCTCCAGATACTTCCAGCACAGAAACTGAATCTACAACGACAGTTTACTCAACATTTACAACAGCAATGTCCCCTATGAGCACAACCACTTTAGAATCATCTACAGGTGAAAGTGGTTCAACACTGGAAACTACAATATCCACAACAGGTACCTCTCCATCTTCACCATCTTCTGCAACAGAAAGTACATCAGAATTGACTACATCTACAACCGAAATATCTTCAGCTACAGTAGAACAAACAACAAGCCAGCAGACACAAACCTCTCCAGATACTTCTAGCACAGAAACTGAATCCACAACGACAGTTTACTCAACATTTACAACAGCAATGTCCCCTATGAGCACAACCACTTTAGAATCATCTACAGGTGAAAGTGGTTCAACACTGGAAACTACAATATCCACAACAGGTACCTCTCCATCTTCACCATCTTCTCCAACAGAAAGTACATCAGAATTGACTTCATCTACAACAGAAATATCTTCAGCTAGTGTAGAACAATCAACAAGCCAGCTGACACAAACCTCTCCAGATACTTCTAGCACAGAAACTGAATCTACAACGACAGCTTACTCAACATTTACAACAGCAATGTCCCCTATGAGCACAACCACTTTAGAATCATCTACAGGTGAAAGTGGTTCAACACTGGAAACTACAATATCCACAACAAGTACCTCTCCATCTTCACCATCTTCTCCAACAGAAAGTAGTTCAGAATTGACTTCATATACAACCGAAATATCTTCAGCTGGAATAGAACAATCAACAAGCCAGCCGACACAAACCTCTCCAGATACTTCTAGCACAGAAACTGAATCTACAACGACAGTTTACTCAACATTTACAACAGCAATGTCCCCTATGAGCACAACCACTTTAGAATCATCTACAGGTGAAAGTGGTTCAACACTGGAAACTACAATATCCACAACAAGTACCTCTCCATCTTCACCGTCTTCTACAACAGAAAGTAGTTCAGAATTGACTTCATCTTCAACAGAAATATCTTCAGCTAGTGTAGAACAATCAACAAGCCAGCTGACACAAACCTCTCCAGATACTTCTAGCACAGAAACTGAATCTACAACGACAGCTTACTCAACATTTACAACAGCAATGTCCCCTATGAGCACAACCACTTTAGAATCATCTACAGGTGAAAGTGGTTCAACACTGGAAACTACAATATCCACAACAGGTACCTCTCCATCTTCACCATCTTCTACAACAGAGAGTACATCAGAATTGACTACTTCTACAACAGAAATATCTTCAGCTAGTGTAGAACAATCAACAAGCCAGCCGACACAAACCTCTCCAGATACTTCTAGCACAGAAACTGAATCCACAACGACAGTTTACTCAACATTTACAACAACAATGTCCCCTATGAGCACAACCACTTTAGAATCATCTACAGGTGAAAGTGGTTCAACACTGGAAACTACAATATCCACAACAGGTACCTCTCCATCTTCACCATCTTCTACAACAGAGAGTACATCAGAATTGACTTCATCTACAACAGAAATATCTTCACCTAGTGTAGAACAATCAACAAGCCAGCTGACACAAACCTCTCCAGATACTTCTAGCACAGAAACTGAATCTACAACGACAGCTTACTCAACATTTACAACAGCAATGTCCCCTATGAGCACAACCACAATAGAATCATCTACAGGTGAAAGTGGTTCAACACTGGAAACTACAATATCCACAACAAGTACCTCTCCATCTTCACCATCTTCACCAACAGAAAGTAGTTCAGAATTGACTTCATATACAACCGAAATATCTTCAGCTGGAATAGAACAATCAACAAGCCAGCAGACACAAACCTCTCCAGATACTTCTAGCACAGAAACTGAATCTACAACAACAGTTTACTCAACATTTACAACAGCAATGTCCCCTATGAGCACAACCACTTTAGAATCATCTACAGGTGCAAGTGGTTCAACACTGGAAACTACAATATCCACAACAGGTACCTCTCCATCTTCACCATCTTCTGCAACAGAGAGTACATCAGAATTGACTTCATCTACAACAGAAATATCTTCAGCTACAGTAGAACAATCATCAAGCCAGCAGACACAAACCTCTCCAGATACTTCTAGCACAGAAACTGAATCCACAACGACAGTTTACTCAACATTTACAACAGCAATGTCCCCTATGAGCACAACCACTATAGAATCATCTACAGGTGAAAGTAGTTCAACAATGGAAACTACAATATCCACAACAGGTACCTCTCCATCTTCACCATCGTCTACAACAGAAAGTAGTTCCGAATTGACTTCATCTTCAACAGAAATATCAACAGCTAGTGTAGAACAATCAACAAGCCAGCCGACACAAACCTCTCCAGATACTTCTAGCACAGAAACTGAATCTACAACAACAGTTTACTCAACATTTACAACAGCAATGTCCCCTATGAGCACAACCACTTTAGAATCATCTACAGGTGAAAGTGGTTCGACACTGGAAACTACAATATCCACAACAGGTACCTCTCCATCTTCACCATCTTCTACAACAGAGAGTACATCAGAATTGACTTCATCTACAACCGAAATATCTTCAGCTACAGTAGAACAATCATCAAGCCAGCAGACACAAACCTCTCCAGATACTTCTAGCACAGAAACTGAATCCACAACGACAGTTTACTCAACATTTACAACAGCAATGTCCCCTATGAGCACAACCACTATAGAATCATCTACAGGTGAAAGTAGTTCAACAATGGAAACTACAATATCCACAACAGGTACCTCTCCATCTTCACCATCGTCTACAACAGAAAGTAGTTCCGAATTGACTTCATCTTCAACAGAAATATCTTCAGCTAGTGTAGAACAATCAACAAGCCAGCCGACACAAACCTCTACAGATACTTCTAGCACAGAAACTGAATCTACAACGACAGTATTTTCAACATTCACAACAGCAATGTCCCCTATGAGCACAACCACTTTAGAATCATCTACAGGTGAAAGTGGTTCAACACTGGAAACTACAATATCCACAACAGGTACCTCTCCATCTTCACCATCTTCTACAACAGAGAGTACATCAGAATTGACTTCATCTACAACAGAAATATCTTCAGCTAGTGTAGGACAATCAACAAGCCAGCTGACACAAACCTCTCCAGATACTTCTAGCACAGAAACTGAATCTACAACAACAGTTTACTCAACATTTACAACAGCAATGTCCCCTATGAGCACAACCACTTTAGAATCATCTACAGGTGAAAGTGGTTCAACACTGGAAACTACAATATCCACAACAGGTACCTCTCCATCTTCACCATCTTCTGCAACAGAGAGTACATCAGAATTGACTACTTCTACAACAGAAATATCTTCAGCTAGTGTAGAACAATCAACAAGCCAGCCGACACAAACCTCTCCAGATACTTCTAGCACAGAAACTGAATCCACAACGACAGTTTACTCAACATTTACAACAACAATGTCCCCTATGAGCACAACCACTTTAGAATCATCTACAGGTGAAAGTGGTTCAACACTGGAAACTACAATATCCACAACAAGTACCTCTCCATCTTCACCATCTTCTTCAACAGAAAGTAGTTCAGAATTGACTTCATATACAACCGAAATATCTTCAGCTGGAATAGAACAATCAACAAGCCAGCAGACACAAACCTCTCCAGATACTTCTAGCACAGAAACTGAATCTACAACAACAGTTTACTCAACATTTACAACAGCAATGTCCCCTATGAGCACAACCACTTTAGAATCATCTACAGGTGAAAGTGGTTCAACACTGGAAACTACAATATCCACAACAGGTACCTCTCCATCTTCACCATCTTCTGCAACAGAGAGTACATCAGAATTGACTTCATCTACAACAGAAATATCTTCAGCTAGTGTAGAACAATCAACAAGCCAGCCGACACAAACCTCTCCAGATACTTCTAGCACAGAAACTGAATCTACAACGACAGTTTACTCAACATTTACAACAGCAATGTCCCCTATGAGCACAACCACTTTAGAATCATCTACAGGTGAAAGTGGTTCAACACTGGAAACTACAATATCCACAACAGGTACCTCTCCATCTTCACCATCTTCTACAACAGAGAGTACATCAGAATTGACTTCATCTACAACAGAAATATCTTCAGCTAGTGTAGAACAATCAACAAGCCAGCTGACACAAACCTCTCCAGATACTTCTAGCACAGAAACTGAATCTACAACGACAGTTTACTCAACATTTACAACAGCAATGTCCCCTATGAGCACAACCACTTTAGAATCATCTACAGGTGAAAGTGGTTCAACACTGGAAACTACAATATCCACAACAGGTACCTCTCCATCTTCACCATCTTCTACAACAGAGAGTACATCAGAATTGACTTCATCTACAACAGAAATATCTTCAGCTAGTGTAGAACAATCAACAAGCCAGCCGACACAAACCTCTCCAGATACTTCTAGCACAGAAACTGAATCTACAACGACAGTTTACTCAACATTTACAACAGCAATGTCCCCTATGAGCACAACCACTTTAGAATCATCTACAGGTGAAAGTGGTTCAACACTGGAAACTACAATATCCACAACAGGTACCTCTCCATCTTCACCATCTTCTACAACAGAGAGTACATCAGAATTGACTTCATCTACAACAGAAATATCTTCAGCTAGTGTAGAACAATCAACAAGCCAGCTGACACAAACCTCTCCAGATACTTCTAGCACAGAAACTGAATCTACAACAACAGTTTACTCAACATTTACAACAGCAATGTCCCCTATGAGCACAACCACTTTAGAATCATCTACAGGTGAAAGTGGTTCAACACTGGAAACTACAATATCCACAACAAGTACCTCTCCATCTTCACCATCTTCTTCAACAGAAAGTAGTTCAGAATTGACTTCATATACAACCGAAATATCTTCAGCTGGAATAGAACAATCAACAAGCCAGCAGACACAAACCTCTCCAGATACTTCTAGCACAGAAACTGAATCTACAACAACAGTTTACTCAACATTTACAACAGCAATGTCCCCTATGAGCACAACCACTTTAGAATCATCTACAGGTGAAAGTGGTTCAACACTGGAAACTACAATATCCACAACAGGTACCTCTCCATCTTCACCATCTTCTGCAACAGAGAGTACATCAGAATTGACTTCATCTACAACAGAAATATCTTCAGCTAGTGTAGAACAATCAACAAGCCAGCCGACACAAACCTCTCCAGATACTTCTAGCACAGAAACTGAATCTACAACGACAGTTTACTCAACATTTACAACAGCAATGTCCCCTATGAGCACAACCACTTTAGAATCATCTACAGGTGAAAGTGGTTCAACACTGGAAACTACAATATCCACAACAGGTACCTCTCCATCTTCACCATCTTCTACAACAGAGAGTACATCAGAATTGACTTCATCTACAACAGAAATATCTTCAGCTAGTGTAGAACAATCAACAAGCCAGCTGACACAAACCTCTCCAGATACTTCTAGCACAGAAACTGAATCTACAACGACAGTTTACTCAACATTTACAACAGCAATGTCCCCTATGAGCACAACCACTTTAGAATCATCTACAGGTGAAAGTGGTTCAACACTGGAAACTACAATATCCACAACAGGTACCTCTCCATCTTCACCATCTTCTACAACAGAGAGTACATCAGAATTGACTTCATCTACAACAGAAATATCTTCAGCTAGTGTAGAACAATCAACAAGCCAGCCGACACAAACCTCTCCAGATACTTCTAGCACAGAAACTGAATCTACAACGACAGTTTACTCAACATTTACAACAGCAATGTCCCCTATGAGCACAACCACTTTAGAATCATCTACAGGTGAAAGTGGTTCAACACTGGAAACTACAATATCCACAACAGGTACCTCTCCATCTTCACCATCTTCTACAACAGAGAGTACATCAGAATTGACTTCATCTACAACAGAAATATCTTCAGCTAGTGTAGAACAATCAACAAGCCAGCTGACACAAACCTCTCCAGATACTTCTAGCACAGAAACTGAATCTACAACGACAGTTTACTCAACATTTACAACAGCAATGTCCCCTATGAGCACAACCACTTTAGAATCATCTACAGGTGAAAGTGGTTCAACACTGGAAACTACAATATCCACAACAAGTACCTCTCCATCTTCACCATCTTCTCCAACAGAAAGTAGTTCAGAATTGACTTCATCTACAACCGAAATATCTTCAGCTGGAATAGAACAATCAACAAGCCAGCCGACACAAACCTCTCCAGATACTTCTAGCACAGAAACTGAATCTACAACGACAGTTTACTCAACATTTACAACAGCAATGTCCCCTATGAGCACAACCACTTTAGAATCATCTACAGGTGAAAGTGGTTCAACACTGGAAACTACAATATCCACAACAAGTACCTCTCCATCTTCACCGTCTTCTACAACAGAAAGTAGTTCCGAATTGACTTCATCTACAACAGAAATATCTTCAGCTAGTGTAGAACAATCAACAAGCCAGCTGACACAAACCTCTCCAGATACTTCTAGCACAGAAACTGAATCTACAACGACAGTTTACTCAACATTTACAACAGCAATGTCCCCTATGAGCACAACCACTTTAGAATCATCTACAGGTGAAAGTGGTTCAACACTGGAAACTACAATATCCACAACAGGTACCTCTCCATCTTCACCATCTTCTACAACAGAGAGTACATCAGAATTGACTACTTCTACAACAGAAATATCTTCAGCTAGTGTAGAACAATCAACAAGCCAGCCGACACAAACCTCTCCAGATACTTCTAGCACAGAAACTGAATCCACAACGACAGCTTACTCAACATTTACAACAGCAATGTCCCCTATGAGCACAACCACTTTAGAATCATCTACAGGTGAAAGTGGTTCAACACTGGAAACTACAATATCCACAACAGGTACCTCTCCATCTTCACCATCTTCTACAACAGAGAGTACATCAGAATTGACTTCATCTACAACAGAAATATCTTCAGCTAGTGTAGAACAATCAACAAGCCAGCTGACACAAACCTCTCCAGATACTTCTAGCACAGAAACTGAATCTACAACGACAGCTTACTCAACATTTACAACAGCAATGTCCCCTATGAGCACAACCACAATAGAATCATCTACAGGTGAAAGTGGTTCAACACTGGAAACTACAATATCCACAACAAGTACCTCTCCATCTTCACCATCTTCTCCAACAGAAAGTAGTTCAGAATTGACTTCATATACAACCGAAATATCTTCAGCTGGAATAGAACAATCAACAAGCCAGCAGACACAAACCTCTCCAGATACTTCTAGCACAGAAACTGAATCTACAACAACAGTTTACTCAACATTTACAACAGCAATGTCCCCTATGAGCACAACCACTTTAGAATCATCTACAGGTGAAAGTGGTTCAACACTGGAAACTACAATATCCACAACAGGTACCTCTCCATCTTCACCATCTTCTACAACAGAGAGTACATCAGAATTGACTTCATCTACAACAGAAATATCTTCAGCTACAGTAGAACAATCAACAAGCCAGCAGACACAAACCTCTCCAGATACTTCTAGCACAGAAACTGAATCCACAACGACAGTTTACTCAACATTTACAACAGCAATGTCCCCTATGAGCACAACCACTATAGAATCATCTACAGGTGAAAGTAGTTCAACACTGGAAACTACAATATCCACAACAGGTACCTCTCCATCTTCACCATCGTCTACAACAGAAAGTAGTTCAGAATTGACTTCATCTTCAACAGAAATATCTTCAGCTAGTGTAGAACAATCAACAAGCCAGCCGACACAAACCTCTCCAGATACTTCTAGCACAGAAACTGAATCTACAACAACAGTTTACTCAACATTTACAACAGCAATGTCCCCTATGAGCACAACCACTTTAGAATCATCTACAGGTGAAAGTGGTTCAACACTGGAAACTACAATATCCACAACAGGTACCTCTCCATCTTCACCATCTTCTACAACAGAGAGTACATCAGAATTGACTTCATCTACAACCGAAATATCTTCAGCTACAGTAGAACAATCATCAAGCCAGCAGACACAAACCTCTCCAGATACTTCTAGCACAGAAACTGAATCCACAACGACAGTTTACTCAACATTTACAACAGCAATGTCCCCTATGAGCACAACCACTATAGAATCATCTACAGGTGAAAGTAGTTCAACACTGGAAACTACAATATCCACAACAGGTACCTCTCCATCTTCACCATCGTCTACAACAGAAAGTAGTTCAGAATTGACTTCATCTTCAACAGAAATATCTTCAGCTAGTGTAGAACAATCAACAAGCCAGCCGACACAAACCTCTACAGATACTTCTAGCACAGAAACTGAATCTACAACGACAGTATTTTCAACATTCACAACAGCAATGTCCCCTATGAGCACAACCACTTTAGAATCATCTACAGGTGAAAGTGGTTCAACACTGGAAACTACAATATCCACAACAGGTACCTCTCCATCTTCACCATCTTCTGCAACAGAGAGTACATCAGAATTGACTACTTCTACAACAGAAATATCTTCAGCTAGTGTAGAACAATCAACAAGCCAGCCGACACAAACCTCTCCAGATACTTCTAGCACAGAAACTGAATCCACAACGACAGTTTACTCAACATTTACAACAACAATGTCCCCTATGAGCACAACCACTTTAGAATCATCTACAGGTGAAAGTGGTTCAACACTGGAAACTACAATATCCACAACAAGTACCTCTCCATCTTCACCATCTTCTTCAACAGAAAGTAGTTCAGAATTGACTTCATATACAACCGAAATATCTTCAGCTGGAATAGAACAATCAACAAGCCAGCAGACACAAACCTCTCCAGATACTTCTAGCACAGAAACTGAATCTACAACAACAGTTTACTCAACATTTACAACAGCAATGTCCCCTATGAGCACAACCACTTTAGAATCATCTACAGGTGAAAGTGGTTCAACACTGGAAACTACAATATCCACAACAGGTACCTCTCCATCTTCACCATCTTCTGCAACAGAGAGTACATCAGAATTGACTTCATCTACAACAGAAATATCTTCAGCTAGTGTAGAACAATCAACAAGCCAGCCGACACAAACCTCTCCAGATACTTCTAGCACAGAAACTGAATCTACAACGACAGTTTACTCAACATTTACAACAGCAATGTCCCCTATGAGCACAACCACTTTAGAATCATCTACAGGTGAAAGTGGTTCAACACTGGAAACTACAATATCCACAACAGGTACCTCTCCATCTTCACCATCTTCTACAACAGAGAGTACATCAGAATTGACTTCATCTACAACAGAAATATCTTCAGCTAGTGTAGAACAATCAACAAGCCAGCTGACACAAACCTCTCCAGATACTTCTAGCACAGAAACTGAATCTACAACGACAGTTTACTCAACATTTACAACAGCAATGTCCCCTATGAGCACAACCACTTTAGAATCATCTACAGGTGAAAGTGGTTCAACACTGGAAACTACAATATCCACAACAGGTACCTCTCCATCTTCACCATCTTCTACAACAGAGAGTACATCAGAATTGACTTCATCTACAACAGAAATATCTTCAGCTAGTGTAGAACAATCAACAAGCCAGCTGACACAAACCTCTCCAGATACTTCTAGCACAGAAACTGAATCTACAACAACAGTTTACTCAACATTTACAACAGCAATGTCCCCTATGAGCACAACCACTTTAGAATCATCTACAGGTGAAAGTGGTTCAACACTGGAAACTACAATATCCACAACAGGTACCTCTCCATCTTCACCATCTTCTACAACAGAGAGTACATCAGAATTGACTTCATCTACAACAGAAATATCTTCACCTAGTGTAGAACAATCAACAAGCCAGCTGACACAAACCTCTCCAGATACTTCTAGCACAGAAACTGAATCTACAATGACAGCTTACTCAACATTTACAACAGCAATATCCCCTATGAGCACAACCACAATAGAATCATCTACAGGTGAAAGTGGTTCAACACTGGAAACTACAATATCCACAACAAGTACCTCTCCATCTTCACCATCTTCTCCAACAGAAAGTAGTTCAGAATTGACTTCATATACAACCGAAATATCTTCAGCTGGAATAGAACAATCAACAAGCCAGCAGACACAAACCTCTCCAGATACTTCTAGCACAGAAACTGAATCTACAACAACAGTTTACTCAACATTTACAACAGCAATGTCCCCTATGAGCACAACCACTTTAGAATCATCTACAGGTGAAAGTGGTTCAACACTGGAAACTACAATATCCACAACAGGTACCTCTCCATCTTCACCATCTTCTACAACAGAAAGTACATCAGAACTGACTTCATCTACAACAGAAATATCTTCAGCTAGTGTAGAACAACCAACAAGCCAGCCGACACAAACCTCTCCAGATACTTCTAGCACAGAAACTGAATCTACAACGACAGTTTACTCAACATTTACAACAGCAATGTCCCCTATAAGCACAACCACTTTAGAATCATCTACAGGTGAAAGTGGTTCAACAATGGAAACTACAATATCCACAACAGGTACCTCTCCATCTTCTACAACAGAAAGTACATCAGAATTGACTTCATCTACAACAGAAATATCTTCACCTAGTGTAGAACAATCAACAAGCCAGCTGACACAAACCTCTCCAGATACTTCTAGCACAGAAACTGAATCTACAACAACAGTTTACTCATCATTTACAACAGCAATGTCCCCTATGAGCACAACCACTTTAGAATCATCTACAGGTGAAAGTGGTTCAACACTGGAAACTACAATATCCACAACAGGTACCTCTCCATCTTCACCATCTTCTGCAACAGAGAGTACATCAGAATTGACTACATCTACAACAGAAATATCTTCAGCTGGAATAGAACAATCAACAAGCCAGCCGACACAAACCTCTCCAGATACTTCTAGCAGAGAAACTGAATCTACAACAACAGTTTACTCAACATTTACAACAGCAATGTCCCCTATGAGCACAACCACTTTAGAATCATCTACAGGTGAAAGTGGTTCAACACTGGAAACTACAATATCCACAACAGGTACCTCTCCATCTTCACCATCTTCTACAACAGAAAGTACATCAGAATTGACTTCATCTACAACTGAAATATCTTCAGCTAGTGTAGAACAATCAACAAGCCAGCAGACACAAACCTCTACAGATACTTCCAGCACAGAAACTGAATCCACAACGACAGTTTACTCAACATTTACAACAGCAATGTCCCCTATGAGCACAACCACTTTAGAATCATCTACAGGTGAAAGTGGTTCAACACTGGAAACATCAACAAAACCTCCTTTATCCACAACTTTTAGTTCAGTTTCAACAACTCAAAACTGTCTGGAGCAATGTCAGTGTAATGGATCTCCATGCATTTTCAATGCAACAACTGGGAAATGTGAATGTAAATGCAATCCTATCACTTATGGAGATTATTGCAATTACGCAAATGACACTACTACGGCTATTATGTGTAAGTTTTTTATCATACTTTCCTATTTTATAATTGTTACACTTGCTGTTGGTGTTGTCTATTTCCTCTTATTTTCCACATATGTTGTAAATAATTATTTCACTGCACTGTGTGTTTTGAATCAATAGAAAATCAGCCACTAAGATACTTAATCATTGGCTAAGATAGCCAATCATTTTCTCATCTGAATGTTATTTCCTGCATAAATGTTTTAGAGCTAAAATGTTACACAACCCACGTAAATACTTGAAGTCCTTAAAGTTCTTAGCACAGTAGTTTCAATTTGCAGCTCACTTACTGTATGTCTCTCATGTTTAAATATCAAAGTCTTTCTAATCTTTCTAAATCTATTATTTATTTGCAGTTGAAGGAATACCCGCAAGGAAGGCAAATATCTCTCTTCGAATTTTAATGGAATATAATCCTGTGTATGGAAATTTGAACTCTGCCCAATCAAAACATCTAATTTCCATTTTAAAACAAGAGGTACATTTTCGTACTTTTCCTGAAGTAATTTAATGCTCACAAAGTTTGTAAAAAAATACTTAAATACTTTTTTTTTTTTGATACAGTGGACCTATAAGTATTCAGATTCTTAAGCCAAACTTATAAAATAAATCAAATCAAAAATATATGAACGTTATTTGCATTTGACAGAACAGAGGGCTGTTCCATAAACCAAGATTAGAGTATAAGCCAGGCTTATTTCGGTTAGTCAGGCTTATTTTTGGTAGATTCGGTTTCATAAATCAAGCTTAAAAAAAGTTGTTACCCGGCAACTTATGCTGGCAAATTAACCTGGTCCGGGGCAGGCTAACTGTCAGGCTAAGTCTGAGTTCAGGCTTAACGAGCATACTATTTATACTCACCTGCTGGTATTTCGATGTCATTTTATTTTACTTAACCACTATTAATACAATTTTTTTAAATAAATAAGGAAATTTACTTTACTAATAAATGTAAGAAATTATAAGGTATAAATACACTAATAAATATTCAAAACATGTGTATTTAATTGGTGAGTTTGTTTAATGAGTTTGGTAATTAATTAATTACAAGTATATAAATAGGGAGCTGAACTAGTTTCCAAACTTAACCATAGCGTGTCCTTTGATAGATGAGGTGTTGGATGAGGGAGCTATAGTCTTGTGGAGGGCATTTCAAAGAGAGAGAACTTTCAAAGACAGGTCAGACCCATTGGCATTTAATGACAGCTACCTGTATGAACGATATAGGTTCTCAAGAGATGGGATTGCATATATTTGTAGATTACCAAGCCCACACATTTTGTTTAATATGTTCTAAACCATGACTGTGTAGCCTTTAAAATTTTCCACTGCCCCCTCAACTTTCTCCTTAGTTGAACAAACACACAGAAGTCAAAGTATCTAATGTGTCTTTATTCAGAGTGAATCTGCCTGTTAGTGGTGAAAACACACAAATAAATGTTGTGAATGATCAAAAAGATCATGTTTTTTTTCTTTTCCTTTTTTAAAAATTGTAGTTCTACTTGCATTTTTCCGTAGCTGTTGAATTTCCAGCTCCATCTTCCTCATCTTCAGTTTTTTATACTGGATGTCGACATCAATTGCTTCCAGTTTAGCGTTTATACACTCCTTTTATGTTTTCTGGGTTCTGTAGAAACATAGATTTAAGTTATTTCATTGAATACTCTTGTCACATTGTTTTCATTTCTTAATACTCACTTTGTCACATGTGGTCCCAGACTGAGAGGGCTCTAGAACAATGTCAGGAGGATCCTGAAAACACATTATGATCATTTTGGCACACAAGTACACTTTTTAATATTCAATACAGTATAGCATGGATGGAAGCTGTGAGTACCCCCTCCTTAAACATACAGACACAGTCTCCTCATCCTCCTCAACTGATGGGCCTTCTCCCATTTTTTTTTACCCAAATGCACCATTACAGAAGCACAAGTACCTCTACCTGACATTACTGCTATGATGTACTTAGGCTTACAATGCCTAAGGAAGGAGGAAATCAGTTAGTCAGGAAGGAATAATGATAATAAAACACACACACCTTTTATATACTCACTCCTTATACTACATGATATCATTTTAGATGATATCCCTCAAGGATGGGCCTCCTTTTATTAATTTCCAAAGCCAGCTCCTCTGCAAGAGTGAAGCTGGCTGGTGGTGGCCTTCTCCCAGTGCCAGCAAACTCAGTCTTCTTTTTGGTCGCTGCAATAAAAAAATAAAAATAAAAATAAATAAAAAAAACGTGAATAGTTGTAACTTCAAGCTGGCATTGATTACATATCTACATGCTATTAGATTTACTTACCATTCAGAACTATATTTTTATATTTTATTTTCACCTGCTGCCAGGGTCTTTTTCCTTCACGCAAGTTGCTGCTGCATGAAAGCAATTAAGGTTACTGTTATTCACACACAAACTTTGCAATGTATTGTAACACATATTAAAGGTTGATAAAGTATTTTAAATAGTTTACACCGCTACTTACGCATTGAGATGATCAGCAATTTCCTGCCAACCTTGCTTTCCTGCTTTATTTATTGCCGCTGTATTGCCTTTTTTGGTGATGACATCTTTAAATTCGCAAACGCAAACGCTGTGAACATCGCTGCTCTTTTCCTTTTGTTGCCATGGTAGCCCACAGTAAATCGATTGACCCATGCTCGACTTTTCATGACTTTTAAAGAATGGCGTGTATGCGCAATTATCTAGACTATTTAAACCCGACTCAAGTTAGTAAGATCATATGATCCTCAACTGTTATGGAACCAATTTAAGCGCGGATGTTTAGGTCGGCTCATTCAAGTCAGGTTTTGGATTTTAATCCCCGCTTTTCTAAGCGGCTTTTATGGAACAGCCCCCAGGTCTGAAATCAAATTGGATTACAAAACATTAGTTAATATCTGCATTTTTGCAAAATATATTGTATGAATATTTATGCAGGAAAAAAACGTATTTTTGATTTTTTTTAACAGCTTTCAATCCTTTGCAAAAGAGCAAATCCACAAAACTTCAAAGATGTGCACATTGTTAGGCTAATGTAAGTTAATTTATCTTGAATTTCATACATTTACTAATACATTTGCAAAGCAAAACTTATATGTGGCATGTACTTTTTCAAGGAGAGGGAGTGTCATTGCTGAAAGTGTTGCAGAATATAACTATCCCAACAACAACTCACAAATAATGATGTTAAATACAAATCTGGGACCCACACTGGAACAAATATTTGAAGACCCAAATTCCCTGAAAAATCTCAGCGCAGCTCTCGGTAATGTTCCCATCGACTCTAGCAATATTACCATGGAGAATGCTACGGTATTGGGTAAGTTACCTTTTAATTTTTATCTTACCTTTTTATCTTAAGACGTACTTATTCATTGCTGCGTATGAGTCCTGAATGTTTAGTGATTTTATGTTTTTTGTATAGTGGTATTACTTCTATATAATAAATACTTCTATCTTAATAAATTACTAATTTTTTTGCATGTCTTTGTCATGTGTAGATATTTCAGAACTAAAACCATATGTGAACTGCCCTGAGAATTTTGCTAATTTAACGGAGGAGATTGAAAATGGAGTATGGGTGTGTGTGGGATCATGCAAAAAAAATGTCAACTTTTGCAATCAAAATGGTAAATGCCTAAATGAAATAAAAGGACCACAGTGCAAGTAAGTGTTTCAATGCAAATTTCTAATAATTACAAACTGCTCAGTCTTCAGTTAATCAAAGGATATTTTCCTAAAAAATTAAAGGTACACTATGTAACTTTATATTTTGTTCAGTATTTATTAAATAAGAATATACAGACGGAAAAATTAATAATGAAGTTATCGTGCAATTATTCTAAAAGGATAATTTTATTTAGCAAAATATCTCACCATCACTGATGCATCCAGGTCGCACTCAGTCACCATGTTTGGTCTAAAACGCAACTGCTCTCCTGTATTGCCGCAGGACAGCAAATGTCAAGTTACATTTTCTGTAATCTTTGCAGGACTGCGATATGAAGAGTGTGCAAATTAACATATTTTAACATCAGTGTAAAAGTGAATAGCACATAACAGGCACTATTCCGGTAAACATGAATATCTATTGGTACAACATGGATCACATGACTAAACTTAAAATACCTCCGGCTTCCACAGTCCACACTACAACGCGAAAACGGCGTTTTCAAATTTATCCGCTTCGGAGAGCGTTTTCCAGAAGAGACGTTTACATGGACTTACCACGGCGTCTCAGTGTGGACGGAAGGCCAAACCGGAGAGAAAAATATACGTATTAGTGTTGACATGGCCGCCAGGCATTAGTTGACAACGTTAGAATTTATTTTATGGAAATAGTGCGTATCCATTGGTCGTATTAGTGGTGTAAATCTACACTAGAGACGCATTAATAAGTATCTTAAACAGCAAAAACACAGTCCTGTAGTCTGCCGTTGTCAAGTACTCGTGCACGCACTGAAGACGTATTACGCATGCGCATGACGTACATTTCTTAATGACATCCTTTCCTCCTCTTTTTGCCAACTGTCCAGGTGTTACAGTTCTAACTTTGAGAAGTACGAAGGAGCTCATTGTGAGCTGTACAGCAGAGGGGCTGGTTTCTACGCCGTTCTCTTCGGCAGTTTAGCAGCTTTTGCTCTACTTATGATTGTTTCAGCTGTGATGGTTGTGGTGCTCTACAGGGCCAAGAGGTCAGTCGAACTTTTCTTGTGACTTAAGCTTTCAAAGAAAAAAAAAATCAAAACAAATAACTCAATAATCTAATTTCAACAGAACAAGGAAGCTATCATTTTTTGATGAGGTCACCTTTGATTTCTCATCAAGAGGTAAGATGTCATATTGTTGCTATACGCATGCACTCCAGCAGAAGTACAGACTCACAAACATTAGAAATGATGTGATGTATTATAATTGAAAATATTAACTATATTATTGCAGGATCCATAGACAGAGGCTATTGGCATCAAAACTTTTCAGCCACAGAAGACTCAGAACCAGGGTCTTATTGAGAGCACAATAATCATTCATCTGCATGGTAGGATACGAAATTATATATATATTTTTTTTAAAATATGAGAAAAGGAAGAAGCATAGCAAACCTAAAATCAGCAGTCAAAATGACTAAGCTATTAAGATCATTCACCGACGTCACGTTCTGGGCGGTAACCCGGATGAGCGGCCATTATGGAGGCACTCGGATGTAAACAACAGCATGGATTGCACTGTTTATGTACTACTGAACACATTGTTACACTAAAAAAAACACAGAAAAACCCCGTGGTAGGTGCGAAATCATATAGAGAAGGACTTACCAAGCAGGAGAGAGCGCAATATTTTGACACACTAAAGTTAATATGTGAGGTCCGAACGAGCTGGTTCGCTAGCTGCAATTTCTTATCCAGATCGCTACGCTCAGATCGTCAGTCCAAAAAGGACATGAAATCCGTTTCAAGCTGCTACATTCATATGTGGTTTGAAATCATATTAAAATACCAGGACATATGCTTCAGTCTGAATGATCGGATTTCGGTCAAAGCTTCATTTAGCTACACATGTGACCGATGAGCTGATGCTGTGCCTCTCTCAACCACAAATTAATGCCTTCTTTCATCATTTTTGCACTCTTCTCTTTAACTTTTGGCAGTCTATAGACCTCAAAAGGTATTTTCCCGATGCGACCAATTAATATAGACCAAAACGCGACCATTTTTCAGCAGAAATAATCAGTCAAATTTGCGAGTCCGTTCAGTTCAGTGGCATTGTTTATGTTCTGTGCCTCCAAAATGGCCGACTTCCGGATTGATGACGCGTCGTGAAAACCTTGCTGTATTTGTGGTTGTTTTATTGATTATTTAATCACAATATTCGAATCTTTTTTCCTCTCTGCAACAGATCAACAGACCAGAGCAACTGAAGTGATGGATGTCTGATTTGCCACGCCGACACAATCAATCACAAACACGGCCAATCAGAACAATCCTCTCTGTTTGCGCACCCTATCCCTCTGAAAACTAAGCACACATAGGCCTACCTTGTATGTCCTATGACTTCTGTGATGCTTCATGCTTTTAATGGTGTATTGTGTAATGTCCTCTTGTAAACTTTACGCTATCACACTCCATGTTTGGTAATTTGTACATTATGAGTTGATTGCACATCGGTCCAATGAGCTGTGATGTGGGCGGGGCTTCCTGCTCAACGCGCATGCGCACACACACAAACCATAACGCTCGTCGGAAACAAGAGCTGTGAAGAGAAATGCAGAGAAGTATGAGAGGGTGATACTCTGGGAATAAAAAATGAAAATAATAATTAATAATCATAAATCTACATAATAATTATTTCCCCTTGAAAAATTAATTTAAGGCATTACTCTTCATTGTTTTGTAATTTACTTAGTTACTTCTGATGTAAATGCATTAAATACTGTGTTGGCTATAGAACAAACAAAAGCGGGTGTAATATCTAACGTAATATTGCCTATATTTTTATGTAATTAGCCTATTTAAATACTTTGGTAAGGTCAATATTTATCCATGCAATTTTATATTATTTATTTGAAATAATTAAAAGAGCAGTTTCATATTTTGTATTTGTTCAACTGCTAAATGTTGATATGGGACTTAAAGTAATAATGCAATTTGGATAGATTAAATAGTAGGTCTATAGGCCTAGTAATATAATTACATTGTGTAATTAGTAGCTAGTAATTAATTTGTTGTGTTGATTGTTAATGATTGTTTTTGTTGTACATTATGTCTATGTCTATATGACTTTTGATATGATAGCAGGGAATTTACATTCAAATGAATATTTATAAAGAAAAGAACTGTGTTGAATACATGTTTGCAACTGAAATTCTTAAAATAAAGCATTTATTGACTATTGTGCGCCATCATGTTGACTTTCGGTAAAAAAAAAAAAATGTTGGTTGCAATGTCGTTGTAAGGTCACTAGGAGGCGCTGCAGACTTAATAACACGGCAGCTAATCTTGGCTGCTGCGTCTTTTTCTTGTAAATATTAGCCTACTGTAGCCCATTCATACCTAAACAAAACATTTCCCTCACTTTGCTAACAGTCCCTGGTTTACTGACTTGTCATTTAACGGAGGCTTTCTTTTATCCAAAGTTACACTTATAATTCAGGGACAGTCCCCTTGGTAAGTTAAGTGTTGCTCCAGACCAGACCAGGACACAATGGTGGTAGTTCATGGATTGAATTGTTTGAACCTACAACCTTTCATTTGCCAGTGGGCCACACCTGATTGCAGAAGACAACAGAGACATGAACAAAAGTCTACGTATACTGTACTGCATGATGTTCAGAGAATACCGAATTAAAAAGAACTCACATTTAGTCGATTTTCCTCAACACTGACTAGGAAGTTAATAATAATTCTTGCAAAACGTAGGCCTAACATTAACTTTGTGATGATTTCACAAATCAATCATTTCAAAAGCACAACTTATATAAACTATAATCTCAAGAGTGTGAGCGTTGAGGTATGAAGAGTTCAGATGCAAAAGCCTCTAAATGCCATTTGAAATTTTCTTCTTGAATGATGATTATCAAACTTGTATATTTAAGTTCACTTAAATAACAATTAATAGGTAATTATCATTGCCATTTAAGTGAAATCACTGAACTTAAATATACAAGCTTGATAAAAATTATCATTCTAGAAGAAAATTTCCAATGGCACTTAGAGGCTTCATATATTTGTAAGGTGTTCACTGTGAAATGGGTGTAACTGATCAGCACTTTAATTCTTTAGACCGCAGGAAGGAACTCATTCACATTTTTGTCCTGGAAATGAAATGCATTGGTTTACATGACAAGTAAATGTGTTTCTAAATTCAAAAAATGTAAACCATTTTCTTTTAGGAACAGGTTAAGGGTGTGGGCTTGGGTTAGTCTGTAATCATCATAATTGGATGTATATAAAACAACAAAAGTCTATGGTATGTCCTCATTTAGATAGCCAAGAAACCATGTGCGTGTGTGTGTGTGTGCTTTCATAGGGTTGACAGATAATAGATTTGAGTCAAAGCCATCTAAACAAGATGTTTGCTTATTATAAACCGTAATATATGTGGTTCAACCATCTTCAGTCCCTTCCTTGTGTCTGATTTTGATCAGGCTGTGATTAATCAGGAAGCTTATCTTCCTTTAAGAGTTGATTTACTGGTTTGCAAAGAGTCATTTCCATTTCACATGTGAGGTGAATCGACTTACATCACTGAAATGACTATCCTGTGTCATTACTGTATATTTTAGTACATATATTATTACACAATAAAAAATAATGGATTTTTTTTAAAGCTTAGACAGCATCAACTGTTCAATGTTCCTTAGAAGTCCATGTTGTAATTGTAAACCAAAACAACATTTTTGAAAATTATTTTCGTTAGAAATAAAGCTGGAATAAAATAAAAGAACAAACTTACAGAAATCCTGCCTTGACAACTAACTGAAACAAATAAATGTATTAAAAATACAAAAGATGACTAAAATCACAAATTAAGGCTAATAAAATGACCAAAACAAATCCTAAACCTTGAATATAAAAAAGTAAAATGCAGAAGGTGACTTAATTTCCCGTTATCCGAGCCAGATTTGTTAAATGGATCGGTTCTTGGACATTATAGTTGCTCACTTCAGCGGCTTATCGTTTCATCCAAGGCTTTAGCGCCAAAAAAAGACCAGAGAAACAGCATTTCCCCCAGTCATCAAGGCAGAAAATACCCGTCTATGCGAGTAATTCCCAGGTTTGCTATAGATAGTGCCCTGTAAACACACACATCCCTTCAAACCCCACAGACCTGATCCAAGATCAGTTTTAAAGTGCAAAAGACCAGTTCACCTTCCTCCTGTCTGGAGCCAGGCCAGTAGTAATGAGGCAGAGCGCAGGGGCGTGGATGTGATAAAACAGGCAAAACAGCTATATCTGTGTTCCACAAAGATACGACAAACTTCACAGAACGAAATACAACAGAATATCAGATAACAACAAACTTGATTCATAAATAAGTATTTATTTCTATTACTTTAAAGGATACAATCCACTAAGAACTATTCAGTTTGGGTAAGAGGACAATGTTAAATACTTTTACACATCACAACATACTGTTTTGTCAGTGCACTTTGCTTTATATCTATATTTTAATACACACACACACACACACAACACAGCAGAGATGTCTATTTCTTCTTGAACCTGCCTTCATTTTTAGGTAAGACTGCAAAAGGAAAATAAAAACAATGTAAACATTTTTTTTTTTGATACAGAAACTGGTAAAATAAACAAAAAAGGAAAAAGCATGGCATCAAATGAGTTCAAATCCCTTTGAGGTGGAAAGTTGCATTGACCTCCGAGCGTCCAAACAGCATGTCCTACTCTCGTCTTTTCAAATTGCATGGAAATTGCTACATTTGCCGAGTTATCACGATGGTTCTGGAAACAATATAGAATAATAAAACATCTCATTCACCAGCTGCCAGCAGCCAAAGTCTCAGGTGCCCACACCCATTGTAATCACGTCTGACAGGAATGCACGTACAGTAACAGGAAGATCAGTATGTGTGAGCTTGGCCAAACGCAACACATATGGACTTTAACTCCACATAGCTCTTAAAATCGGTCGAAGTTGCGTTTTCATTGAGGAAGTGTTAATGACTGACTGTAGGGAATGGGCAAAACATAAAAGAAACACAGATCAGGGGCAACTGTTTCCTCGTACGGACTCGGGAGATCGTTGTCGTTGAGTCTTTGTAATCCGTAGTTGGGAACTATAATGGGAGGTAGTACTCGAGAAAATCCTATTCCAGACAATGGCTCACAGCTTCACGTGGAGACAGCACTTTAAAAGATGAGATAAACACATTCACAGGTTGCTTTTTGTGCAACAAAAGAACACACTACACCTCAGCAAGAAGCCAGGGATTGGAAATACTCCGTTCATTCAGAGGGCAACATTTCAGCTGCCGTTTTAAGCAGCTTATAAAAGCAGTGCCAAAATCGGGCAAATGTAACACATTCAGCTCCCGTCTCACTCACACACTCGAGCAATACTTAGCCTGCTCCTATGTAACACACACACACACTACACGTTTTACAGACAGGCCACACAAAAGCGCACTAAAGAGGCTGAGAGAAAGAGCTGCGAAATTGCGTACACGCAATGCAAAAAGATGGAATAACCTTCACTTAAAATGCCGGCCGCAAAAAAAAGCCGGGCTGCTTTTATACTTCATATATGGTAGACGACATAAACGTACAGAAGAATTACTGACCCTATGTCCCCGTGATCGGATGAACGTTATCATCAAGGCGATATAAAATGAGACTACGAAAATTTACAACACTGAAGAATGGAGGTACCAGACCAGCTAATACCCAACAACTGCACCATGTCATCATTTCAACACTTACATTTCACATGAACGATGAAATAAAAATCGTAATTTCCGAGCTCGCTCTGAGAGAACTAGGTTGAGAGCAAAACAAGAGAAATCCCAGTAACTGCAATTCATACGTAACTCGCTCGAATTTACGAGCGCTACAGCAAAACCGCAACAAAGCAGCGACAAAGTCTTCGGACAAACGTGTCCCAAGTGAAAGCTTCGGGCCTCGAACCCGGGTCTCCGGCATCTCTAACAAGGAGGCTAAAGACTGCAGCCGCTAGCATCTGTCGCTAGAGCGCCTATTGAGATCAGGGGAGTGAGGTTTACTCGCTAGCTGGCCTCCGTTACACTCGCCCCCCCTAAACCTCACTCTCATCCGGGTCACGGCACCAATGTAACCCCTCCACCCGGGTCCTACTTCGACCCGCTCCGAGCGGGCCTCGAACCTGGGTCTCCGGCATGAGAGTCGGGCGCTCTAACAAGGAGGCTAAAGACTGCAGTCGCTAGCGCACCTATTGAGATCAGGGGAGTGAGGTTTACTCGCTAGCTGGCCTCCGTTACACTCGCCCCCCTAAACCTCACTCTCATCCGGGTCACGGCACCAATGTAACCCCTCCACCCGGGACCAACTCGGCCTCGAACCCGGGTCTCCGGCATGAGAGTCGTGCGCTCTAACAAGGAGGCTAAAGACTGCAGCCGCTAGCATCTGTCGCTAGAGCGCCTATTGAGATCAGGGGAGTGAGGTTTACTCGCTTATTTCACACCAAGTCTATTTGGTGCGTCGTTTTCTTTTTGCCTTGACAGTCCCAGTCCGAACTCGAATCGGAGGCATCCGCGCCTCGACCCGCTGTGCTGCTGTCCGTTAAATACTTCTCGTGTTTGTCCAGGTATGGCGGGCGCTGTGGCAAAAGGAAGTAGTGCGTGTTGCTGGCTTTCCTGCCATTCTCCATGACGGGCAGAATGCACGGGGAGCCTTCACTATTCTGCCGTTGCAGACCGCGACTGACGTATTTGGGATCTGGGGCGAAGCTCTGGGTAGGGGGCATGATCCCGTTGAGGTACATTGGGAGGCTCTTTGGGCTCGGGGTGCGGGAACTACTGGTGGAGAAAGGTTCTCTAGGGGGAACTTTGGGGGGCCGGTCATCGTCACTGTTGGCTCCCGATGAGACTTCGGCTGACCAGCGCCGGTGGTCTCCCGTTTTGATAGGTCGTGGGGGAATAGGAACTCTCGGAGGAACTTCTGGTTTATCCAGGCCTTGTGTATTCCGGTGGTGACTGGATAGCCGGAAGGAGGTGGATTTGTTGAAGCAAGCCGGGCCAGAATGGGATCGTTGCAGCTTTCTTTGCGTACGTTTCTCCTGCTGTCTGAGACAGTTCTGTTGTTGCTGTTGCTGGTCGCGGAGCTCCTGTTCCCTCTGTTGGGTTTCCCGCTCCAGCCGTAGCTTCTGCTGCTTCAGCTGGGATGTCGGACCTTCAAAGTAGGCGTAGTTAATCTGTCCACAGCCCCTGAAACTCCTCCTACTAGGCATTCCATACCGGAAAGGAGAGTGTTTGGAGCAAGGTTCGGAAACCAAGCAGCGATTGTCATCCCCGTTGAAGAACTCTACTTCACTGTCCACAACCTGATCCGGTGAAAGCTCATCTGAACCGGGAATTGGAGGAAGGGGTTTGGTGACTCGGCTGGGCGTCTGGGGAGGACTGATGCGCTCAGATACGGTTAGACGTTGAAAGCAGGGAACCACTTGGTCGTTTTTGGCAGGGCTAGACGTAGAAAAGTCTGTGTGCAAGGTGAGCTGGGAAGGTCTGGGCTTTTTGGGGGGCAAGGGCTGGCCTCCTGGGCTGTTTGGTGATTGAAGATGAGTCCGCTGTTCTGTTTGAATGGAAAGATGGCAGAGAATGAGAATACAGCAGGTTTAAGACTGAAAATAATCAATAGCTTGTTTTCACGTGACGTCACGCCACTGCGTTGCCATGGCGCGAAACGCAGATGGAGGGCTGGAAGTGATTTTCTATATTTAGGAAGCACTATAACGCACTCAAAAAAAAGGTACGAAAGCTGTCACTGGGGCGGTACCTTTTCAAAAAGGTACACTTTTGTACCTAAAGGTACAAATATGTACCATCAAGGTACCAATATGCACCCTTTAGGTACAAAAGTGTACCTTTTGAAAAGGTACCGCCCCAGTGACAGCTTTCGTACCTTTTTTTCTGAGAGTGTATGGTTGCTCAAATCGATCAAACCACGAGGAGTTTTTATCGTGTGCCCAAAGTTGTTGTTCATAAGGGGGGAAAATATAAGAAATTGACAGAAAAACACTGGGAAAAATGCCTTGCAAACCTACGTCTGCGGTCGGGAGGAGCCGAATGGGAAAATGCCTGTGTGTGTGTGTGCAGTGATCACTTCGTCAAATGTGAGTTAATTCATTATTTATGTGGCTTATGGTGTTTAAATACACTTATGTGGCTGTTCGTGTAACGTACAGGTTTCCGAACTTTGTAAAGTCAAAGTATGTCTGTAAGACGAGTTAGATGCTGATATCTACAGGCAAATCTCTCAATTCAGTTGAAAATCGCTCCTCTTCATAACGTAAGGATCACGTCCAACATGTGTTTCGATTTTCTGTTTATAAATTTCTCTTGTAATTGCGTCTAAAGTGGTACAGTACGGATTTTCCTCCATCTCGTCCATTGCGCTCTTCACTCCTTGCCCTCCATCTGCATTCCTCGCGTCAACACAATCACGTGACTGCAAACCACCTATTAATCAACTTATATCTTTGCATTGCTTTGACGAATCAAAGATATTTTGATAAGTTCCCCTAACTGTTGCCGTCCCTATTCTGATCGGACCGATGGTTTTAAGAAAAATCTGGATAGTTAGGATCCAAAATACAAATTAACTTTTAGCGCCACCTAGTGTCAGACGATTGTGTGTGCATGAGTAGTGGGGCAAGTTTGGGGTCTCTGCGATCTACGGTCTCTGATGCACTTTCACTTTCAGGACAGATAAATAATAAGAAGAAAACCAGTACCTATTGTTCTTTAACGCAAACTTTACAAATCACTAGATGTAGCCGCAAGTGGAACAAAAAATACACTTCCTCTTAAAACAGTATTACATTAAGTTATTTTACATTTGGCAGGGACTTTTATCCAAAGAGCATTTCAAGAAATATCAGTTTGAGCATTCCCTGGGAATCAAACCCCGTGACCTTGGTGTTGCTACCAGTTTAAGGAATAGTTCACCACAATTATTGTTTATTTCAAGTCGTTGCAAAATAATATACTAAAAAATACAAGAGGATAATTTCGTGCAACTCTTTCTATACACAGACCGTTCACCTCTGTCCATCTCCAAAAAGGAAATTGCAAGAAAAGCAGCGTAAAAGTATCACACACGCACTATATTTCACTAAATTAGTCTTCTCGAAGATGTCGCATGTTGAATACTCTACTACTTTGAAGGTTTAATATGGTGCAGCTGGACAGTCATGGTTGCTATCAATTTTCTTTTTATGTATTACAAAAAAATTGTTGGGAAGAAAATACACCATAGAAGTTTAAGGAGTGAACTAACTAATAATGATGAGACTTATGTTACTTACTTTCCGCTCCTGAAAATGATGGCAGCACCTGTTGCTGAGATTGATGGTTAAAATCCCTGAAGCATAAGCTGCAAATTAAGAACAGGAAAGCCAATCAGATTAGTGCACAAATCCAAGGTTCATTAACATCATGAAAAAAAAAAACACTTTTCTGCTCAGTCATGCAATGCATGTCCAAGGTCTTATAAAAATGAATACATTTTCAACTCTGAAAACATGTGAAAAATTTTGCACTCACTTGGGTAGATCATGGTATTTCCAAGAGGGCTTAGCTCCGGCCATGCTATGCCAATGGCTGCCCCGCAGGAAAAGGCTTTGCGCGGGTAAACAGATCTCCTGGGCCGTCAAGCCTGCAGTGGACATGCTCCAGCTGCAGTCGGTTCGCATTCAGGCCAGGAAATGTTCCTCCCGCCAAGCTGGCAGCTGCTGGCCTGTACCTGAAACACAGCCACGAGAGGACGAGAGCATGAATCTCTGGAATATAGCTTCTCAGATTTTCTTTCTTAAAGAGAAAAGGACCTAAATTGTAATGCATCTTATCCAGAGCTCTTACACTTAAGAGCTTATGATTGAAATTGAGACCTTTCCAACATCTCATTTTTTCTCCTATACTGCAACGAGCTTAAATGGAGATCAAATTGAGACTTTCCGAGGAAAAATGCCCTCGTTGAGAGACGTTGAGGTCTCTCCTGAAACTCAAGAGATCTCAATATGTACTCAAACATTTCTAAATCAAAATGATCCACTTCCATTATATAGCCTAACTCTCTACTCTTACTGTACATCAGCCAGTGTCTTTTTTACAATTACGATTTACAATTACAATTATGCATCTGGCAGACGCTTTTATCCAAACCAACTTATTGCATTCAAGGTACACATTTTTTTTTTAATCAGTTCTTGCTTTCCCTGGGAATCGAACCCATGACCTTAGTGTTGCTAGTGCCTTGCTCTACTGATTTAGCTACAGGAAGATACTAATACAGACAAGTGAAATTTTCCAGTGAGATCTCCCTATTAACTACAAGCATTGCCTTAAACTAGAGCCAGACCGATATATCGGCCGATATTAGGCATTTTCCAATATATCGGTATCGGCAGTTATAATGGCCGATAAATGAATATTTAAAAAATAAAATAAAAATGGACGAAACACGCTTTAATCATCTCTCCTTGGCCTGTTATATTGAAAATGTATGTTTTACAATTTGCAGTATGATGTTATCTATTGCTAAATTAGACTAGCTAACCACAAAGCTATAGCTAATGCCACTATAATCAGTGGAAGACCGCTAACGTTAACATTAATGAGCTTGGAAACCACAATGAACTTTTTCTGCCTAAATAAAGTAATGATTACTGTATTTATAACTAGCATATCTCTAGTTACAGTCCCTGCATTGTAAAATGTAAGTTATACTTGCGAGGAGTGAACATTTAGACATAGAGGAAAAAGTATCAAACGTATCTTGTGCAGAAAAATTAGCTTTTCTTTTACACGACGTGTGTGAAATCCAACAATATTTAATAATTAAAAAAAAAATATCGGCCGATATATCGGATTTTAAAACCCAAAAATATTTGTATCGGTATCGACCTCCAAAATCCAATATCAATCGGGCTCTACCTTAAACTCCTAATTACTGCTTATAATAGTAAGCATTAAGGTGATTGTTATGTTAAGGTATTGGGACGGATTAGGGGATGTCGAATATAATCATGCAGAATAAAGCATTAATATGTGCAAATAACCAGCAAAATAGTAATCAATGAGAATTGGACCCTAAACTAATACCGAACATGCAAAGATCACCTAGGCATCATTGCAATGGTTTTGTTGTTGTTGTTGTGAAAAAACAGATATCTTGTCAAGCCGTTTATGGAGCCCAGGGCTTTCAGCACACCATCAATTCACGTCCTCCTCGCTTCCCCTCGCTTTGCAATGCAGTCAGCCATGTGCACGGGACTCCAGTCGCGCTCTTTAGAGAAGAACATTGAGCAACATTCTGCTGAGCTTCACAGCCTGTGGTATGACAAGCGTTCAGTTTGACATGTATGCCCCCAAAGCCTTGAGGATAGTGCCAAACTGAATGCTCTCACACACAGATACAAAACAGCCCACATGTCACGGCAAGACTCATGCTCAAAAAATACTGCGGTGCACAATTTATCAGTTTTCTGCGTTAGATGAAATATTGCACTGGAATCTTGTCCGCAAGCACGATTGTGCAAATGCTATTCTCACAGAGGAAGTCTAATATCAAAGTATATGTGCAAATGAGTCTCAAATTTCCTGCCTCGGGAACACATCTTGTGTTTAAAGGAAATTGCATCTCCTATTACTATTTAGTGCAACACACAGCAGTTGCTTCGAGAGTAGAATCCAAAAAAACACTTTTCACTCTTTGAGAAACCAGCTTTACACCCTTGAGAACTTGAAGAGTGATGGACCTGGAGGCAAGGTTCATCCTGGTTTTAGCTTACAAACACATATCACGCTCACAAGCTATCAAATCGCCAACATTACGACAGTCTTCCAGTGATAAAACAACTCATGTAACCTATTACAGAGCAATTAGCATTTTTATAGAACAATTTATTGCAGGGCTGTTTTACAAGGCAATGCATTTCTGCAGAGCTGATTGTGATATGTATGCAATAGGCGCATTAACAGAATCAATATTACACTGTAATAACCAATACAGATTTGTACATGATGTCAAAGAAAGCAATGCAATGCCTCTTCATAAATGGGTATGTGCTTTGACCGTCCCTGATCCGGTGCATAAATGCAAACAGTTTTGCCTCCTGAAAGCTTTGGACCTTGGATACGGTCACTATGAGCACACAATGCAACCTGATCTGTGATAAAGAAACCCACGGGACGAGCGCTTCCTCTCACAACAGGTGCAAGACGGACAGACTTCCTAGTGTCCGGCGGCACAGACTTTTCTCGATGCTTTCGGGAAGACAATGCCAGTGTGTTGCACAGACGTCAAGTAAACAAAGCGTGCAAAATGTGTTCGCTGTGGCATAAAACCTCCTTCAAAACACTTACAGATGCATATTTACTAATTCTACCCTCTTTTGCATTTAAATCTGAGATTATGGAGATATTTGGTTGCATTGTGCAAGAAATGCATCACATTTCTCTCAAAACTTACAAAGCATTATGTGTTTATTTATTTTTTAATTAAATCAGCATTCAGGCCACATGCAACATATACTGCAATGATACAATAATCTTTTTATTTCTTATATGCATTACAGTAAATAAAATTACAGAAAACAGTTTTGTATTTGGAAAATCATGTCAGAATGAAAATAAAGTACTTTACACTTTACAGTCAGGTTCAATTTGTTAACATGAAAAATACGTTGCTCATTGTTCGTTTCTATAATATTAACTAGCCTACAACAAAAATAGGCTTTAATTCCTTCATGCAATATAATGTCTTAATTTTGCTGTGAAATGTGGACATGTTCTTGACAGATAGCATCTGATGGAAATACCTGAAATACTGCTTATAAGCACACAGCACTTTAAAATCTACTGTAACGTGTGCATATTCAGAACACAAACACACACCCCGTCCCCTTATTTTGACCAACAACAACAAAAAAAGGTCCAATAATAAAGTGTAAAGTCATTGTACATGGACATAAATTACGAAATATCTGCATCCTGACAAACTACCGATATGACATTGTAAGAAGGTATGAAGGAGAGACAGTCTCGCGCGTTCACACCCCGCCGCGGTTTCCAGGCAACCATACCCGATCTACCTGTCCGCTTCCGCAAACTGGCGGGATGAGTCACTTAAACTCTATCACACCTGACGAAACACACCTCACACATTTCTTTCAGATAAAAGACTGATGTTCCACGAGATGAAGCAACATGGATTTCATCGTCACATATTATGACGCTGCAGTGGGATTTTTATCAGCTGATAATCATCAGTTTTGTTGTTATTGTAATAACAAACGCTTAAAAAGTTAAAAAAATGAAACGAAAATATAAATTAAATAGTAATGATTTAATACGTAAATAAATAAATAAAATTGTTTTAGAACGATGGCTGCGATTCCCTCCTAATTGAGCGCACACTCTTTATCAGATGTCCTGTCACAGAATCTGATAATATCGTTACACACGTCACTGTCGTCATCAACACTCACGCACACACATAGCGAGACAGACAGACCACAAACACTGTAGCAATTTAGCAAACACATTAAAATTCACCTTAATCTCCTGGTAGATTCTAGGAGTCCCGTATTAAATGATCATAATGCCGTAATGATCCCGTTCGGTCCGTTTGAAAGCTGTACTGTATCTCTATGGATGCGCGAGGGCTTTCATTACAGCGGTCGAGTGCTTCGTTAAACGGGTCTCAGTGTGCGCGGTGCTTTAAATGCTCACTGCAGTCAGAGGACGCGCAAGCCACGCCCCCTCAGACGGGATTTAAAGACACAGTACACACAATGGTGTTCTATATGTGTCCGTCTCTGCATCATTGTTACGCTTTCGGTGTTATGTATTTGTTTAGACTATTTGTTATATATATATATATATATATATATATATATATATATATATATATATATATATATATATATATATAAATTAGGGCTGTCAAATGATTAATCACGATTAATCACATCCAAAATAAAAGTTTGTGTTTACATAATCTATGTGGGTGCACTGTGTATAATTATTTATATATATAAATACACACACATGCATGTATATATTTAAGAAATATTTTCATGTATATACTGTATATGGATTTTAATATAATTTATATTATATATAAATATACATATTTATTTATATATAATAATGTTTTTTTCTTAAATAATATACATGCATGTGTGTGTATTTATATATACAAAGTAATTATACACAGTGCACCCACATATATATTGTAAACAAAAACTTTTATTTTGGATGTGATTAATCGTGATTAATCATTTGACAGCCCTAATATAAATATGAGTGCCATTTGAAATTTTCTTCTAAAATGATCATTTTTATCAAGCTTGTATATTTAAGTTCAGTGATTTCACTTAAATGGCAATGAAGATTTCCTATTAATTGCCATTTAAGTGAAATTACTGAACTTAAATATACAAGCTTGATAAAAATTACCATTCTAGAAGAAAATTTCAAATGGCATTTAGAGGCTTTTGCATCTGAACTCTTCATACATATACAGTATATATATATATATATATATATATATATATATATATATATAACACATTTTCGTTTGGGGGACGGTTTGGGGGACAGTAATACTGTGAAATATTTTTACAATTTAATAATATACTTTCAAATATCATTTATTTCTGAGATGCAAAGTTGAATTTTCAGCATAGTTTTTTTATTGCACAGCTTTTGACATCAAACACAAAAGGTATGAGAACTGTTTTTCCAGGTTGATAAGCCTGTAACTGTCCATCATCTTACCGTGCACAACCTGCACCCGCTGAAGTCCGCTGTAAACATGCACAAACACTGGAATGAGATCTGTTCATCTCACGTACACATGGGCATCAGATAAGACTGAATCAGATGTGTATTATATATGATATACAACAGCTGTTATCTACACCACAGACCATAATGAAGAGACATCACCAATATCCCTCTAGCCTGCAGACAACACGGGCTCCATCATCTCGACAGCAGGTAGATATAATGTAGCAGTAAAACATCGCAGTGTTTGCTGTATGTTCTTTCTTATCAGCAATGGAGCCACCTTTATGTCTGTCTCAATGTCTGTGTGGGTTCACCGGGGCCGTGATCCCTTATTTTCTTCATTCTGTGCATTAAATGCCTCTGTTTGCACGTCTCTCTGAGGTTCTGTATAGCCTTGCATGGTCTTGTCTGTCTGTTCAAATAAGTCTTCTTGACTCCAGGGACTGTCATGTCATGTTAGCAGTCTGTCTGGTTTTAGCTAATGTTTATTTGCTGTGCTGTCTGCCTCAAAGCCACATTTTTTATACTTTATGGTTATATCATGTTTTAATATTTTTGATGCACAGGTTTGTTTAAACTACGGCTCTGAAACAAACCCTTAATAATCTATTTTCTGACTCAGGTATTGTGTTTTTAATAATAGAGAGGAAAAGGGGATTTCAATTTTAATAGCGCTTTACTTTGGGGAAAAACAAAGACAAGTTTCTATTTAGGCAAAACAGACCATTTGTTAAGGCTAATAGTCTAAACTAAAAAAAAAGGTTTATCTTTTTGGAAATGCATTTGTGTTGTGCATGGATTAGTGGCTGTGTGCTGTTATTTTTTTAAGTGTGATTTTTAATATTTTGATGAGTTTATGTAGCATATTATATTATTTACTGTTGAATATATCATATATATATATATATATATATATATATATATATATATATATATGAAGAGTTCAGATGCAAAAGCCTCTAAGTGCCATTTGAAATTTTCTTCTAGAATGATAATCACGCTTGTATATTTAAGTTCAGTGATTTCACTTAAATGGCAATGATAATTACCTATTAATTGTCATTTAAGTGAAATTACTGAACTTAAATATACAAGTTTGATAAAAATCATCATTAAAGAAGAAAATTTCAAATGGCATTTAGAGGCTTTTGCATCTGAACTCTTCATATATATATATATATATATATTTATATATATATATATACACACACACACATACAGTCTGCAATGTCACATGATCCTTCAGAAATCATTCTAATATTTGCTGCTCAAGAAACATTTATTAATGTTAAGCATTTTTTCCCAGGACTATAAAGTTCAAAATAACTGCTTTTATTCAAAAAAAGAAATCTTTTGTAACAAAATAAGTCTTTACTATCACTTTTTTAATGAATTTAACACATCCTAGGTGAATAAATGATACATATCTTTGAAAAAAAGAAAGAAAGTTTTTTTTAAGTGAAAGCTGATCTTTTAAACCCTGCTATATTCATTAAAAAATCACATGTATGAACCTGTATTCAGAAAATGTAAGCAGCACAACTGTTACGGAAATTGTTAATAAATCATCATATTAGAATGATTTCTGAAGGATCATGTGACACTGAAGACGAGTTGTGTTTTTTAGCGACTACTGTGGACCGAAAACAGGAAGTATACGGGTATGTGAGCTGGCTGATTTAACATCATTTTTATTAATATCTTTCACATCTACTGCAGTCAGATTGACCGTGGTCACTCTTAATAACACCATGCACTCGTAATGACAAGTCAAGGATGTTAAGAGGCTAAAAGCAGGTTTAGAAATCAACAGGGTGCCAATTTTAAAAAGAGGAGAACACGGTGTAGGCAACAGCGATTTTTGTCTGTACTGAAAATGTTACTCAATGTTAAAATTGACCGGAGTTCTCCTTTAAAATATACAGGCCAACATGGACAAGATGAGTAACACATTCACTCATCCTCAAAAACCATGAAAACTTCTTGAGATAAGAAAACATGCATTCTACATTAAATACAAGCTAAAATTAGGACAAACATGGTTTATGTTTTCATGTTTTTGTATTTATTATTACTGCATGAACCCACCACTAAACACAACAAATATTTTAAAAGTGTTAAATGAAATCTGGCAGCTCACTAAGGCTACTTTAACTTGTATACTGAGAGTGAAGCCTTGCATACGGTCAAACACAATGCCACACAAAAAAAACTCAAAGCGCTAAACAAACAGAGCCGAGAGGCAGGAATGCAGCAGGAACAAAATGTGCTTGTTACAGTGTTGCAAATCTCCGTGTCTGGCCTTGGCCCCCCAAACCCAACAGGCTTATCATCCGATATTTGGCCGTGGATGAGCCGACTCGCTTTAATCCCCTTATAATTTCAAGAACATTCCTCACATTCCAGCGGACCAGTTGTGGCCAGCAGGAGAGCGAATGAACCGTCCATTTTTGACACAGAATGGTGAACGTGCATGCGATGCGTGAATCGATTGTTAAGTTTGTGAGTGTACATGCGGGTCCATAACAGCATTTAATTGTGAATTTGTGCACATGTGCATTCAATGCAAATGTTCATGTAAAAGAAGCAGTTCAAGTAGCCCATTATTTGCATTTGTCTATACATTAACCCAGCTAAATCAGAAGTTGTCCATCCGAAATTGCTTGCATTATCACAGGAATAAAAGCCAACTGTTCCTGTGTCATTCGATGCACCTCGCTTTGCAATCAGGTGTGTAGACAGAACTGAACTGATCTGAGCTCAGATTGCCTTGTGTTGATGGCCATGAACTTTCCTCCGTTGCCAGATCCCTCCCAACTCCCGCTTCTCATACACACACACACACACACATACCCAGAACACACACTCCACTGTTGATATGATGTCATCCTATGCACACATAGGAAGTGCCTTATAAAGTCAGGCTGTGCACCTTTGGAGCAGAAAGGGTCACTCAACCAGGCTTGAAACCATAACATCACAGTGAGGTGTTTCTTACAAAAACATATTTTTGTCTCATGGTACGCCTATTAAAAGTGTTTATATTTTAGAGCTGTCTGGATGATATTACTATAAGCCACCGTGTTTACGAGGATACTTAATGCATTGTGCATTTTTGTGCATGTGCATGTGTCCGTTCATGCACAAATGTGCCCATTTGCGTCGATCTTAGCACTTAAATCGTTTGAATGTTTAAACTCTAAATTACGTGATAAAAAAATATATAAACTTTCCCTCTATGATGGTTAAACTTTGCATTTACCTGCCAAGGGACAGCGGATGAAAATTAGCCAGTGCGGGCTAAATCTTGCGCATTTTACATTATGTATTATTAACGTGCAATGTGCCTGATTAAATAAACGAGTTGTAAAATAAATAAAATAAAACGAAACCCTTGAATCACATTCATTTCGAACCACGAGGCCTGGTCCGTATGGATCCCTATACTTGATATTGTTCATTCACGCCACCATATCGATGCTATAAAGATATATATATACGTATATATCGTGTGTCCCTAATTTGAAATGTTATAAAAGCGATGCAGAGATGGCATATTTATTACTCAACAGGTGAGTAAGGTATTTTATTGAACCATAAACCGCCATATGTATTGAGTTCATTGTAAAGCGTTATCTTTTGTGAAGGGTCACATTCATCCGCACAGTCACACAGAACAGAAACACAAACCAAAACAATGTTCTTCCACAAAATGCATGCAGTTTTGATTTTTTTTAACACCTATAAAGGGCCAAAAGTAACATTATGTATTTTCAACAAGCTGAAAAAGATTACGCTTAAAGACAACAATGCCGAGCGAAACACGATATTCAATGAGAAAAAAATAGATTTTGAAAAATATGCCAGGAAGTTGGAATTGGAGAGAAAATGATGACATTCTGATGAAAGATTGCAATCGTGGTTTTCTTTGGAGTAATATGCAATTACAAAGATTCACAAAATACTAGAACCGTGTGAATAAAGATCTGATTTTGATGGCATGCTGACTTTAAAATGTGGTTTAAAACTAGAAGCTTCTGAATGTGATCAATTCCCCAAATTACACAAGAAACTCAAATTAGATCTTTAAAAAATCTTCTTGCCAGCCATGAGCTGAAACGGAGAGCATTTCTCACATTTTTCTTCTGAGAGAAGTGTCTCATCTAGAGTTTCAAAAGATATCAATGTGTCAAAGTCTTAAATCAGAGATCTCATTTTTTTTTCTCATGAAACAATTTCTCTGAATGAAACACCTATACGACAAAATAAATCATTTAAAGAGGATCCAATTCTCTTGAGATTTAAAAGAGCAGCACCTATTCAAACCATCTCCAGGTGGAGATGGTCTCTCTTTACAAAACCACATGTGTGCCGGGATATTGTCATGGAGTTCCTCATGGAGAGGGTGTGCCATTATGAGGGAAAAGGGGTGAATCATCATTCATGAGGTTACCAGGTTAAGGCCTGCACCTGTTGATGTAATCTCACTTTGCACATTCCCAAAGACAGGATCAAAGTTCAACGTGAAGATAAGGAGAGAAGCCAACGAATGTGAGATGGATAAAAATCATGCAAGCTGTTTTAGAGGTTATTATACCAAAAAAGTCAGGACCTACAACACCTACAGTAACCCTATATTAAACTTATTAAGTTTATGCTACTTCAAATCACTTGGGCATGATGAGGTGAGATAAGTAATCTTACGATTTTCATCTTGCGGATGATAAAACGGACAAAATAAATCCCATTACACTGAAGATGCCAAAATGCAATAAACATTTTCAAACAGTTTCTTTGGGATGTTTACGTAAGGGCGTGAACTGGCCGACGCGCAGCGGAGGACGGTTGCCTCCGCCAAAGTCCATTAAAACCTGACAATGGACACCTCGAAGGGCATTAACCCGCTTATACCATGGTCACTTGCCAAATAAAACATTTTTAAAACATTAGCTGCTAGTTTATATTTTAATTAGACTAAATCTAGTTTTTACAAATAATAACTCGCCTGGTTTATTTAGCAACCGGAGATATTTATAGTCCGCTCAGCTTGTAGAGCCCTTCAGGTTCAAAAATGCATTTTTTTTTTTTTCATGAAACACAAAGGTAGGCATAGTTTGTTTTTTTTATTACACATAAAACAATTAATCAAACAGGCTCCTTAGGCTTGAAACGCTGTAGCTACTCTCCTCCTGCCGGTTGTCTGGACAGCTGCGTAAAACTTTCTCCAACGTTTCTCCGTTTTATTTACATTTTTTTCTTTCTTCAGCAGCATCCCAGTCGTCAAAGTTGTCATATTCTCCATAAATGTTAAAAGAAATAACGAAGTCGCTCATTGTTGAATTAGTAGGCTATATCTAACTAACGTTAGATGTTTGTTTTGATAGAGCAAATTGTTAACGGATACTTTGACTGCCTGTTGCTATGGTTACTCACAGCTGTTGTAGGCAGCGCATTTATTTATTCATTTCGAATGGTGAACTACTTTACTAGGTGTCCTCTGTCACTTTTTAACGGACACCCTGCAGCCAATCAGAATCGAGTATTCACCCAGACCATGGCATAATGGTAAAACTACACCTAAACCACCGAGAACACCCTACACTGAAACAAATAACTGTAATTTTAATGGTAAAGTGCTGTGGTAAAAACATGTTAATTGGTAAACGAAAGTTCCCATGCACTCTAAACAATGCTGGGTTGTTTTAACCCAAATTTGGGTCAAATATGGACAAACCCAAATGTTGGGTTAAAAATATCATTTAAAATTTTAACACAACTTCAACTTTCACTTTGAACTGTACATTTTTTAATTACATTTTTAACCCAACATTTGGGTTTGTCCATATTTAAAGGGATAGTTCACTTTGAAATTAATTGTTTAAATTTTTTATCTTACCTCAAGGGCATCCAAGATGTAGGTGTCTTTGTTTCCACAGTATTTTTAATTTTGACATTTTTCAGTCAAACCGTTGTTGTCTATCAGTCATACAATGGAGGCTAAGGGGGTCCACCAAAGAGTATGCACAGAGAAGTCAAAATTAAACATGATTTAATGACTCGTAAATGGCCTGAGACACGAAACGAGCGGTTTGTGTGAGAAAACGAACAGTATTTATATCGTTTTTACCTCCTTTGACTGAAAAATGTCAAAATTGAAAATACTGCGGAAACAAAGACACCAACATCTTGGATGCCCTTGAGGTAAGATAAAACATATCAAAAATTAATTTCAAAGTGAACTATCCCTTTAATCCAAATTTGGGTTGAAAAAACCCAGCATTTTTTAGAGTGTGCACGGTAAAAATCGCAAGAGATCTGATAGGATCTAATTATTAGCAATGCTCTGGCAGCCAAAAAAACACCAATGAGTTTTGCACAGGCATGCACCATTTTTTTAAAGCATTTTCTCCAGAAATGACTACAACAATGTAGTCTTTTCCCTAACGCTGTCTATGGCAGCGTGGGCTAGAACTAACTATGAAGCTGGAAAACTTTGTTTTATTTGAGTGAGAGCAAACATCTGATTGATTATGCATAAATGGATACATAAACTTTACATGTTGGACAAGCTCTGCCTCTAACATGTGGCCTGGTTTACACAGTCCAACTATAACAAATGTTTGATGATGATGATGATGATGATGATGATGATAGCGCCAGGCGGTCTGATTCAAATTTGTTTAGTTGTATAAGGACGTAAGCCTGGCAGACATGCTTATGCACAACTCACACACACACTTACATTTTCATATTACAACACCGACAATGATTACAGAAACCTTACTCAACCTTTTCTTCCACCCACGGCGAAAATTAATCATTTTCTCACAAGCAATTAATAGGGTTGTTCCTGGAAATGATCTTTAAGACACATTGATGTCTAGCTCAGTGAAAAAGCGTGGGGGTTTCTGTTTGTTTTTTCATTTAAGACGAGTGCTGCACTCGTCTCGTTCAAGCAAAGGTCAGGAATCAATAGTAAAGGGGCGGAGCTGTGCTTGTTCAAGCCAGGGTGTGTTTGGTCGGTTTAGAGAATACTGCTTTCTGACTTGCTGGCAGCAGCATCATGTGTTATGACATAAAGTGTGAGCCGTCTCATTTATCTTACTCTTGTTCTCTCTTTGCTCTTGCTCTGTCACTAATGTTAGAGTGCATCGTATTTACATTGGTTGAAGAACATTTGAGTGGTGCAAAACCCAGGTGGATGCTGGGCATCTAGTGAACCTCACTTGACATATCAAAAACCTAGACGTCCTTTATGATAATGACACACTGGCAGGATCATCTGTCTCACATGTGGCTCACCTCCCACGTTTCTCTCTCAGGATGGAAATGTCTCCACATCAGACAGAGTCATAGAGAGGAAGACTGTAAAATCCAGCGACTGCGGTCTGACCAGGAATGTCCCGACACAAGTCAGTCTCCTTTATCCCTGTTTTATGGCCAAATAAAAACAAAGGAACGCTATTAAGCTTTTAATTAGTGGTGCTTGCGAAGTCAGGTCACCATCATTCATATAGCGCTTTTAACAATATAGATTGTTTCAAATCAGCTTTACAGTGAAAGTAAAGTAATAGAGATTGTTTTGGCTTTACAGCAGCTCTAGAAAAAAGTTTTATATATATATATATATATATATATATATATGTCGATACCGAAGATCGGTATCGGCATCGGCGTGAAAAAAAACATGTCGGACGACCTCTAATATATATATATATATATATATATATATATATATATATGAAGAGTTCAGATGCAAAAGCCTCTAAATGCCATTTGAAATTTTCTTCTAAAATGATCATTTTTATCAAACTTGTATATTTAAGTTCAGTGATTTCACTTAAATGGCAATGATAATTACCTATTAATTGTTATTTAAGTGAAATTACTGAACTTAAATATACTAGTTTGATAAAAATCATCATTAAAGAAGAAAATTTCAAATGGCATTTAGAGGCTTTTGCATCTGAACTCTTCATATATATATATATATATATTAGAGGTTGACCGATATGTTTTTTTCACGCCGATGCCGATCTTTTGAAATCCGGGTCGGCCGATGGCCGATTAATGCTGCCGATTTATTTTGCCGGATATTTGCTTGGTTTTTAACCTCTATTTCAAAGATATAATGTAAAAGAAATGATAATTCCTTAACATTGACAAACTTTCTCAAAAAAAACATTTCATCCTCTCAAAAAATGTCCTGAAACATGTATTTTTGGTTTGTTTTGTTTGTTGACGGACAAAGACAAATGGACATAACCTAATTATCACAAAAAAGGAGAAAAATTATTTTTATATATATGATTTATTATATTTTATTTAATTTAACTTCTAACAATAACGTATTTCACTAGTAAATTGCTGTTGAACGACAAAAACAACCACCAGATGGGAAAATGGGAAAACAAACCCTAGGCTGCCCACAGATGCGCCTGTCTAATAATATCGGCTTGATATACTTGGATATTGGCCGATGCCGATTATTAGGGTTGGGCATCGTTTGAATTTGAACGATTCTGATTCCGATTCCTTGTTTCGATTCCGGTTCCTAACGATTCTCGATTCCGATTCTTTTAAGAGGCAGGGTCAAAAAAGTTTAGCTAACCTTGCTAACCAACGACCTTTCTGAAGGAAATACTCCTTCTGTAAAAATACTCCTTTTGTCACAAATTTTGCATTTTGCCGAGATTTCGTTATTTTTAGAAAAGTGAAGCCACACTTTGGATCGCCGACGTAAGGTACTCATGTTCGACTCGCGCGGTTATGCCAACACTTCCGGTAGACGCTTTTTCGTTGGTGTTGTTCAGCGGTTTCTTCTTCCGCTCGGCGGACTGTGAATATCGAAACTAGGAATCGAAATTTTAACTTTTGAACGATTCCGGGAAAAACTAAAAGTTAGTCCCGGTTCCAATCGATACTCGATTCTCGATACCCAACCCTACCGATTATGTTAAAAAATACCAAAAATAGGCAGATTAAAATCGGTCTACCTTATATATATATATATATACAGGAAGAGAAGAGCACAGGACATTCACTTTGCTTGCCAGATTCAAACCCATGTCTTCCACGAGAGCACCACACAGCATCAATGTGTCAGAATACTGGAGCGATTTTGCTTTCGTTTATCGGCAAACCACATGTTTATGTTGAAACGGTTAACATCCAGCATCATGGCACGGGGGCGATGAAGATTCCAGGTTTTTGCTGTGTTTCCTGCAGTCGTCTTTAGAAGTCAAGATCACGCTTCATTAATGCAGCAATCAGTTTGAGTAACGTGAGAGCTGACGGATGAGGGAGTCACTCTTGCTCTGTTCCGGAGGGCCTCGGGGACACACTGGAGACCCATACATACATACTGCTAATAAAGATTTCAGATGTGCTGCCCGGAGGGAAACCACCGAGGTTGGTTGTGTACTACACTCTTAGAAGAAAAGGTTCTATATAGAACCTTATCAGCGATACGTATTTGGAACCCCTAAAAGGTTCTATACACTCTTAAAAAAAAGGGTTCCTCTGGGTTCTATATAGAACCCTGGTGTTCCATATTTGACCAATAGAACCTTTTACCAAAAAAAAAATGGTTCTATATAGAACCATTTTGGAGTTCCATATATGAAGCGGGGGATGGAACCATTTCTGGTTCTAAACAGAACCATTTCTTCTAAGAGTGTATGAAATGCAAGGTGAGTTTTCACAATATAAGGCTGTGATTCACCGGGTGTACATCATATAACACCATTGTACCATTGACAGCTCTTGGAAACGTGTCTCCTGAAATGTAACCTTATAAGGAATTCAGCCATTAGACAAAATGCAGGTGTGACTTGGTGATGCAATCGTCTAACAAAAGTGAAACACATTGTTATGGCATCATTGAGAGTTTAAATGAAATCTATCAAACCCACTGGCTGACTAATGATGGATACCGTGGAAGTGCACTACAAAAAAATGTTTGTTTTCCATTAACATTAAGAAAAATGACTTAATATCTTTCTGAAAAAACAAACTTGAATGAGCTTATGCTTAAAAACAAGAAAAGATATCTGTCAATGGGGTAAGAAAAATTATTTTGCTTCCTCCTTGAATTCAATTTATTTTTCCTGACCCCACTAGCAGATACTGTTCTTGTTTTAAGCATGAATGTGATTTTTGACACATTTTGACAATTTTTTTCTGAAAACAAGACTTGATAGGCTCTTGATTTCAATAATAGAAGCCAAAAATACTGAGGAAGAAAATCTTTTTTTTTTTTTTTTTTTTTTGCAGTGTGGTTCCTTAAACCTAATAGGCATACAAACCCAAGTGGTTACTACCTATCTCTTACAAAACCATAGCCAACAACATACATTAATTCCTGACAACACAGCCACCCACACATGAGCACAGAACAGCTTAATGAGGCCCTGTACCGGCCCCTCGGGCTCACCGACTTCACTTTTTCCAGCTTCTAACACAAAGTGTCCATGTGAACGCATCTGATCTGGGCTAAATGATATGCATATAGGGGAGTTTAAATGCACAGTCTCGAATGAAGCCTTATCATCATGGGGACAAGTCGAACTAAAAGTCGAACTAAACCTACTGAACTACTAAACTAGCAGCCACAATAGAGTCCGTGTTTATTCAGATAGGCACCTTTGAACAGAGCACCGTGCTTAAAGTATGCTAGAGTCGTCACACCCACCCTCAAAACCTTTACCTTTAAGCATGACTTCAGTAAAATGCAAAGATTAAAAAAAGAAAATGTTTGTATAACTGACCAGCAATGCATATTTAAAAACTCGAAAGCATGCATGCAAACGCCTGATCCCATTCAGAGTTACATGACATGAGAGAATGGTCTTGCACAAACACAATGTGCTTCTCAAAAGAGAAACTAAAGCAATGTAACCAACTCATTAAGAAAATGATGCATTCTGGGAAACTAAATCGGTCATATACTGTTATTACGTAAACATACAGTAACCTTAATGAGACGTGTTATAAAACCAGATCTGCAATGCAACTATGCACACACAGACTCTGAAGAATGAAAGAGCAGTGCACAGAAACAATAAAATGCCGGTTTCCAAAAAAGATTTTGTATCAAGCCAGGTCTGACTGGTAAGTTGTTTGAATGTAATTGTTTAATGCACTAGCTAAGATTGCGCTAATGTATGTTTAGCTGCTAAGCAGAGATAATGGTGTCGTAAAGGTGTGCCGTCACTGAGGGAGGATGTTTTACTGGACGTGAGGCTCTTGTAGGACTAATAAATTACAGCGAGACCTGAAGGTCTTTTATGCCTGCTTTCCGGGCTCCTGCAAACCTTTAACCCTCCAAAGGGCCAGTCGTCCACAGCAGGAGGTAAAGGTCGGGAATGGTGCTCACATAATGGGCTTTGGGTGTTTGAAGGTGTGTTTAAATGCTCACATGCTAGAGCTCATCTAACCAACACACACACACACACAAACTCTTACTACGTGGCACAAAATGACTTTTGTATCCTGTTCATTATATTTAACATTTCATGAATTTATCAAATTGCAAAATACTTATTTATTATATTACAAACAATGCATTTATTTGCACAAATGACTTCCTTTTCTGAATAACATTAGTGATTAAAAAACTATCACCATGATGCTAGGTTGTTGCTTACTGACCAAGTAAAGAATTAAAGTCCATCCTATGATATATCTCTATGATATTCTGGTATCTGACAATATCATTCAATGTAATTTTAATGTTTTGGGTAATGGATTAGAAAAGAAACAGCATGCTTTAATGAGAGACACGACATGAAGAATCAAACCCATTTAAAAACATAAAAAACATATGTTTTTATGCATATACACTGAGAAAAAAATATTGATGGTTTAAGTTAAAAAAGTAAGTAAGCTGGTTGCCTTGGAATTTTAAGTTGATTGAACTGGAAAAAAGTGAGTTAATACAATGAAGGAGAATGATTTAATCATCAGAAACTCAAAATATGTTATCTGAACTAAATAAATTATTTAAGTTGGTTTGACAAAAGAAAAAATGTTGTGATTACTACACTGTAAAAAAATATTGTTGGTTTAACTTAAAAAAGTAAGTAACCTGGGTTGTCTTAAAATTTTAAGTTGATTGAACTGGAAAAAGTGAGTTAATACAATGAAGGAGATTAATTTAACCATCAGAAACTCAAAATAATAAGTTATCTCAACTAAAGTTGATTTGACAAAAGAAAATATGTTGTGATAACTTTTTTTTACAGTTATATAAACATATGGTTATTCAATCTTGTTGAATCAATGCCACGTACACTGTAAAAATGAATATGCTTTATCTAATCAATAAAATTGTGGCAACAGATTACAAGCAATATTATTTATTAAATTGAACAAATTAGAATTGAGTAATAGTTAATCAAATTAACATTCTAATTAATTCTAATTTGTACAATTTAATTAATAATATTGCTTGTAATATGTTGCCACAATTTTATTGATTAGATAAGCATATTATTTTTTTCAGTGTAGAATTAAGGCAGTTCTGAAGGCGAAATGGTGTCGTGTTCCTAATAATCCTTTAGGTGAGTGTAAATGCAACCTTTGTGAGCATTAGATACTTCTTCAAAAAAAAAAAAAAAAAATGTAAAAGAAATACAGACAACAAACTATCACATTTCGTTACTACCCATTTAGATACTCGATTAACTCGAAGTGGAGAGATGACAAAAAATAATGGTAAAATTGTCAAGCTCTAATGCCAGAAGCCTCCAGCTGATGTTCAGTTCATCCACCTTAAACAGGAGGAGGCCGCTCGCTCTGACCTCACACTTTACAGTTTTGGCAGAGTAAATGAGAAACATGCAGCAGTGATTTCATGGGATGATGGCATTAGTGCATGCACACACACACCCTGACCTCTAACTCACATTCATTCCCCACCGCGCACACGTTTATTTATCTAATGACTTCTATTGTTTATATTGAAAGCTAAATATAATTAATACAGAGTTAACCACTAACATAAAGTCTTCTTATTATTTGTATTTATATTATATTTATAATAACAGTGTCGATGTTGCAAAATTTGTTGAATTTTCAATATGGTGAACTATCCCTTTAAGGAGATTTAGCTTGCTTATGCCTGGTTACACGATTTTAGCCCGATTTTGGCACGATCCGTTTGACGTAGGGTGTCGTGGGGGTTCGTAAACGATCTCGTATCGTCTCGTATAATGTGTCATAGTGGGCGACAACCTACGCCGCGTCTGCGATGCTTCACGACATCACGACAAAAAGACTAGCATGTTTAATTTTTTTAACGGCCGTCCACGACGGTTCCGTCACATGTATGAGGTTGACCAATAGGAGCACAGAAGCTCTTCCGTACACAACTTTCTAAAAAAATGGCGAAACGAAAGAGAGACGATGGTGCTAACGTTAAAACTAAAAGTAAAAATATATAAGAAAACAATATTTTAATATAATAAGTTCTCTTTGGAGGATTGACAGCCCATACTGTCCTCTTCGAGCAATCCAGGAACGTGTCCATAGTCGGGTTTTCTTTCTTTTTTTTTACATTTTTCTGAACACAGGACAGCACTCACCACTTCATCCATTTGTTTACGTTCGTTTCCGGAAGCCACTCGCTACTAGTTTTGGTTACATCACATGCGCCATTAAAGACGGCATGACGACAAGATTTTAGGAGTCAAAATGGCGTAATCTGACGCAGTGACTATCGTAACAGACAAAAAAATGTGTGTAATCTGAACCAGGCATTACAGAGACAATTCTCCCCAAACTATAGCTAAGAAAACCCACACACACCACCCTCTGGATATCTTAAAGTTATTATATAAGCAAACTGTATAATGACTTCCCCATCCAAGGCACATTTCATTTTAAGTTAAATGTCACAAGGCTGCGTTTACAGTACGACCTCTGATCTGCTTATTTCTCTTCTCAGCTGGTGTGTTTTTAAGATCAAACGCACTGTCCCAAAAGCCTCGGTTTGCTTCAAATGCTGGCTGAACTCTAAGATAAACACTGCATGCTAATTAACTCTCCAACTTTCTAATTATGGAAATGGCAATGTCTGATAATGCGTACTAACGTGAATATCTGTGGACATTCGCTGGTCATGGAGGGCTTATGTGTTCTTGCCATTATAATAACGTATGCGTGTAAATGTGCGAGTACACGCACGTCTAAAGACATAAATGCCCTTGACGTCTCGGAGTGGGTGGATTTGTGGGTTGTGAGAGCTCATGAGACAAAGTCCCAATGCACGAGTTAAAAGTGCCATGTGTGCCTCCTTGACATTGACATTTCAACATAAACACTGACACCTCATCAATCCCAATAGCAGGAGACCGGAGGTGAGCTCCAGAACATGTGTGCATGAGTCACAGCCTTGCAAACCCTCCCTGGACCCACATATGGACACCAAGCATCTGTCTCACGCTTCATTTTGGGAAAGAAAACAAGATGGCGGAGAGCTGGCCGCTATGATGCATAGGGTTCAAAATCAGAAAACATTCTGCTATACACTATAGCACAGTATATTTAAGCTATATTTTAACACTAGAACTCCCAAGGCAGTCATTTTCGCCGTTGCCTAGCAACAATTTCTTGAAAATTTTGAAAAGTTTGAAAATTCCAAATCTGTGTTGTATATCTGACACAAAAGAAGATATTTTGATGAAAATTTGATGGGTCCCATTGACTTTCATATTATTTTTCCATAGAGCTAATGAGACTTTTCTTCAAAATATCTTCTTTTGTGTTCAGCAGCAGAAATAAATTCATACAGATTCATAGAGAATTTTCATATTTGGGTGAACTATCCCTTTGAGTCTGTTTGTTGTTTTTTTAATTCAAGTGATGAATCATGTAAACCATCTATTTTATTCATTTGTTATAAACAATCTGGTCTTTTGGTTTGCGTCCAACAAATTCCAAACGATACAAGAAAAACATAAAAATTGATGCACACTCTTAGAAGAAAAGGTTCTATATAGAACCTTAAAAGGTTCTATACACTCTTAAAAATGGTTCCTCTGGGTTCTATATAGAACCCTGGGGTTCCATACTTGGCCAATAGAACCTTTTACCAAAAAAAGTATGAAGCGGGGGATGGAACCATTTCTGGCTCTAAATAGAAGCATTTCTTCTAAGAGAGCATCTTTAATTTTTGAAATATTTGATTAATTATCAAAAAAAGGCATTATCCAAAGTATACAGTTGCTTACAAATAAATCTATACAACTTGCTATACATCTTTATGATGTAAAAGATTTGTAAATATATCATGTTTTTTAGCTGTAAATTCACAATAAAGTTGAATGTTGGCAAGCATTCTGCATCTATCCAAATAAACTTAAAACTAAAAATACCTGTAAAAAACCTTTTTAATACCTACATATACACAACATCACGATACTTTTTTGTAAGAGGCAAAGGCATCAGTCGTCCCACTGGCACAAGATTTCAAAGACACATTTCAACTTCACCCCATTAAGAGTGTGGTTAATGTGGCTTCAGGTCTCTGGTGTCATTCGTATACAAGATGACACTGTGTTTATAGCAAGACTGCAAATCATGATAAAAACATCTGTGTTATACCTCCCTTAACAAGAACAAGAGCAGTCGTATTTATCAGACGTAAGCAGGAGGGCCGAACTGACAGAGGAAGTGGCCGACACTGTTTACATTTCTGTCTCTCCGAGACACGGAGCCAAAGTTTCCCACGCACCAGAGACGTCTTTCACCAACACACATTACGCTCCTAAACTTATCTTAATGAAAACATCCAATGTAAAACAAGCTTGTCTTCAATCAAAATGACATTTTTTAAAATTTGAATGCTATTATTTGGCCAACACCTGCAGAAGTCCGTTTAAACAACATTGATTATTTGACATGTCCCGATCATTAATTCTTAAACAAAGCGTGCTATTGTGAGGGCACTAATATTTCTCCTCAATAAACTTTGGAAAAAGCAGGCTGACCGTACGTTTCATTATATTTCATTCTATGGTTCACAAAAGGAGTGGCTATGTGGCCAAGAACAACATGCGTGGGAAGCCTTGTATGAAAGTATAAAAAGAGATGATTTCAGGCAGAGTGTCTAGACGTTGTGAGGGAGGAGAGCGATTCTAAAAAGTAGACGTACGCACGAGTAATAATTAAATTGTCCTAGGGCCTACAAGCGCTCTTGGCTTCCACTGTTTTGTTCCTATTCTCTTTCCTTCACTGTTTAAAGCAGTGCCGGCGAGTTCTTCCCATTTAAATTACCAGTACAGATCGTCCTAGTAGAACAAACGATTCACAGGAATCCTAGGCTATAGGATATATAATAAGAAAACTATAACAATTAGGGCAATTTCATTAGGATAATGAAAATAATGAATTCCATTATAGATTAGTCACGTCTTTGCACTTTGCACAGAGATTCACTTTAAAGTAGTGAAAAACACATTCAAAGTAAATTCACATATATTCATAAAATAAAAGCTCACACAAACAACAAAGAAGGAATTAAAATTCACAGTGAGTGTTAAATTTAAAATACAGAAAAAGGGAGCTCAAACCTTGTCAGATTTGTTTGTTTTTTAAATTTTTTTATAAAGAAAACAATATAAATACAAATTAGTACAAGAAAACAAACAACAGTAAGAGAAAAAAAACACAAACAAACACACATAATACAAGAGGAGACAAGTGAGCCAACATAAACAAATATACAAACAAAATCGACAGAGGGCAATACGGATGCACCTATATCTGTCTTACCTACACATATAGACCCATACACGTGCACAGATTTGTTGTTTAATAGATTTGCATTGTGGCTTTGGTCAATATTATCAGCTTGTTTGTGATACGTTTGTCACTGAAGATGTTTTAAAGGATATTGGTAACCAAACATTTTCAGTTCCCCATTGACTTCCATAGTATTTCTTTCATAAAAAAAAATGTGTTCAATATACGGTTGCCAGAAATTTACCGTATTTATAAAATACAGTAGTCAGACTTTACGGTAACAAGGTTTTACAGACTTAACTTAAAATTTACAGAAATAAAACATATTTTATTATCTGATATGTTAAAATACCAACCTATTGAAGTATTAATATCTGTTTTGTAATACACTGATAATCACAGCAGTGATAAGAATCACATGATATATTGAAGCACATCACATGCAGATCTTCCACAAGAAACCTAATATTAATATAAAGAAGCTGAATCATTAAACACCATCATGGTAACACACATAAAATTTTAAAAAGCAATAAACATTAACTTAACAACATTAAATGTCACATAATGTACATAACTGATTAGAAAAAGACAAAGCAAACTATATGAAGAAACAAGTGATTTCAACAAAAATACACCAAATGTGAAGTGTCACGCAGGGAATTGTGGGAATGTCAGTTTACGGGTTTTCAACGTAAATTATACAATGAGTTGTTCATTTTCACTTTCAAAACTGTAAATTTAACAGTATTTTACATATGAAATTTACCATTAGATCTATAATAACCCACTAGAAATAACCTATTATTTACCGTATATACACTGGGTTGTTTTACCCCAACTTTGGGTCAAATATGGACAAAGCCAAACATTGGGTTAAAATGTAATTAAAAAATTTAACCCAGTGGCTGGGTTTGGCCATATTTGACCCAGAGTTGGGTTAAAACACCCTAGCAATTTTTTGAGTGTAGTAAGGAAAGGTTCTGTTAACCAATGAACAGTTTTTCACAGTAGCATTTTTCTTTTACCGTTAAAATCACGATCATTTTTTACAGGGGCCAGTTTTGTTAACCACATTCTTGTTCAACAGAACAAAGAAACTCATACTGGTTTAAAATTGAAGGGTGCATGAATGGAAAACTATCATTAAAAAAGTGAACTATTCCTTTAACGGTAAGTAGAGCTAAAATAATGAATGCAATACCAAAAGCAATTGAGATATTAAAGAGATCTCATTCGTGATTTTCCATTCCCGCAGGCAAGAGCATGGGGTTTCCATGTCCCAGTGGACACATACCAAACACTGGCCAGATAAGATTGGGAGTCGGTGAGAATGGCCCATTACCTAAACTATCCCACCCAGTGTAAAGCAATCCATCTAGAGCTCATCCCAGTTCCAGTATCAGCACAGGAAGAACCCTACAGGATGGCCACCCTTCAGTTCCCTGGACGCCCGGAAAACTGGTGACAGCAAATGCGTCAAAGGGAAGAGAGAGAGAGGACCTCTGCTTTATTTTAGGTCAATGTGCGTGAGAAAACGAGAGAGTGGTGAGGAATGGAAAAAATATGAAAAGAAGTAGTTGGACATGGGCGGTCAATCGAACAGCATTGTTTTTATAGTGACTTACGAGCATGTGACGTTGAACAGGTTTTGAACTTTTTGCCAATTCATCAGCCATCGTGCACAGTTTCACCCTTGTGAGCAATCAAGTAAACCAAGACCGCAGACAAAAGCGCAAGAAATAAATTAAATCTCATTAGGGAAATTATTTTGATATATACCGTATAAACATTCAAGACAAGTCTGTGTGATTTCAGCTCCATTAAAAAAAGTTTAATAGCCAAATGTCCAGTAAAGAATTGCACGACCCATAATCATGAGAACAGTTCAACCAATCAGAGAAGTCAAAGATACTAAAGCATTGTGAATGACAAACAAAATATATAAAATATTTTTGCCACACTCAAAAAAAATGCTGGGTTGTTTTAACCCAATTTTGGGTCAAGTATGGACAAACCCAGCCATTGGGTTACATTTTTAATCCAATGTTTGAGTTTTTCCACATTTGACCCAAAATTGGGTTAAAACAACCCAGCATTTTTAAGAGTGCATGCACTTAAAATATATTGTTTCTTAGATTCAAAAATCAACTACAAGTCAACAGATATTTTCTTAAGCAATTATATAATTCGCAATGGTAAATTTTCCCTTTGGAGAAAATGAATGAGAAAAGTCAAATTTGCACTTTAAAATCGAATGGCTTCAAACATTGAAAGTAAAAAAAAAAAAAACAGGTACACTATCAGTCCATTTTTATGAGGCAAACAATCATCCGCTGCACATTATAGGTCGTTGACAGTATTTACAGACTCATGTTTATTCTTTTGACAAAGTGGCGCCATCTACATTGGTGATTCACATGGGACAGTCTAGTGTGAAGGGAACCCGCGGTTACTGTAGAGACCGAGGGTAAAGAGACACCTACACTGACCACGGCACAGTCTGTGAGTCATGAGAATGAGGCTAGCTCACAGGAAACGCATCCCACACAAGCTCCGTGGGCTGAGCACATTGGGTCAATCAGCTGTGCCAACATGAGTGGAGGAGGTACACCATTAGACATGTTGTCTCTAGGTGGGAAATTTTCTGTAGCACACATGTTTTTATAAAGTCAGTTTCAATAATCCAAATGTCACTCATGCCGTGTGATGTAATCTGTGCAACTGGGCGTTTTGACGGCATGCTGTCAACCCCTGAAAATGACCTAACTCTGTTTATTTTAGGCCTGGGAGAACTCTAATTGGCACACTTGGTTGGATATGCACCACTATAACTTTTTTTAGACATGGTCAACCACTGGCCAATGGAAGTGGGAAAGTTTTAACATTTACACTTGAAATTTAGCCTGACTTTGATTATGAGGCATGTCTTAACCAAACCAGGAAAAAAAAAAACTCTGCACTCAATTGGATAGTCGGTAGACCTACAACCAATCAGAGCAATGCAGTAAGTCAACTACTTTGCATATCACAGTTGTCAACAGAACGTACTTTTTTTAGAAGTAAAATACAGAGCTTCTTTTACTTGGTCCTCCGTGAGTGCGACCAAAGGAGAAACCACAACGACCACAGGCTTTTCATTCAACCCGGTCTCATCCCAAGACGTCATATAACTGACGTTTTGGGACGTCTTTTGACCATACGTCAATATTCGCCTTTTTAGGGCCCCCTTAAACGTCGGTAGATGAGGTTATGGGATCCAATACCCCAGACCTAAACTTAACCCTAAACCTAACCCGTCACCTAACTGACGTTAAAGGTAAAGCGTCAGTTGTATGACGGCCCGGGACCACCATCTACCGACGTTTAAGGGGGCCCTACAAAAAGGCGGATATTGACGTATGGTCAAAAAACGTCCCAAGACGTCAGTTATATGACTTTTTGGGATGAGACTGTGTTATTTCATTACGTCCCATCTTCTTAACGGCCGTCAGAGCCAGCCGATAAGTTACACTTTTGCCGAATCAGCAAAAATATCTTTCCGATCGACAAATGCCTTGATTGCAGTTTTCTGTTTGTCTATTAAAATTAATGCGCTGTCGATTTATTTCACAACAGACGCGACAGTGGAATCTATACATCTCAATTCTCCAGCTGCAGTCATCTCTGAGGGAAACCAGTTGATAACGTGATGATTACGTCCCTGCAGATCATCTGTCCATCATCGTATAAAGCCCGCCCTGGCAATTTGATTGGCCCGATCATTTTTTGCCTGATCATAATTACTCCTCAATGGATCGAGTCCAGACCGAACTTCCCGACCATAAAATGTTGTGGGCGGAGTTCGGGCAGGCATCCACACTGTAAAAAATATTGATGGTTTAACTTAAAAAAGTAAGTAACCTGGTTGCCTTAAAATTTTAAGTTGATTGAACTGGGAAAAGTGAGTTAATACAATGAAGGAGATTCATTTAACCATCAGAAACTCAAAATTATATGTTATCTGAACTAAATAAATTATTTAAGTTGATTTGACAAAAGAAAAAAATGTTGTGATTACTACACTGTAAAAAAATATTGTTGGTTTAACTTAAAAAAGTAAGTAACCTGGTTGCCCTAAAATTTTAAGTTGATTGAACTGGAAAAAGTGAGTTAATACAATGAAGGAGATTAATTTAATAATCAGAATCTCAAAATAATAAGTTATCTCAACTAAATAAATTATTATAAAGTTAATTTGACAAAAGAAAATATGTTGTGATAACATAAATATTTTTTTGAAATTGACATTTTAATTGAAATATATTCTCAATTTATCATCTTCATTATTATATTTTCAACATCCTAGAATAATTGAAAACTACTAAACTCTTAAAGAACTTTAAAATCTTCTTTGGCAAGATTACAACTCCGCTAACTCTGGACATTCATCATGCAAACCAACATCCTAGGATGTTTTTAAACTATATTGAAGTTGGTCATTACATGTAATTTCAAGTAACAAAAGCATTAAAGTTTTTAAGATTATTACAACATAAATTTAGTCACACATATCCAGACTTTTGACTGGCAGTGTACCATTTATCAGAGAGACATCCAATGGACATTTAACTTGATGGCAAAGGTCCTGTTGTTAACGTTTTCACCGTTTTGCAGCAGTACAGTAGCTCTGTTCAGGACCGGCTGATAAACTAGAGCGCTGTGCACTGAACTGAGCGAGTGGGAATTGAACAATGGCCGTATTATTGCCAGCGTCTTGGGTTGTACGCTGGCAGGCTAACAGCGTCCGACACAATGTGCGTTTGTTGAGATGGTTCCGTCTCATACACCATTCATATTATATAACAGTCTGTTCGGTTCTCAGAAAGATGCAAACAGTATGTGTACCCTGAATATTTAAGATTTGTCATTTTTGGCGGGTGCTTTGCATCTTCTTGAAATCTTATGTGTGACGTTCTTCAAAAATTCTGCATGTAAAATTGCCTCCCTTTCAATTCATGTGTGAATTTGAATTGGCCACACCCCACAGGAAGTTAATTTGGAATTTGAATGAATTGAATTGCAATTCAAAGTAATTCAACTCAGGTAATGCATTGAGCGAAATGTGCTCTTTCATCCTTGAATAAAGTTATATGTACTAAATATGTTCAAATAAAGACCTAAATACAAATTTATGTTATATGTGCTCATCGTTTTCTGTTCACAAGGCCTATAAACCTGAAAACCTTTTCCAAGATAAACATTCAATGTTATGTCAGGACAAATTGAGCTTTTTTGTTTAAAAATTGAATTTACAAAACATTTTTGAATTTTGAATTCAGTTCAAATGTAATATAGTATCACTACTTCAGGATTCTCATGTATGCAGAGCCTGCTGGTGCAACACGAGTTATCTAGTAGTATTGCATGATAGTCTTATGAACATGTACTTTTTTACAGAATCTGTTTTTCCTTACTGTCCCGGTTATGTTTACCTTTCTCCCTGGTGCTGAGTGTTCCCAGGACATCCACACCAGCTTCCATCTACCTACAGTTCTGATAAAACCCAGTGTTATGCACACACTGAGATAAGGCTTACAAAGTCAATACCCAAATTTCCTCTTTAGACAAAAACATTCTCCACATCTTTACACAATAAAATCTGGTTTTGGAATGGAATGGATGTGGGAGTAGCTAAAGTATTAGTGACACTACAAACTTTTTAAGAAGTGTTTTTCAGTACACTCTAAACATTGCTGGGTTTGTTTTAACCCAGATTTGGGTCAAATATGGACAAACCAACCTAATCTCACGGGAATTCGTACGAATTTTTCGAGGTGGCTAATTCGTAACAATTCATACGACCTCACTCGTACAAATTAGTACGATTTTGCTAAATCGTACATATTTTACGAATTGGCTAATTCGTACGAATTCGTACAAATGACTTACCCCTGACCCCGCCCCTAAACCTAACCATCACGTGGGTTTAGACAAATCGTATGAATTCGTACGAGTGATTCGTACGAATTAGCCACTTTTTAATCACTCGTACGAATTCGTACGAATTGGTCGTGAGATAGGGTAGGACAAACCCAAATGTTGGGTTAAAAATGTAATTTAAAATTTTAACCCAACTTCAAGTTTCACTTTTGACCGAACATTAATTGCATTTTTAATAGGGCTGTCAAACAATCAATCGCAATTAATCGCATCCAAAATAAAAGTTTGTGTTTACATAAAGTATGTGGGTGCACTGTGCATAATTATTTTAAATAATAAATAATATTTTTTCTTGAAATATACATGCATGTGTGTGTATTTATATATATACAAAATAATTATACACAGTACACACGCATATATTATGTAAACACAAACTTTTATTTTGGATGCGATTAATCGCGATTAATCGTTTGACAGCCCTAATTTTTAACCCAACATTTGGGTTTGTCCATATTTGACCCAAATTTGAGTTGAAACAACCCAGCAATTTTTTTTACAGTGTAATGTGTTTTAAAACACATTAGTAACAAATTACTAAATATTTATTACTAAATAAATTACTAAATACTAAATAATGACATTCAACAAATGTCATTTTTAATGTCTCTCCCTTACATGATGCCATCCCTAAATTGCAAAATAGCAGTGTTCATTCTATTAAATGTATTCATTCAGTTTGCAAATTTAGGATAAATTAATAATAACATAAAATTAACTTTGAAACAAAAGCATTCTACTAGCACCATGTTTGAGCTAGAGGAATGGTTTTGTTTCAAAGTTAATTTTATGTAATTACACTACATGACCAATTCGTACGAATTCATACGAATTCGTATGAGTGATTAAAAAGTGGCTAATTCATACTAATTCGTATGACCTCACTCGTACGAATTCATACGATTTGTCTAAACCCACGTGATGGTTAGGTTTAGGGGCGGGGTCAGGGGTAGGTCATTCGTACGAATTCATACAAATTGGCCAATCCGTAAAATATGTACGATTTAGCAAAATCGTACTAATTTGTACGAGTGAGGTCGTATGAATTGTTACGAATTAGCCACCTCGTAAAATTTGTACGAATTCCCGTGAGATCGGGTTGGTTTGTCCATATTTGACCCAAATTTGGGTTAAAACAACCCAGCAATGTTTAGAGTATACTGAAAAATACTTCTTAAAAAGTCTGTAGTGTCACTAATTGGATAAAACTCACGTTGGATAAAAGAGTCTGCCAATTGTATAAATGTAAAGTCACTTCCCCAACACTGCTGCATTAATACAAATGCTCACACGCACACGTCTGTTTTTCTGTTTGCCGGAGGGTCAGCCGTGCACTGCTTGACCGAGCTAATAGACAAATAACAGGCGCACTTCTATGAATGATGGTGAACTGCTGACTGTGATGATGAGGGGGGTTTTTCTCCAGAAAACCACTGCTAATTGGTTGGGCTGTCAGATATGGAATTTGTCAAACATTGCGGTTGGTCTAGCCTGCAGCCAAAAAAAAGTGACTGGTGTCCTTCTAAGAAAACCAAACATTTGATTTAATTGAAAAATGGTTTGTCGAATGAGACGTTTGTGACTGAATTGTGAAGCATTAATGGCATATAGTGTGGTACTGAATACATCTGTCTGCATAGATTAGATTTATTCAGCTCCAAATGATCTATTGACATTCATTATGTAAACATTACAACAACAACAACAACAAATGTTTCTTTGGAATTGGAACAGCCATTGTCAAACAACCAAACCTGCAAATTTCCAAAAAAGATGACTGGTTTTGTTTAGACGTGTGCTATTCCTTCTTAAGGAAGCTGCTATTTTGATCAACCCAACTGTGAATGGCAATTGTAGGTCTACTGTTTCATCTGCATGCAAAACCCACGCACTGTTTGTTTTACTGGTTTCCATAGTGATGTTGTCATCCATTAGAAGCTGAACTCAATAGCTCAGGCTGAGCTAAGATAATAGTCCTGGAAGTGTTTGTGTCTGTCGGATTCCTCACATCGTTTACATTGTTCAACCACTCGATGGGACCAGTGTTACTCACTGACCCCTTTTCCGGTGTATTAGAGGAAACAGCATGACTCAGATGGTTTGCCTAACCCCCCCTTCCCTTCCGCCCAATTCACCCAGCTTAGTTGGGGAACTACAATGCAATGTGCAGATGTTGCTTATTTTCAACTGCTTTCAAGGAAACGACTCTTGAAAAGTGACATATCTGGTCAAATATAGCCTTAGGAGAGACATCCTAATATTGCTTTTCTTGTGCATTTAGAAAGTACTTGACTTGTCAACCTCAGAAGTTTTATTATAGTCTGGTGAAATAAGTATAACCGTAAATACAAGTAGCTGTTGCTAATAATTTGCCAAGTTGAGCCACCATGTAACATCAGAAGTGGGACGATTCGGCCATAGCCTAACTTAATTTTATGAATCTTTTATCTGATCAGAAAGATGTTTTATGGCTCATTGGCACTTGCCTGTCTGTCCTAGATACAATCTTCACCGGCAGCTTTAATAACATGACATCTGCAAGTCTCACAACAGGAGATCGACTCGAGTATATTTTCCTTGCTGCAAAATACAACATTTCAAACTTCAGTTTTTACTATAAAACACAACGCTAAAGGCTGAACACCAGTCAAGCAAGCTGTGATTTGAAAATAGATGATTATGGTGTTCTCTGTGGGAAAAGCAGTTTCTGAGCATTGCTTACTTTGAGTTGGATAGCAAGTTTTCACATAATGACAAAACATGATGACTTTAACATAATAATGAATATGTTAGATGGAGGGGAAAACAGCAAGATGCAATACAAGGTCGAAAATATGTCTCTATGATGTATGTACAGACATTTTTCAATTGCCTGACCTTTTATCTTTCAAATCTAAGTTTTTCTTCAGCATTATTGCTCAGAGATTGTCCACCTACCCAACATGACATCATGACTTTAGCGTAAACATACACGCCACTTTCGAGTCAAGTGGCGTGTTATCTCTACGTATTTTGAGCTATCCGCGTGTATCCGCGTGTATGTCTACGCGTGTATGTCTCTGTACACGACGTCAAATGTCCGAACGAAACGAAGTAAATTGTAGATCTACATCTGGGGAGCGATCTTTTTTTTACCTAGGACTGTAAGGGAACACTCATAAATGCCATTAACCCCAGTGACGGGTAGGTATATTTATATATACAGTAATAACGCAAAATCCACTTTTTTAGCCATTAAATGCATTTTGTTGTATATTTGGAGTGTTTATAAGTACAGATAAGATTAAATTATTCTCTTCAGGTGCTTCGTTTATATCTTTATATTCTGTTTTGGTCGTATTTTTCAACCTGTTCAGATTTTTCTGTTCTCTATGACGTTTTTTGAACAATTACGTCACCGTATTTGCAGAAGTGATCGCTTCGTCACTCTTTGTTTATACAGAGATTTGGGAAGTTTTACCTTTCACTAAACATATTTAGATATACGGGAAACCGCAATGGAAGACGATTTCGGTGTATCTAAATATGTTTAATAAAAGGTAAAACTTCCGAAATCTCCGTGTAAATATTGAGTGACGTCACACGCAAGCGATCACTTCCGGCGTCACATTGAACTGATTCAGTTCGGTTCAGTTGGGCATTGCACAACTGATTCAGATCACTGTGGTTACACGAGGTAAAAACGATATAAATACTGTTCGTTTTCTCACACAAACCGCTCGTTTCGTGTCTTAGGCCATCAGTGTGTACTTACATTTACGAGTCATTAAATCATGTTTAATTTGGGCTTCTCTGTGCATGCTCTTTCCCTTAGCCTCCAGTGTATGACTGATAGACAACAACGGTTTGACTGAAAAATGTCAAAATTGAAAATACTGTGGAAACAAAGACACCTACATCTTGGATGCGCTTGAGGTAAGAGGTATTAATTTCAAAGTGAACTATCCCGTTAAGTTCTAAAATGTATATTTCTAAAAAATAATAAATATGTGAGAAAACCAAGATAAGCAGCAATACATTTTTCTAACTAGCTCTGCCTTTATCTACTGGTCCTAAAATGGTGACAAAATTACTTTTTTTTCCACTTCTGCAATTCATTTTTGTTCTATAGAAATTCAACAGCACAGTAAGCAGGTGCGTAAATCTCAAGCCTCGGAAGCTAAGGGCAATTCCAGAGGCCTGTCCTCGTGCACTTGCAGAACCAGCTCTGTCGGATATGTCCTTTCCCCTGTCGCTGTGGGTGAGGTTTGAATGAACCTTGGCTGTTGTTGCAAAAATGGTTTTCACAGCCGGATAGTCATCAATTAAAACACACCAAGGGTTGCTTTACATAACTCGGCTAATAGCGTCTCGGTGACCCTCCATTTGCAGCTGAGATACTGTCTGTATTATACATAAATCATCATGCTCTGATTCGTGGCTAATTTATCACCAAGTTTATTAGGGTAAAAACTTAATGTTCCTGATTAAGTTTATGCTTCAATGAGTTTTCTTCCTGTAACAGTTAATATTTAGCTTAGCTACACCTTGCAAGCGCGTACTCTTATTCCGTAAAGTGTGTTAACCTCTAAATATGTTTGTGTACGTGTGTGTCTCCTTGGGTGGGTTTGCATGTCTTCTGTGCTGTATGTGTTTGTTGTAGGCTTACGGTTTAAGTGGCTGCTTGTATCACTGTTTGTGACTGCAAATGTGTGTGTGTGTGTGTGTGTTTGCTATTATACACACCTATTTGAATGGACTAAGCCCATCTTATCCAGGTCATTTCTCTCCATGTGTCAGAATCAAGGTCATGTGTTTAAATGTTGCTAAAAGAGATGGAGAGATAGAAAGAAAGAAAGACAGAGGGAAAAAAAAGAACAAAAAGAAATGGTCAAACTGGAAAGTCAGGATTTATGAAAGCAAGAAAAAAAAATGTGCGAATGCAAGGATCTGATGAGAGACGAACAAGACATACCCTTCCTGCAACCTAAAACTACATCTGTGTCACTCTTAAAGAAGTTAACAGTATATTGAATAACTATTATTTAAAGTTTCCTGTTACCATGTCATTTACTATTTCACAATTTGTCTCCCCACTGTCCGGCTTCAGCCTGTAGACAGGCTTCAAAAGGTCAAGAGGTCACATTCCAGGAACCTCTTAGCATTCTTCCACGGGGATGTGCTCTATGTGTGTGTACTGCAACGTTTTACACATGGCGTGTGACTTTGTGTGTTGCACATATGAGAACATGTTAAAGTGCAGATTTTTTTGGACAACATTCCTGCTGAATAGCAAAATCAAGTCTGCGACAGGTGATTAATGTGCTACAGTTCGCCTTATCTCTGTTTGGAGTACTTATTATTCTGATTGGTCCATTACAGCATTCGGTGGTCAAATATTTTTGTGTAATAATGCTAAATTGTATAACGTTGTCCCAAGCATCTGAAGCTAATCTACATACAACTAATGTAAACTCAAATCAACCTCATGATAATTCGCATGAATTTATTATTGTCCCACACATACAATCAGCGTTGGGTAAGTTACTCTAAAAAAGTCATTAATTACTACCTCTTCAACTGTGTAATTAGATTACTGTACTAATTACTCTCTCTAAAAAGTATTTAATTACTAATTACTTTCAAAATCCCATATCAATCTCAACCAGCTGAATAACACAAGGATAGACTAATTCTTTCAAAAAAAATACTATAAAATTGCACGAATTATCCTTAAACTGACCAAGGTGGAGAAGGTTACATTATAAAAACATACCTTTTAGCATCAGACAATAGATTTTGATGTTAAACCCACTATTGTTTTATGTCTGAATTTCAAACATATTTTACAATAATTCATACGAATTTGTACGAGTGCGGTCGTACAATTTAGACACCTCATAAAATGCATACGAATCGCTGTGAGATCGAATTGCATCGAATTGTGAGATCCTCAATTACATCAGAAGTAACTGTAATTAAATTACAGATAAATGAATTCAAGAGTAATCCCTTACTTTACATTTTCAAGGGAAAAGTAATTAAATTACAGTATCTAATTACTTAGTAATTAGATACACCCAACACTGCATACAATGAACTTTTCAACCACCAAAGACTGAAAACTTAAAATTATGATTCCCCTAAAAATGTCAATTCTGTCATTATTTACTTACTCATATATACAAACGATGACTTAATTTTGCATATAAAAACCCCGAAATGAGGTTCAATGCAATGTGGACCTTTCTTAGTTTCTTTCTTGATTTCTATTATCTTTAAAGTTGAATTGCTCTCTGAATTATGAAAGTGATGCCAAACTTACAACCTTACAGCACTTTTTCCAATCGCATCGAATTACTGATTAATTTGATTGCATGTATTTCAAATTCCCGATCAAGATGAATTCTAAGTCTAACTCATAAAAATGCCAAGTTAAAGATGTCGCAATGATGAAAAGTCTTTTATAGTCAAACAATTAGGGAGGATTTATCTGCCCAGCTGCACTACTTCCTGAACTTCAGCCAGCTCCTTGTTTCCTGTCTGCCATTATTGGCCAAATTGATTAATTCAGGTGTACCTGACTTCAGTAGTCATGGCAACAATAATCAGACACACCTGAATTAATCAATTTGGCCAATAATGGCAGACAGGAAAAAAGGAGCTGGCTGAAGTTCAGGAAGTAGTGCAGCTGGGCATAAAGCCAATTCAACCCATCTTGGATGAGCATTGTGACATCACAGTTTAAGCTTTGACGTATTGATTTCAAGTGTCATTCTGAAGTCCACAATCAAAGTATAAATCCATATGTCGTGTAGTCATATCTTTGCCATTTGTCACTAAGGTGTAACCATGCCTGGGTGGCTCCATCATATTTTTCAGCAGTGCAATCCTGATGAAGAGGACCTGACAAAGGGTTTCCCCAAAGCTCAGAAGATCAGCCGGTTCTGAGTTTTTAAAGGTGGAGTGCAAAAGCCAGGGTGGTGAAGGCTGGTGCTTTAAGAGACAAGAGACAAGACGCCTGGCTAGCCCAGGTAATCCAGACACAAACACATGGAAGTACACACTGATATGAGCACGCTTGCAAGTGTACACTGCTATGGATGCCTGCTTCAGACACACAAAGGTGTGGTGCATTAGTACAACTTGTCTCTCTCCACTCGTTCTCTTTGAATGGGTCACTTGGGCACTGCTTATGTCATCATTTCCAGCCTTTGCCACCCTAGAACACAAAATAAACAATGACAAAAAAAGAAGGCTCATGTTAAGATAAACATGATCGCTAGACCTTACAAACACACTACTTCCTCGCAATGACTCAGTGTTTAGACTGATACTCTTAATTTAGTGTTTGGCGGCACTAAACACGTCACGAAATCTCAAAGCAGTTACCGGAAATCTGAAATAAGGCAACAAGTGACCCCCATTAAGGGGAGCGGTGTGTGTGTGTGTGTGTGTTAATCTACACATACTGACAGACACATTGAGCCAGCAGTCACATTCCACTGGAGTCAAGCAGCAATTTAGCCCACTATCCTGAAACACACACTCCTGCAGCTGTAATTACTGCTGTTTGATAGAGCAAACATCCCTATTACTGTTAGGGTTAGGAATCTGAACAAAACCCCTCTACATGTCAAAGTAAAGCATATAAATCCTTTTTAGGAGAGTATGCGATTACTTTGCTGAGCACTCAAACTCGCGAGTTCTTTCAGACATAATTGTTCAAATTTATAATGTATTCAATGCATTGCGTCAAAAAAAACTCCAATATTATTTAGGGGAGGTGGTGGGTTGGGGAGGGGGGGGGCTATCCCTTTCAATATTACAAATCCATATCAATGCCATTGTCTCATATAGGAAGTGTACGTAAACAACACGGCACATCGTCATTTCTGCTGGGAAAGCCCACCCTCGGGACAGTCACATCCAACCACCTTCAAGCCCAGATTAGGGGGAGCCAATGGCTGCACACTAAAGCCAAAGGAATCCACATGAGTCATATCCAGTGAGAAGTGACGTATAAAATGGAGGAATACTATTGCTAATGTGCAACACAACCGAGTTCTGAAGTGCGTCTCAGGGCAAGTGGTTTTCCACAACGATTATCAACAGGCAACACAGAGAACGTGGCCGAATCCCAGGGGCCGTAATTTTAAGCATATGTGTTGCCCAGGCAACTTAATTCTGTTTAGCATCATTGTTCAAACTACATCTGCTTTCAAACCGATGGAGAGGGAAGTTTTATTGCTTAGAGGCTGCACTTTCATAGATCAACTAGTTTGAGTGTCAAGTATCAACATTGATGTTTCAGATGTTTCTCCTAAACAATAAAATAAGAAATAAAGAATACAATAGTTGATAATAATGAGAGTATAGAGCTACTGGATAGCATTCGGGGTTAATTTATACATTTTATAAATGACAAGCTATCTTGGCATGCAGTGTTGTAGTACTCGAGTCTCGGTCCATATTTTAATGGTCTTGGTCTTGTCATGGACTCGTGTGCATTTGGACTCGGAATTGACTCGTACTCGAACATTTTTTTTTTTTAGGACTCGGAATTATTCCCGAGTCCACTCGAGTTCAATTCAAAATATTTTTCATGATTATTAATGTATGTTAATAAAATATTTCTTTAAATTGATTGACACGCCCAGTGATTGGTGATTTTCTAGTGCGCAACTGCGCATGACAAATTGTAATAAAATTACTTTTAACACCACCTACTATGTGGCCTTTTTACCCTAAACTGATCATATTTTTTAAACTCTAAGTAAATTCAGGAAAAAAAAAAAAAGCATTTCTCTAAGTAAATAAAAGTAAATTAGGTAATCAACCCTCACTGGTCTCGGTCTCGACTCGGACTCGACCGTCTCTGGTCTCGGACTCGACTCGGACTCGACTCTTTCTGGTCTCGGTGTCGACTCGGACTCGAGTGAGGTGGTCTCGACTACAACACTGTTGGCTTGCGATTAACCAAACTGTCCCTATGCAACACATTTCAAAGACCCAGGGCCCTATTTTAACGATCTAAAACGCAAGTGTCCGCAACTTTGTGGGCGGATCCCGGCGCTGTTGCTATTTTCCCGGCGGGATAAATGACTCTTGCGCTTGGCGCAAATCTAAAAGGGGTTGGTCTGGAGTAACTTCATTATTCATAGGTGTGGTTTGGGCGTAACGGAAATAAACCAATAAGAGCGTCGTATCACATTCCCTTTAAGAGCGTGATGAACGAGGTGCGCTTGTTCCATGGCGCAATACTATTATAACGGCGCATTTAGCAGACGCGCCTCACAATCGGTTCACAGCCGAGGAGATCGATGTTCTCGTCAGGGCCGTAAAAGAAAGATAAGGGACATCGGGGATGAGACAAACACACACAAATTTAAACATGCATGTAATAACCAACGCATTCTCATCCCAAAGCGCCATATACAACGCTTTTGCAAAAGCGTAAATATCCAACGCACATGGCACCCTTTAACGTATAATGAGATGCTTCGGTTATGGTTAAGTTTAGGTATGGTGTAGGGTAAGGGTTAGACCACTAGGGGGCGCCTTCTGCCCAAATATATCTGCGTCTCATTTCACGTTAAAGGGTGCCATGTGCGTTGGATATTTACGCTTTTGCAAAAGCGTCCTATATGGCGCTTTGGGATGAGAACGGGCTCTAATAACTTGGGTAAATGTGTAAGTTGTATGCCTATTTTTCCCATCGTCATGGACACAACAATGATTTCCCTCATGTTTATATATTTTTTTATTATAATAATGTATCATTTGCAAAAAGTAAAATGCATCTGTGTAGATGAGAGAATCATCTACAGTGTATGCGCGTTGTTCACTCTCTGTATTATGGCCAAGCAGGCGCGCTTAAAATAGCATTATGAACAACGCGCAACGCGCCACTGACTTTAGACCAGGTTTTTTCTAGTCATTGGCGCAAGTGTTTTCTGGAAGTGTAAAATAGCACTAGGGATTGTTTGCGCCGACACACGCCTCCTTTTTGCGCCGATCCGCCCTTGGCTACGTCCACATTAATCCGGATACATTTGAAAACGGGGTTTTCGTTTAAAAACCCTCTCCGTCCACACTAGCGTTTTTAGCCGTTTTCCGACGTTTCAGTGTGGATGAGAAACTTCTAAATTCACTTTACTGTGCATGCGTGAAACTTCACAAAAGCTCACTGAGATGATACAGATGGGCAAATAAATAATAATGTTATCGCACAATAACAGGATAATTGTATTTAGCAAAATATCTCGCCATCACTGATGCGTCCAGGTTGCATTCAGTCACCATATGTTTGGTCTAAAACGCAAGGACAGCAAATGTAAGTACATTATCTGTCATCTTTGCAGTACTGAGCTATGAAGAACAGCACATATTAAGTAACATAGAAAGTAACATATTTTAGCATCAGTGTAAAAATGAATAACAAATAACAGGCACAATACCGATAAACATGAATATCTATTGGTACTACATGGATCACATGACTAAACTTACGTCATCGTTTTCACAGTCCACACTACAACGCCATTTTCAAACTTATCCACTTTGGAGAGCGTTTTCGTTTTTGTTGACTTAAAACGCCGTCTCGGTGTGGACGGAAGGCCAAAACGGAGAGAAAAATATACGTTTTCAAACGAAAACGTATTAGTGTGGACATGGCCTATGCAACACATTTCAAAGACCCAAACTGTTTATTCCCTAACATTTCCTAGAACAGCTTCTCCAGAGTAGTTTTGTTATGTCGAGTTCAGTGATTCAGGCAGTTTACCAAACAACTTAATTTTAAAGTTGAAAAATCGGATTTATTAATCACAAACGCATGCAGGAATATTGACTCACATTTCAGACTCAACAGAGCTCACGAATTGGATCCGTGCTGAACCTTAAATGACCTTATTGTGATTTCTCGTTAACCCTTTCTCTTTAGGATTACATATTTTGAGGATTACATTTCCTGTCTTCTGCAAACATAACCCATTTCCCTCTTTATGCGTTATTGCATGTATGTGTGTGCGTTTGAAGTCTGTCTCGCTGGGCCTTGATGTTGCCCCGAGCGGTGGGCGTGGCTTTGGCAGAGGTGTGATTAACTCTGGCTGACTCAGGTACAGGTGTTTTGAAAGTAGAGGGACGCACCTGTAACATCCTCCTGCTTATTTTAGTTTCAGACTGACAGTCGGCTCACTCCTTCACACGCAAGCCTCTGCCATGACCTAAACACACACACACATAGGCCTAGAGCAATTGTGACCAAACATCACGGCATTGGTAATTTTACATTATGGCAACAATAAATAATACAATATAGTTGTTTGGCTGGAAACTAAACTAAAAATATGGTTTATATTAGGGCTGTCAAACGATTAATCGCGATTAATCGCATCCAAAATAAAAGTTTGTGTTTACATAATATATGTGGGTGGACTGTGTATAATTATTTTATATATATAAATACACACACAAGCTTGTATATATTTATGAAATATTTTCATGTATATACTGTCTATAGATTTATATATAATTTATATTTAATTTTTAAATATAATTTAATTCTTAAATATACATGCATGTGTGTGTATTTATATATATACAAAAAAAAAATTATACACAGTGCACCCACATATATTATGTAAACACAAACTTTTATTTTGGATGCGATTAATCGTTTGACAGCCCAAATGGCGCACAAAATAAATATAGTTAAAAATAAATAAATAAATAACACATTTTATTGGATGAGCCACACAGCTTATATACACATACCTATGACTTGTAACTCCACAAGTTATATATTAAATTGTGAAAGTTCTTCCTTGTTATATTTTGAGACATTTTGTATTTTCGCATTTGATCCTGTTTCTTTGTCGTACATGTGTAAATAACATGAAATAGTCCTACCCATTGCCATATAAATGATCAAATTTACCAAAACCTTGTGGATTCTTTTCTAACTTTGTATTATACCACCCACATCGAATCCACACACACGTCTGCTCTGGTACTCTTCATCAACATAAGCACAGTTTCTGGGATCTTAGATTACGAACAGCTCATTTCACAATTTAAACTGAGGCTACGGCCATTAAAAGAACAAATGACACGTGTATCATTTTGGCACGATCCATCTGTAAAGTGACATTGAGTGCTATTGTGATCAGCATTCAAGTCATGTGGAATTTCCTGTAAGATGGCCATTGTGACGTAAACGGCCTAGAGAGTCAAAAGAACTGATTGAGTCATCAGGCACTACAAAGTGAAGGGAGGTAAACTAAAGGTGATGGACTATTGTTTGAGAAGCGTGCACGGCTAAATTGATTGTAATGTTGGATGATATCATCCCCACCTGACGATTCATTCAAATTTTTCAATATAAGCACTTGTATGCTACGGATTTGCCATACCGGAAAACAGATGAGTTACAATTAGATAAAGATCTTGCATGACTGCAGAATCAGATTCTCTTCACCTCCTCCACTTTTTCAGATGACACTATTTCATGTTATACTGCCAAAAGGCTTGCGGCTACAAAACCCATTTTGGAAGAGTTTTTCATGTCATCTTGTTAAGATGCTTCTGTCACTAAAACTAATTAAAAACAAGTCAAGTCAATTTTATTTATATATTATTTAGCAATATTATTGTTGATTATTAAATTAAATGTTAAATTTAATGTCCCCAACTAAGCAAGCCGATGACAACAAAGGGGCAAAAAGGCGACAGTGGCAAGGAACCAAAAACCTTGGGAGAAACCTCAGTTCTCCTTTGGCCAACGAATATGCATATTATTCTTACACAAACACATTTCTTCACTTCTTAAAGGAGCAGTTCACTTTTAAAAAAAAAACTTTTTTCGGATAATTTACATCCAAGATGTCCATGTCTTTCTTTCTTCAGTCAAAAAGAAATGAAGGTTTTTGATGAAAACATTTCAGGATTTTTCTCCATATAATGGACTTCAATGGGGTCCAAACAGTTCAAGGTCCAAATGAGAGTTTCAGTGCAGCTTCAAAGGGCTTTAAACGACACCAGACGATGAATAAGGGTCTTATCGAGCGAAACGATCGCTCATTTCAAAAATAAATAACCAAGTTTACGTTTTATAAGCTCAAATGCTCGCCTTGCTTTGTTCTGTGTGACTCTCCTGCTCGAACACGTTCGTCAAAATGAACAAATCTTTTTTCGAGTCATTTCGTTCATTTTGTTCATTGAATGAACCAAATGACTCAAAAAAAGATTCGTTCATTTTAAATCAGCGATTGTTTTGCTTGATAAGACCCTTATTCATCGTCTGGTGTCGTTTAAAGCCCTTTTTGAACAGTTTGCACTGAAACTGTCTTTTGGACCTTGAGCTGTTTGGTTCCCATTGAAGTCCATTATATGGAGAAAATCCTGGAATGTTTTCATCAAAAACCTTCATTTCTTTTCGACTGAAGAAAGAAAGACATGGACATCTTGGATGACATGGAGGTGAGTAAATTATCAGCAAAAGTTTTTTTTTAAAATGAACTACTCCTTTAAGGCCTTTATTAAACCCCAGAGCACTTTTATCATGGATGGGTGCGAATGCACCCATTCACTCCCATTATAAAGCTTGGAAGTTAATATCTATTTAATATAACTCATCTGAAAGAACAACATCATATACACATAGGATGGCTTCAGGGTGAGTAAATCATGGGCTAGTTTTAATTTTTGTGTGAAATATCCCTTTAATGGCGATAGCGTGCAGTAGCCCAGACAACTTTGTGCTGGAAAAATTTGAGTTAATTTACTGAAATCTTCTTGACAAATCTGAGCACAGTTTGTGAGGACTTCTTATGAAACTTCAAAATCTGAGGAACAAACTCATTGTTTAATGAGTTTAAACTCAACATTTAATTTCATTGCTGTCTAAGAGATGACTATACCGAGGTGTTAAATGCATCACATTGGAGACTTCGCTCATTATGGGTAGAAACCAAAAGGGATATTCCAAGCAAAAATAATGTCATCATAAACCTGCTTGCATATTTTATTTTGTGGAACAGAAAAGAAGATATTTTAAAGAATGTCCGAAACCAAACAACATTGGAGCCCATAGATATCAGTCGTAAGTACAACAAAAACAGTAAGACATTTCTTAAATTTCCACAGAACAGGTTAGGAACCACATGGGGGTGAGTAAATGCTGACAAATTTTTATTTCTGGGTGAACTAATCCTTTAATGGTACCAACTATACATTGTTCATCCTTGTAACATTCTACCTCCATTATAATTTCCACCCCAGGAGCTATCTTTGCACTGAAATTAGCCCTGTAATAAAAACCACACGTTTAATGAACGTTCTGTTTGCAAATTGGCATAGCGTGATCTCATTGCAGTCTCATAAAAGTCTCAAAACGCCCACTCTTATGCTACAATTATTTTTTTTCTTTTAAATGAGAATATTATTCGCCTATCTGTCATACAGGATGCGCCTACACATCTGAAAGATGACTAACCGCTCACCTGGAGTATAATTAAAATCCCTCCATTCTACTGAAGGCTTTTGAGAATGTATGAGGCATAAAGGGTCTTGTGACTCACATCCAGTCAGGTAATCAGCCTGCCTTGAATGAACAGGACGGTGACGAAATCAAAGCCAGATCCGTTGCAATAAGCTAAAAAAAGCCTGGGGTGAAAAAAGCATCCATACCGTTTCCAGATTGCAGGTGTGGGTCCGGGAAAAGTGGTTACGTGAGTCAGAGGGGGTGAGAATGAGTCTCGACAGGTGGGATTTCCCAATGGATTATTCAATTTTCATGTAGAAAGATGAAAAGAGGATTGAAAAAAAACATGTTACTGTATCTACTGTACAGGTCCTGTAGCTGTTTTTAAATGTCACATTGCATTATTTTAGTAGACTGGAAGTCTACAATTTAAGACTCTCCAATTGAAATCTATCCATTAATGTCCTGTATGGACCACTGAGAAACACTTGCATGCCTGACCGCTCTTGGGCCACTTAAACTCTTACATAAGCTTGATAATTGCACTTAAACATGCACACACACGATCCTTTCGGCATCAGCCTGTGGCTACAGCACAGGGGTTCGTACAGTTCTCAATTAACCTACAATGTTTTCACCCCTGTTTACCCATAGGCTGTTCTAGTTTACCTGTGCTTTAAATGACAGGGTCAAATTTCCAAGAAAAACTGCCTGTGGAGGTCCATGCAATTATGTTGAACACTAACTCGCAGAGGTCATTCTTATTGATCGTCTTAACCGGGTTTTGGGAACTCCTTTGAGCTAGTGCTTTGAAGTGTTAAACAAATCTTTCTGCACTCTAAAAAATGCTGGGTTGTTTTAACCCAATTTTGGGTCAAATATGGACAAACCCGAAATGTTGGGTTAAAAATGTAATGTAAAAATTTAACCCAACGGCTGGGTTAGTCCATATTTGACCCAAAGTTGGGTTAAAACAACCCAGCATTTTTTAAAGTGTGTGGATTCTGTGGAAGCACCACTACTATTATTAATAATAATGTAATAAATAAACCCATAAACACAAACACTGTTTGAGCTACAGACATGAAACCAACTGCATCAAATCTTTCTATCTACACTCTAAACAATGCTGGGTTGTTTTAACCCAAAAAGGTGGCTCAGGGAGATGGTACTGAATATGTCAATGGAGAAAATAACATATATTATTAAAGGAAAGGGTAAGACTTTTGAGGATGTTTGGAATCCCTTTAGATCATTGAGGATCGTGACCTGTTTAAAGAGACAATTGAAGATATGTGAGTTTATAGGATGTATTTGTATTAGGAGGCCTTAATAATTTGTGTGTTTTTTTTTTTTAATTTATTCATTTATTTATTTTAATTATTTTTTTATGTTCATTAATCTTGAAGATGAGAGTCCTGTACAAATTGAGATATGCCAAGTTGTAATGATGCGAAAGACATCAATATGTGTCTATACTGTATTTTGTATTTTTGTTCTGGGTGTGTGTGTGTTTTATATGTTGGTAAAAAGTTAATAAATTTACATTAGGTTACATTATAAAAACAAACATTTTAAGCATCAGACAATACATTTTGATGTTAAACCCACTATTGTTTTATGTCTGATCTCACACATTTTCATAGGCCTACATATTTTACAATAACTCGTACGAATTTGTACGAGTGCGGTCGTACAATTTAGACACCTCATGAAATGAATATGAATCGCTGTGAGATCGGATTGATCCATACACAGTATTTACCTCAATTACATCAGAAGTAACTGTTAATTATTTTTTTTTTATGTTCATTAATCTTGAAGATGAGAGTCCTGTACAAATTGAGATATGCTAAGTTGTAATGATGCGAAAAACATCAATATCTGTCTATACTGTATTTTGTATTTTTGTTCTGGGTGTGTGTGTGTTTTATATGTTGGTAAAAAGTTAATATTGAAAGAAGAAAAAAAATATAATTTCAAATTTTAACTCAACTTTCCCTTTCAACTGTACATTTTTAACCCAAAATATGGGTTTGTCCATATTTTACCCAAATTCGGGTTGAAACAACCCAGCATTTTTTTTTTTTTTAGAGTGTATTCAATAACTGTCTGAATTTATGATGATTGCCTGGTGGACAATAAAATAGGTGCAAAAAAAAAAAAAATCCCACTAAATAATAATCACATAACATTTTCACAATCCACTCGTTCTTACTAGAAGAAGGGCGCCTCAGTAACTAGCAGCCAAACACGTATGGGCTTGTAGACCCAGGTATAGGTATACTTTGACCCATGACCTCACCATGTCTACTGTTGGAGCTACAGGAATGCCCGAAAATATCCTTTTCATAAAAGCTTTCCAAACTTTGTTTTAAGTTTAAGGCCAGTTTCTTCAATATAAACAGATTCACAGATTCAAATACATTTCAAGAACAATTCCCAAAACTGCAGTCTGTAATAATGGAGTTTGCTGGAGGTCCCTAATGCTCATGGAGGAGCCTAATGATTTACTATTTAACAGTAGGGAGCAGCTACTATAAATTACGACAGCTCATAATTTATGCTTCATTACATCTAAAAATTAAATTAAATGAGCAGTGCTGAATTCATTCAAGTGTGCATGCCAAGTGGGAAGCAGCTCAGAGCAGATTATAAGAAGCACGTATTCTTGTTGCAGGGTTAGATTGCTCATCACAGCTTCTATATTTGTAGGTGACAATTGGGTGTTCAATTCTGAGCTCATCTAACTTATGAAATGCTGTATAATTATAACACAGAGAGGGAACCAGGTTTAGTCCATTAGACAAAAACACATTATAAGTAAAACTGTGGTTATTTCTGAAGAGATTAAGCTCTAACAGACACCACGGCACACTTGACAATCTCATTAACACTCTAAATCAACTTAAAGTGCATTTAAGGTTGTATGTAGCCTAATAATAACCTTGGATGTCATGTATATCCGTTCTGTTTATATGCAGCTTTGTTGTAGTTTACAAACTGAGGTGCAATATGCCAACCAACTAAAGCAGCTGCAAGAGATATATTTTGGATATGATGCTCACGGATATTCGTGTCCTGAGAAATCTGTGACAGTGTTTGACTCTGAATTCTGTTTGGTCTGATGTAGAAATTGTTTGTTACCTTAAACACAAAGAGGTTGAAGGGTTTACCATGCTATGGTGTGGACGGGACAGCTCGAAATTGACCAATCATTTTGTGCCAAATTGAAAGTTTTACTGCAGTATATAAACTATGCTTTGAGTTTATGATGTGCAACAGATTTCATATATATATATATGAAGAGTTCAGATGCAAAAGCCTCTAAGTGCCATTTGAAATGTTGTTCTAGAATGACCATTTTTTAAGTTCAGTAATTTCACTTAAATGACAATTAATAGGTAATCTTCATTGCCATTTAAGTGAAATCACTGAACTTAAATACACAAGCTTGATAAAAATGATCATTTTAGAAGAAAATTTCAAATGGCACTTAGAGGCTTTTGCATCTGAACTCTTCATATATATATTTATAATCAGGTTGTTTTATTTTCTTTACCTCCTCCCTCTTCTGTCAAGCTTTATTTTAATTACAGAGTTTGTATTTGATATGTGACATGTGGGTTAGTATCTTCACTGTAAAAAAAAAATATTGTTGGTTTAACTTAAAAATATTAAGTAACCTGGTTGCCTTAAAATTTTAAGTTGATTGAAATGGAATGAGCTCACTGAAAGCTCATTTTTTGAGATATCAACCTAAAACCTAGATTTTTGGCTTTGATTTTTTAGCAGTTTTATAGTTGCCAGGTTTTGAAAATATTTTTTATATTGTACATTTTCATAAACTCAAACTTCTATAACTTTTTTTCTGTTTCACATTCTTAATTTATTTCACTTCTACAAAAATCTGCCAAATGTCTTCTTTAAAACGAGACCAATTTTACGTCTATATTCCAAAGCATTCTTGAATTACAACCATTTAAGTTCGAAATGTGCATTTTCATCTATATTCAAAAAGGGGGGGGGGGGTGACACTTAAGGGGTTAATACAATGAAGGAGATTGATTTAATCATCAGAAACTCAAAATAATAAGTTATCTGAACTAAAGAAATTATTTAAGTTGATTTGACAAAAGAAAAAATGTTGATTACGAATCTTTTTACAGTGTAGCTACATGTATGGTACATTACAATATGTTTAGTTGTGTTTTTGGCCATGACTATGTATGTGTGTGTATGTGCGCGTGAGTCACACACACACACACAAAGTGCATACAGTAACACACAGCCCATGTGAACCAGAAGAACAGGTCAGACAACTGTAGATAAAGGGGGACAACAGGAAACAAGGATGAGTCTTATGTGTTTAACAGACTTTAGCCAACACACAAAATCATCACTTAACACAAAACATGCATTTTCTTGTATTACACGTTAGAATACCAGATGTCCTAATGCATACACCCAATTAAATCGACTTCAGATAAAATCATTCAATTTTATATAAAACAAAGTAGCAGGCCAGCTACAATTTGGAATGTCAAAATAAACCTTATCATTCCAATCTGTATTAACTAGCATTTCTCTCATCCAACTAAAAACAGATTCATGCAAACACAGTGTTCTTATTTGCACTTTGCAATCTTATCTCAAACCCTGCAGGTGATGCAATTTCTGCACTGGTACTTTTCCTTAAAGGTGCTGTGTGCAATTTCACTACTGTACTTTACTGTGTAAACCAGTGTTATCAAACGTCAGGCATGCTCATTCTTCAGAAAAACGTGCCAAATGCTAACATTGCAGAGCACTGAGACATATACAGTGTTGGGTAAGTTACTCTAAAAAAGTAATTAATTACTAGTTACTAATTACCTCTTCAACAGTGTAACTAGATTACTAATTACTCTCTCTAAAAAGTATTTAATAACTTTCAAAATCCCATATCAATCTCAACCAGCTGAATAATACAAGGATAGACATGAATCTGTTTTAATGCTTTCAAAAAAAATATTATAAAATTGCATGAATTATCCTTAAACTGACCATGGTGGAGAAGGTTACATTATAAAAACAAACATTTTAAGCATCAGACAATATATTTTGATGTTAAACCCACTATTGTTTTATGTCTGATCTCACACATTTTCATACATATTTCACAATAACTCATACGAATTTGTACGAGTGCGGTCGTAATATTTAGACACCTCATGAAATGAATATGAATCGCTGTGAGATCGGATTGATCCATACACAGTATTTACCTCAATTACATCAGAAGTAACTGTAATTAAATTACAGATAAATTTTACATTTTCAAGGTAAAAGTAATTAAATTACTTAGTAATTAGTTACACCCAACACTGGACATATATGAAGACAAAAGAAGGATTTTCAGAGCAAGTTGGAAAAAGAGCAGACTAAAGGATCAAGTGAGGCAGAGAACGAGAGTCTAGTTAATAATTTGTCAGCGACCGTGGTGGATCTAGCCAGCGTGTTGACAACGAGCCCAGTGTTCTCTGGGTCCGCCGATGGAGATTAGAGCCGGACTCATCCAACCATTCACGGGGGGAGAGAGAGCAAGGGATTTGGATGCAACACAAATGGAAGTTCAACAGAACAAGGCAGTGAGTCCACAGGGAATCTCAGCACTCCCCGAAATGCTCAAACACTTCACTGCTTCCAAATGCAACTGTGCACCTTCTCTGACGTTGGTAAACTGATGCTTTTTGGAACGGTTTCATCATGCGTTTGTTCTTTTACTGAAAATACAGTACAATACACACCACGACACGCCGTAAACCCAAGCAATAGCGGCAGCAGAACATTCTTACACAATCTGTAAAATCTCAGGCTTAAACTAGACACCAGGGAACAACCCAAACACATGATGTTGACAGAGTAATTATCTGCTGATAGGACAAACAGACTCATAACCGGTCACATCTCCGTTCCCTGAAAGCAGGTACATTTAACCCATGACATCAGCTGTCCAAACACACTCTGGCTACAGACTGTACCCTTGTACGGCCTCGAGGCCATCAGCGTCCACCCACGCATGTCTTTTTTGCCCTCTCTGTGCATATCACTAATCCATATGCCTATCACTCATTTCCTTAATCAGATTAGATGAATGTATTCAGCTGATAAATGTGCATTAACCTTCTTTACCTTGTGTATATATATATATGTTTGTTTATTGCAATAAACAGTAACAGAATGCGGTTGTTAACCACTTTAATGAGCAGTAGTCTTGAATATTGTGCAAGCAGGGCACATCAGGACGCATGCTACGATGCATCTGCAAGCCATGTTCACTGCATGCATGCTGTTTGCACTGTTCTGCCACCTAGTGGCTTCCTGAGGTGAAATAGGTGTGCGGTACCAGATGATACATGAAAGGTTATGTAAGCTTATGACTGTGTTAAAGGATTTGTAGGCAAAATAGGCAATCTTTCAATCTTTCTTTTTCACCATGTTAGCATGTTAGAAACTTGTAGTCTGACTAAAGACAGTGTAAGGTGTTAGGAAACATTGAATGAGGGGCAACATACACTGTCAAAAATAAACCGTAAATTTTACGGTAAAAAAACGGCAGCTGTGGTCGCCAGAACTTTACCGTTAAAAATACGGTAGGAACGTTAATGGTTTTACAGACTTAACTTGAAATTTACAGTAATAAACCGTATTTTATTTTCTGATAAAATATTGATTTACCAACTGTTTTAGACCATTGTAATACACTGACAGCCATCAATCATCACAGCAGTGATGAGAGTTACTTGAGCAATCACAGCTCATCATAAGTGATTGCTTATATGTAATACTTATATTAAGAAGCTGCACAGTGTCATTCACACAAACATTAAACACCATCATGGTAGCACACATGAAATTAAAAAATGCAATAAACATTAATTTAACAACATTAAATGTAACATAAAACCCTAATGTACATAACTGATTAGAAAAAAAACAATAAAACTATGAGGAACTATAGTTATTTCAACAAAAATACATCAAATGTGAAGTGTCACACAGGGAATTGTGGGAATGTCAATTTAAATTATACAACGATTTTGGGTTTTTTTTTCACTTTCAAAAACTGTAAATTTAACGGTATTTTACTGTAAAATTATTTCACAGTTATTTACCGTATATAGTACGGAAACTTTCTGTTAACCAATTAACAGTTTTGCACTGTAGCATTTTTACTGTTAAAATCACGGATATTTTTTACAGTGTAGTTATTAAAGACCTGGGTTGATAACTAAAATTAACTTTTCTAAGTTGACAAACTTTCTTTTGAAAATAATTTTGAAGGTGATACATGTTTTATCTCCCCCTAAATTATGCAGATTAATACTAAAATGCACATTTTAGTGGTATATAAGGTATACCTTATTAATTATTGCCAAATTACTGCCGCAATAACAACCTGTTGTTGGCTATAAAACTACAATTTACAGTGTGCTTCAAGTCACTAGGATGGTGTAGATGCCAAGATTTTGTCCTGTTTGACTGAGTATGTGTGTGTGTGTGTGTGTGGGGGGGTTAAGGTTAGGGTTACAACCTCCCTGTTTAAAGCAGCCTCAGAGTATAAAAAAACAAAGAACATATGCATGTTCATAGTAACTCACACGAACCCACACCTACGCACACACCGGCTCATCAACACCTACGCATGCAGGAAGAGGGAAGGAGGAAAATCCACCTACGCATGACTAAAACACACCCATGCAGTGCACTCGAGGAAGGCTGTCCAAACATGCAGCTTCTTCTGCAACAGGGCAACGTACAGTACAAATACCCCTATGCTGACATCTTCACCTGAACATCAAACCCAAAACAAACTGAAGGAGAAAATGTGTTTTATGCATATGTTCCAGTCAGCGAACATCTTTTCTTTAAAAAAAAGAAAGCATACTGTACATACAAACTAAAGAAGAGAGAAAGCAAAAGTAAATGGTCAAAGATAGCAAAAAGCTTTGAGGCAGATTTAAAAAACGCAATAGATGTTTATGTGCCTTTACCGGTTGATGACAAGGGACAATTTTGTCCCTTTTTTCAGAAGATCTTGATTACTAATCTTCAATTAAAACATCATTTCGACCTCTGCTGGTAAGTGACGTAAGAGATATAATGGATTAAGTGAGAGACTGAAAGGTTTTATCAAGTTGCTATCAAGGGAGCTTTTGTTACATTTCTATGCAATAGAAATATGTCTCTATCCAATAGATCTCTCAAATGTTTCTCATTTCAGTCATCATCTGGATTCAATCCATGCAACCACAATAATCCTGTGTGAGATTTACAAAATAAGATATAAGCAAAAACTAACACCAATGAAAATGTAAGAGAAAAATGCTACCCTACTCCAAATGCATGCAAAGCACTTGTAAACCTGTGGCTAGGACGGGAATTCAATGCAAGTTCATCTTAACAACAGTCAAAATTGAAATGCAAATATCTGACCAATAGTTTTGACAAAGGCTATGTCTGATGTTACACTTATGCAAACCCATTTAGTGCCCACAGTATTAAGTATGTACGTGACTAGATAACTTGCAAATACAATAGACACGGAATAGAAATCTATATTGTTATATTCAATAATATCCATATGAGTTGAAGGTCACAAAATCAAAATAACTGATCTATAAACGCTTCATTAGTTTTTTCTGTCTTTCGATGTTTAATTCGTTATTCATGCATGGGCTATAATCCATCATGAAGCACTTTCTATCAAATCCACAAACAACTTCTCTATGAATGCATTGTGCAAGCACCACATTTCTATTGTTTATTCCACACACATTATTTGTACCAGAACTCTTTTCTATGCTTGTGTTCTCTCACTGCACAACACAAAGTGTTTCTGATCATACAAGTACTGTTACTGGGAAACAACACCCAGTTTGAAAACAAAAAAAAACAGTAGGCCGTTCCTAAAACACTTTTTCCTTATATACTCTTTTTTTTATATACCAATACATATTTAAAATGTAAGTATAAAACTTGAGTGTCTTTAATCAACTCAGGGCTGCAATAAACACAGCTACGTATTCCATTCGGAACGAATGCAATGATTGGCTGGGCGGCTGTCACTCTCCGTCGCTACCATGGCGACCACCCCTGCTGCTGCTAGAGCCGCCCACTCGGTTGACTCACTCGTTTCGGAAGAGGAGAGGCTCTCATCGTGGAAGCTCTTACATGCAAAACACAGAATATGTTATGAATCTCATGAAATTAATCTTCATCACAGTGTAACTAGGCTTGGGTACCGAACACGGTGCCAATAGGGAACCGGTTCCGACGTAAACGGTAGTAACCAGACCGAATAAGAACGAAAATTTCTGTGCCTGATTTCGGTACCCGAGTCTCTGTATCATAAGGCGTGCACACGCAAAGTCTCTCGCTCTCTCCCTCTCCGCCGTGCGCAAACTACACAGTTTTGAGCACATTCATTTCTGTCTTGCATGCACGCTCTTGCTCGCTAGCTCTAGATTTCGAGAGATTTTAACTAATTTGCAGGCATAAAGGAGCCGTTATCAATATGCGGGAGACTCCCGGAAGGTCTGATTGCGAGAGGATGATTAATGAAGATGCCCAAGATAAAACGCTTCAAGGTTTGGCTGGATTTCACGTGTAATATTACGCGTCAGAACGCCCCCTTTGGGTTTACCGATTGTCTGAAGCCCATATAGAATCACGCCAATCCTTTGGCTGATGGCGCAGGCGCCGCCTTGACACTCTTACGTCATCATATTATATTAGTGTGCACGAGGAGTTAGGCAGCGAACGCAGCGTCTCGTTCCCTATTCAGAGAAGATGGGTTACACCAGTAACCAGAGACGTTCTCTTTCATAGGTTTACTCAAAGTTGCGTAGCTAAGACGCAGTGGGAACGAAATACCAAACCAAAAATGTGTGCGGTTTCGTTTTCTTAAGTAGCCTACCATTAGCCCCGGAACCGTTTAAAAAATATAGAGTGGGCCCTGGTATTGGATAAAACCCAAACGATACCCAACTGCGCTCCTGTCCGCTCGGCGCTGGTAAATGCGTCCTCCAGTTCCTATTGAGTTTGATTCGGTGACGAGCGATTCAACCGAGTGCGCGCATGTGGGCGGCTCTAGGGGTGGTCGCCATGGTAGCAAGGGAGAGTGACAGTTGCCCAGCCAATCATTGCATTCGTTCCGAATAGACAACATGACTCAACAAGAAAGTCAATGAAGAAAATGTTTAAATATCCCAAGTGACTACCGTGGCTCAACTATATGTTTATCAAGCGACGCGAATACTTTTTGTGCGAAAAAACAAACAAAAATAACGAGTTTATTCGACTATTTCTTTTCTTCCTTGTAGGCCAGAAACGAGACTTCCTTAGATTTCCCTTAGGTTTAGGGATGGGGTTGAGGTAAGTCATATATTTTTATAACATTAAGTCAACGGCGTTCATAAACACGCTGAAAAGCGATTATGCGTCTTGATAGCACGCCAAAAATGGAAATACGAATTGGCGTGTCATACACACGCTACTTCATGAGATCAGTCTGGAATAGAATAAGTAGCTGTGTTTGTAGTCATCTCAGGGTGGCAATAGACACTCAAATTTTAAACTCTCCTTTTCAGAGTACTTACATTTTAAATATGTATTGGTTTATAAAGACAGTTTAAACAAATATGGAAAAAACTGCCTACCCCGCCTTAAAGTACACAAATAATATCTTTCTACCCAATGCATAAGAAACAATAAAAAGCAGCAAGACAGAAAAGCAAATTTTTTAAGTTTAACTTAATACTGTCCTAAAAACACAGTGCTGAAAAAAAATGAGATTCAACTGGATAGGACCAGCTATTAACAAAACAGCACAGAGTGAACAACCCCTTATACTTCAAAAAATACTTTTTACTCTGCAAATTACCAATGTCATTTGAAACGTACTTGAACGTTGAGGTGAGACCATAACATTTCCAAGTGAAGCCGGAATGAGCCTTGATGTTGACCCTTGCAGGCAAAGCACCTGCAAGCTGATCACATAAGTGTGGGGTGGTGCATATTACTATCTCACGTGTTGTCGGTTGACCATCTTACAATCATAATCTCTCGCCACTGAGAGAATCACAACACATCAAAACAAGAAGAGCCTAAGCAATACTTCCACTGAGGTCAGTCCAGCTATTTCACTTTTATTCATCACTTTCCATGATATATATCTTCATGCTTCAACTGTTTACTCTCCAGAATGGCTAAGGAGTGGACACTTCTGGTGCTCTGTGGCATTCTGGGGTTTGGACTCAGCAAGAATCCAACATGGTTTGAGAACATCTCAACAAGTCTTTTCAAATCCCCTGGAGATATTCTGATAGGCGGAATTTTCCCCATTAACGAACTCACAAGCGATCTGAGCCAAAGGGTGAAGCCTGACGACATTGAGTGCAACAGGTAAAATCTTTGAGGAAGCCATATTGTCCATGAAGTCTACAAAATTTTAAAAAGGTTTACTCCCTGAAATCACCTTTAATCCTTCTTTTTTTGGCAGTATAAACACCTATGGTCTGTCTCTCTCATTGGTGATGAAATTCTCTGTGGATTTGATCAACTCTAAAGAGGATCTTCTACCTGGAATCACACTGGGATTTGAGAGTTACGACTCATGCATGCAACCAGCCGTTATCATGAGGCCTGTCCTGCAGCTTCTCACAAAAGAATCAACAGGGGAAGTGGACGTCACCTGTAACTACACCGACTACAAGACTCGTGTTATAGCTATCATAGGCCCAAGCACCTCTGAGTTGGTACCGATCATTGGCAAGCTGATGGGTTTTTTTTTTATGCCATTGGTGAGTTACCATATTAAATATATATTGTTGGAATTGCTTTTGGAAGCAAAAATCTTAACTAGCAATTTCAACCTCAATCTGGGATGCTTTTCCTGTTTTTTCTTTATTCTAATTCCTGTTTTATTTTATCTCTAATTGCCCAATCTTAGATTAGCTATGGTGCCACCAGCGACATGTTCAGTGACAAAGAGACCTTCCCGTCCTTCATGCGCACAGTTCCCAGTGATCGCTGGCAGGCAGCGGCCATGGTGCAGCTTCTGAAAGAGTTTGGGTGGAACTGGGTGTCAGTGATAGGTAGTGACGATGAATACGGACAGAAGGGTCAGCAGCAGTTTTCCAGCCTGGCCAATGAGGCGTCCATCTGTGTGGCATATCAGGGTTTGATTCCTGTATACGGTGATCCAGAGCCAATGATAAAAGAGATTCTCAATCGTATTGTGGACGTCAACGTGGGAGTGGTGGTTGTTTTCTCTCTCCCCAAGCCAGCCAGAGACTTCTTCATAGAGGTAAAAAAAAATTGCAACTTTAAAAGGGCCATATTGTGAAATAAAAATTTGATCTTATACTTTAAAATTATACTGAAGATTCAGAACTATAAAGTTTCTGGCCAAACCAAAAAAGACAATTCAATTAGAAGTTGCAAAAGAGCCTCGTTACAAAATTGTTGGATTCCCAAATACTTAAACATCAACATGACATCATGACTTTCAAGTCAAGTGGCATGTTATCTATAGGCAATTTTAAGCTATCTGCATGTATGTACACGCCGTTAAATGTCATTTATATTCTCAATAAGCATACATGTTTTGGTGTTTCTAAATGTTCTTGTCATCACTACCTGACCAGGTAATCAAACGAAACATGACAGCCGTTTGGGTGGCAAGCACTGGATGGTCTCTGAACGATGGTGTATCCACCCTGCCCGGCATCAATTCAATAGGCACAGTGCTGGCGTTTGCAGACATCACCAAACCTATTGACCTTTTCACTCCCTATATCCGTGAGCTCTTCAAAAAACTGGAGGAGACACAAATCCCCCAGGAGCCTGATACAGAAATCTCCCCTCTGGACAACCCTTGCCCAAGATGCGGCTCCCTAAACCAAGCCAACGTGAGCATGGTAGAGGTAAAACTTGTGCAGCGGAAAGTTTTCAGTGTGTATACTGCCATCTACTGTGTTGCACACGCACTGCATGATTTACTTGGATGTAATGCCACCCACTGTGCTCTAAATCCCAAGACTGACAACGTCTATCCATGGCAGGTAATCGTACACAAGCATTTCTTTCTATAAATCTGATTGTTTTAGCCTACAAGATTACTAATAGAACAGTATATGATCTTTCCTACAGCTGTTAAAGAAACTACAAAAAGTTTCTGTAGATCTAGAGGGAGTCCATTTTAATTTTGATAAAGAGGGTAATCCAAACTTTGGCTACGATGTTTTGCAATGGATCTTTAATGACACCACTGTGAGCTTTGATGGAATTGGATACTTTTATGAGAACCTCACAATTGATAAAGAAGACATAAAATGGCACACGAAAAACGGAAAGGTACGCATACGAGAAATGCTTGTATTGTAATTTAAATTGATTCATTAACTTGATATACTACCAGTTTCTACACACTTTCTCATTTCTTTAAAATGTTTTTAAACGTTATTTTAACCATTATTCTAAAATATGCAAAATTGTAATAATAGAGAAGGTGTGTCCAAACTTGTGACTGGTTCACCTCTTGACAAATGGTCTCTGTAACAGGTGCCAATGTCCACTTGCTCCTCAGACTGTGGGATAGGACAAGTGCGCAGAGTTAAAGGCTTCCACTCCTGCTGTTTCGACTGCATTGACTGTAAGGAGGGAACGTTCCTAAACAGCACAGGTGCGCGACTACTAGGGTCTGAAATAAACTTTTCCATTAAGGGGCAATATTTGTGCTATATTTTTAAGGATGTTCAACACTGCTTTATTCTGTTAAAATGTGGAATAATCCCATAATGTTATGAGATTAGTGCAATTTTAAATATCCTACATAAATTATACAATTAAAAAACAGGAACTAAATGTAATTCCCTAAATGCATTTTTGCCCCTAGCCCATTCATTTCTGACCCATTTCTGAATAGGGCTGTTAATATTTGCTCCAAACATACTTGATTTATCCAACATGCCTATAGCGAATAGAAAATGCATGCATGAGCTCTTTGTCATTAGATGTTGACTGACCTTTCTGCCTTCTCTTTTGATTTGAAGATGACATCCAGTGTAGATCATGTCCCAATGGCCAGTGGTCTACCCTACGAAGCACCAGCTGTGTCTATCCCATCTATACTTACCTAGTCTGGAGCAACTATGAATCAATTGGACTCATTCTGGGAATAATTTTGGTTCTAGCATTACATGTATTGGTAGGGGTTGTATTTTTCAAGCACAGAGGAACTCCACTGGTGAAAACTGCAGGTGGACCATTGAGTGGCCTTGCTCTGTTGAGCCTAGCGGGAGAATGTATAAGCCTGGTGCTGTTCCTGGGTCAGCCGGGAGACGTCGTGTGCCGTCTGCAGCAGCCACTAAACGCCTTTTTTCCTACTGTGGCCCTCTCGGTCATTCTGACCATTTCCCTTCAGGTGATCTTTAAAAAAAACAAATGAATAAAAATATTAAAAGCCATTTTTATTTAATAAAATTAAATAAACCATTAAAAAATTATGTGATGTGAAAATTGTTATGATACAATTTAAATCACTTTTCAGTGGTTCAGTGTAAAATCTGAGTCCTGAAATAAAACCAAATAGAACCACTGTATTAAAACAAGAAATGCAAAAATTAAACATATATAACAATCTACTGCCATCTTTTACTTACCAGATCGTGTGCATCACAGAGTTCCCTGAAAAGTCTCCAGATCACCTGGAGAACCTTCGAGGACGAGGAAGCTGGTTTGTGATTTTGGGATGTTGCGGGCTCCAAGCGGGACTGTGCGGTTGGTACGCCCAAGAAGGTCCCTCCCTGACCCAATACGTGGCCAGTTTGGAGGTGAACTATGTGAAAACTTTTCTGCGTTGCCCAGTGGAGCCCATGTTAAACTTTGGCTTGATGCTCGGATTCAATGTTCTTCTGGCGCTGATGTCATTTATGTCGACATTCATGGCTCTAAAGCCGCCAGGACAGTATAACCTGGCCAGAGATGTCACCACCTCCAGCTTGATTTATTGTGTAATATGGGTGATGTTTATCCCCATTTACACAAGTCTAAACGATAAAGAGAAGTCTATTGCTCAAGTAGGAGTAAGTTTACTTAGTAACATCGGGCTGGTAGCGGCCTATTTTTTCCCTAAATGCCACCTGTTGGTCAAACAACCAGAACTCAACACAGACGATCACTTTCGTACATTTTTAGAAGGGGTACCACCAGCACCACCTGAAGAAAGCTAAACACAATTGCTAAATTATTATTAATATTATTATTATTATTGGGCTTTATGGTATACCTGATTAAGATTGGTCAATTGCTGTAGTTTGTGGTCAAATCTTTTGTACAATGATCCTTATGATCCCTTTCTTTCTTAGTTCTCTTAAAACCCCAACCCTAACCTCATAATATCATGTTCTTGCTGGTCTGTTAATAAATTAAGGATTTGTTACGTCATTTTGCCTCCCGAGTCTTTCTGATAGAACCTCTGAGAACAGGGAACGAGACACAGTGTCGATTTGACGCAATGGGAGAACACCTCTGCGTGAACTGGTGCCTAAAACGCTAATCTAATCACGGCAATTCTATTGGCCGGCGGCAGCCTATGACATCACTACCAGTGCAACCCAGAAGTATATAAGAGGAGCCTGGAGAACGTAACAACTTAACATCTGAAGGGACTGTTCGGCAGGCATCCCAGAGGCATGGTGAAAGACGCAGTGTCTCGTCCCCTGTTCTCAGGAAACAGAAGTTATAGTTGTAACCTAGACGTTCCCTTTCGAAAGGGTACTCGCACTGTATCAATTTGACGCCACAGGGAACGATATACCAACGCCACCATGCTGAGGGGAGTGCATGCCAAATTATGGATGTCGTCAAAGATGGAAGTTTCACAGAAACCCCTAAAACACCCCCTCTTCGGGTCACATACGGATTTCCCTACAGCCACTACCCACGATATAAGCCTCAAATACCCTTTTTCCACCAAGGCAGAGCTCCGAACCAGTAAAAGTGGTTCTTAAGTAGCACCAAATCATTTTTGGTCTAGAAGTAAGAACCACTTACGTCAGCGGCTAGGGGCGGCGGTTACCGGGACCAACAAGACGAATAGAAACTTGTGACCACCATTTTTTTAATTAGCAGCTAATCATGCTAATAGCAGCTCGATTGTAATCTCCGTTAATGCAAGTTACGGTGAGCTGCGAGCCGTGTTTGGATACCGATGTTGGTTTGCCATGAGCATAAATAGTAACGCAACAACCGCCATTGTTGATGGAAGGCTTGATCAGAGCTGCGGGAGTGTTTGGAGAGTTTACGACTCCTGCTTTTGAATCGAATCTTTTTCTAATGTTTTTTCGAATCACTCTTGCAGTTCGAGATTCACAGTGCCGAACCATCTCGAACAAGCCTGGTGTGTTTGTGTGTGCCGCGCTAGCATTGCTGGGCAACATGAGATGTATAGAGTGACATAAGATCTGGCTCTGTGAAGGCTCTCTAGCCTGTGGAAAGGCAAACCGGTTCTTTGAAAGCTCGTCAGTTAAACCAACTCTGAACCAGCACAAGCTCTAGCTCTGAACCAGCACCTGGTTCTTGTCAGTGTAAAAGGGGTAAAAGAGGTCTCCAATACAATGAAGGCCTACCAAGGCCACTAAAAGGCTTGGAACCAACAGCTTCCATGGAAGGGGCTCTATTAAGGGAATATGGCCCTAGACATTTTATATGTCTAAAAAGTTGCAAGGGAGCTTGTTCTATTTCTATGCAACAGAAATATATCTCTATCCAATGGATCTCTCAATTGTTTCTCGTTTCACAGTGAATGAAATATTTCTGTCATCCATGATTAACAGATTACTTCAGTCCTGCTCATGTATTTAGGCCAATAATACAAATGTATCTATTCATCAACTGGATTCAAACCATTCAACTACAATAATCCTGTGTGAGATTTACAAAATAAGATATAAACAAAGACAAACACCAATGAAAAGTAAGAGAAAAATGCTACGCACCCTACTCCAAATCTATGCAAAGCACTTGTAAACCTGTGGCTAGGACGGGAATTCAATGTAAGTTCATCTTAACAACAGTCAAAATTGAATGCAAATATCTGACCAATAGTTTTGACATTATACACCTGATGTTGCACTTATGCAAACCCAATTAGCGCCCACAGAATTAAGTAGAGTATGTACGTGACTACTGGTAGGCTGGAAGCTTACAACGCTATTTTGAACCAATAATCGGAACAAAGGGCCGTTGAAGGATGACGTGTATAATTCAAATATTTATCTGACTCCAATATAATTAATCGTACTCCATTAAAGTTGTTACACTACATAACTACATATGTTACATATGTTGTCTACACAACATAACTTGCAAATACAATAGACACAGCAGACTGATCTCATGAAGTAGCGCGTGTATGACACGCCAATTCGTATTTCCATTTTTGGCGTGCTATCAAGACGCATAATTGCCTTTCAGCGTGTTTATGAACGTCTCTGACTTAACGTTATTACTTTATATATAAATATATGACTTACCTCAACCCCGTCCCTAAACCTACCCGTCACTGGGGTTAATGGCATTTATGACTGTTCCCTTACCATCCAAGGTAAAAAAAAGATATGACTTACCTCAACCCCATCCCTAAACAGACACGCGGAATGACGCGGACGTTAATGGCGTAGACATATACGCATACACGCGGATAGCTCAAAATGCGTAGAGATAACACGCCACCTGACACGAAAGTGGCGTATATGTTTACGCAAAAGTCATGAGGTCATGTTGGACACGGACAAGAAATCCATATTGTAATATCCTAATGAGTTTAAGGTCACAAAGTCAATTCTGTCAAATCGCATTTCTGTCAGCACCACATAGCATACAGTTTGGAACGGCGGTATGGTTCCGTTCAGCTGCACATCCATGCAGTTAATACTTTAACGTAAAGAAAAGTAATATAGATACTTCATTAGTTCTTGCTCTTTCAATATTTAATTCGCTATTCATGCATGGGCTACAATCCATCATGAAGCATGTTCTATCAAATCCACAAACAAATACTATGGACATTTTTGTATGAATGCACTGTGCAAGCACCATATTTCAATTGTTTATTCAACACACATTATTTGTACTAGAACTCTTTTCTGTGTTTGTGTTTTGTCACTTCACTACACAAAGTGTTTATGAATCTGAACATACAAGTAGTGTTACTGGGAAACAACATCCAGTTTGATAACAACAAAAAGTTGCCTGTTTGTTGAGTTTAAATTGTTAGTGTCTAAATACTTAAACTTCAAAGTTTTACTCTGTGAATCACCAATGTCATTTGAAACGTTCTTAAGCGGTGAGACCAGAACATTTCCATGTGAAGCCGGAATGAAACTTGATGTTGGCACCTAATTTACAGGCAAAGCACAAAGCAAAGTGTGGGGTGGTGCATATTACTCACATACTCATGTACATGTTGTCGGTTGACCATCTAAACATTATAATCTCTCGCCACTTAGAGAATCACAACACATCAAACCAAGAAGAGCTTAAGCAATACTTCCACTGAGGTCAGTCCAGCTATTTCACTTTTATTCATCACTATCCATGGTATATATCTTCATGCTTCAACTGTTTACTCTCCAGAATGGCTAAGGAGTGGACACTTCTGGTGCTCTGTGGCATTCTGGGGTTTGGACTCACCAAGAATCCAACATGGTTTGAGAACATCTCAACAAGTCTTTTCAAATCCCCTGGAGATATTCTGATAGGAGGAATTTTCCCCATTAACGAACTCACAAGTGATCTGAGCCAAAGGGTGAAGCCTGACGACATTGAGTGCAACAGGTAAAATCTTTGAGGAAGCCATATTGACCATGAAGTCTACAAAATTTTAAAAAGCTTTACTCCCTGAAATCAGCTTTAATCCTTCTGTTTTGGCAGTATAAACACCTATGGTCTGTCTCTCTCATTGGCGATGAAATTCTCTGTGGATGAGATCAACACTCTAAAGGATCTTCTACCTGGAATCACACTGGGATTTGAGAGTTACGACTCATGCATGCAACCAGGCATTGTCATAAGGCCTGTCCTGCAGCTTCTCAGAAAGGAATCAACAGGGGACGTGGACGTCGCCTGTAACTACACCGACTACAAGACTCGTGTTATAGCTATCATAGGCCCAAACAACTCTGAGTTGGTACCAATCATTGGCAAGCTGATGGGTTTTTTTCTGATGCCATTGGTGAGTTGCCATTAAAAGTGTTAGAGGATGAAATAAAAATTCATAAAAAAACATTAACAGTTAACATTTGTTGATGCACTGTGAACTAACATGAACAAAGTTGAATATATGCTTTGCTCATTGTTAGCTTATGTTAGGTAAAAATAATTAATTTTGGGGAAAAAAACATATATACACATATATATATATATATATATATATATATATATATTTGTAAATGTACTTTTTCCTGATATATTGTTGGAATTGTTTTTGGAAGCAAAAATCTTAACTAGCAATTTCAACCTCAATCTGGAATGCTCTTCCTGTTTTTTCTTTATTCTAATTCCTGTTTTATTTTATCTCTAATTGCCCAATCTTAGATTAGCTATGGTGCCACCAGCGACATGTTCAGTGACAAAGAGACCTTCCCGTCCTTCATGCGCACAGTTCCCAGTGATCGCTGGCAGGCAGCGGCCATGGTGCAGCTTCTGAAAGAGTTTGGGTGGAACTGGGTGTCAGTGATAGGTAGTGACGATGAATACGGACAGAAGGGTCAGCAGCAGTTTTCCAGCCTGGCCAATGAGGCGTCCATCTGTGTGGCATATCAGGGTTTGATTCCTGTATACAGTGATCCAGAGCCAATGATAAAAGAGATTCTCAATCATATTGTGGACGTCAACGTGGGAGTGGTGGTTGTTTTCTCTCTCTCCAAGCCAGCCAGAGACTTCTTCATAGAGGTAAAAAAAAAAAATTGCAACTTGAAAAAAATATTTGATCTTTTGAAGTACAGAAATTTGCAAAACTACAAAATTATACTGTAGATTCAGAACTGTAAACTTTCTGGCCAACCAAAAAAGACCATTCAATTTGGAGTTGCTTGGTGTCATGTTAATGTATTTGGATTCCCAAATACATGAACATGACACTAAGCACAACTGCTGGCTACAATTTAATGGAGGCTTTTTATTGCTATCCCTTCACAAAGAAGCTCTTTGATGAAACAAGCTGCCAATATCACATCACAACTTTCAAGAAACAGCTAAAACACTGCTTACCACAACCATAAACAAGTAGCCTAGCAAGCCAGACCTACATCAAGATGTTAGGTCTGGGAACTCACAATTGGCATACCTCAATCCAAGGGGCAGGATAAACGGTTGTCTTTCTATATCTCCCTGCATGCAATTCGATAGCGCTACAACCAACCAGAGCAACAAACAGTGAATCCCAGGCGTTTTCCCACCAGCCAATATGACATCATGACTTTTGCGTAAACATACACGCCACTTTCGAGTCAAGTGGCGTGTTATCTCTACGCATTTTGAGCTATCCGTGTGTAGGCGTGTATGTCTACGCCATTAACGTCCGAGTGTCTGTACACGCCGTCAAATGTTCGTGCGAAACGAAGTAAAATGTTGATCTAGATCTGGGGAGCGATCTTTTTTTTTCCTAGGATGGTAAGGGAACGGTCATAAATGCCATTAACCCCAGTGACGGTTAGGTTTAGGGACGGGGTTGAGGTAAGTCATATATTTATATATACAGTAATAACGTTAAGTCAACGGCGTTCATAAACACGCTGAAAAGCGATTATGCGTCTTGATAGCACGCCAAAAATGGAAATACGAATTGGCGTGTCATACACGCGCTACTTCATGAGATCAGTCTGGACCAGCGGAGCTAGTTGAGATATTTAACAACTTTTGCTCGTCAAAACTCCGAACACATCTTCCTTTTTTAAGAATGACTTAAGTGACGTTCTCTTAACTCCAAATCTTCCAGAGTCGCGGCCAAATCTGATTCGAAAGACCGCTGTTCGCCAGCAGCATTTTGTTTGTTTTCAAATAGCATGGAAATCACGGCTCAAATTAAATTTAAGGCTCAAAAAGAGAGTAGAACATGGTCACAAAACAAAATTATGAAACTATTTAGGTCCCGAAAATATAAGTGGGCTTCAGGGAAAAATTTTAATATGCAATTCTTAGACTGATCTCATGAAGTAGCGTGTGTATGACACGCCAATTCGTATTTCCATTTTTGGCGTGCTATCAAGACGCATAATCGCTTTTCAGCGTGTTTATGAACGCCGTTGACTTAACGTTATTACTTTATATATAAATATATGACTTACCTCAACCCCGTCCCTAAACCTAACCGTCACTGGGGTTAATGGCATTTATGAGTGTTCCCTTACCATCCTAGGAAAAAAAAAGATCGCTCCCCAGATGTAGATCTATATTTTGCTTCGTTTCGCGCGGACATTTGAAGGCGTGTACAGACACGCGCAATCACTCGGATGTTAATGGCGTAGACAAACTCATACATGCGGATAGCTCAAAATGCGTAGAGATAACACGCCACTTGACTCGAAAGTGGCGTGTATGTTTACACAAAAATTATGATGTCATGTTGCAAATCTTCCAGAGTCGCGGCCAAATCTGATTCGAAAGACCGCTGTTCGCCAGCAGCATTTTGTTTGTTTTCAAGTAGCATGGAAATCACAGCTCAAATTAAATTTAAGGCTCAAAAAGAGAGCAGAACATGGTCACAAAACAAAATTATGAAACTATTTAGGTCCCGAAAATATAAGTGGGCTTCAGGGAAAAATTTTAATATGCAATTCTCAGACTGATCTCATGAAGTAGCGTGTGTATGACACGCCAATTCGTATTTCCATTTTTGCCGTGCTATCAAGACGCATAATCGCTTTTCAGCGTGTTTATGAACGCCGTTGACTTAACGTTATTACTTTATATATAAATATATGACTTACCTCAACCCCGTCCCTAAACCTACCCGTCACTGGGGTTAATGGCATTTATGACTGTTCCCCTACCATCCAAGGAAAAAAAAGATCGCTCCCCAGATGTAGATCTACATTTTGCTTCGTTTCGCGCGGACATTTGAAGGCGTGTACAGACACGCGCAATCACTCGGATGTTAATGGCGTAGACAAACTCATACATGCGGATAGCTCAAAATGCGTAGAGATAACACGCCACTTGACTCGAAAGTGGCGTGTATGTTTACGCAAAAATTATGATGTCATGTTGCAAATCTTCCAGAGTCGCGGCCAAATCTGATTCGAAAGACCGCTGTTCGCCAGCAGCATTTTGTTTGTTTTCAAGTAGCATGGAAATCACAGCTCAAATTAAATTTAAGGCTCAAAAAGAGAGTAGAACATGGTCACAAAACAAAATTATGAAACTATTTAGGTCCCGAAAATATAAGTGGGCTTCAGGGAAAAATTTTAATATGCAATTCTTGTTCTCTTTTTTATTCACTTCTTTATATTTTCAATAAGCATACATGTTTTGGTGTTTCTAAATGTTCTTGTCATCACTACCTGACCAGGTAATCAAACGAAACATGACAGCCGTTTGGGTGGCAAGCACTGGATGGTCTCTGAACGATGGTGTATCCACCCTGCCCGGCATCAATTCAATAGGCACAGTGCTGGCGTTTGCAGACATCACCAAACCTATTGACCTATTCACTCCCTATATCCGTGAGCTCTTCAAAAAACTGGAGGAGACACAAATCCCCCAGGAGCCTGATACAGAAATCTCCCCTCTGGACAACCCTTGCCCAAGATGCGGCTCCCTAAACCAAGCCAACGTGAGCATGGTAGAGGTAAAACTTGTGCAGCGGAAAATTTTCAGTGTGTATACTGCCATCTACTGTGTTGCATACGCACTGCATGATTTACTTGGATGTAATGCCACCAACTGTGCTCTAAATCCCAAGACTGACAACATCTATCCATGGCAGGTAATCGTACACAAGCATTTCTTTCTATAAATCTGATTGTTTTAGCCTACAAGATTACTAATAGAACAGTATATGATCTTTCCTACAGCTGTTAAAGAAACTACAAACAGTTTCTGTAGATCTAGAGGGAGTCCATTTTAAGTTTGATAAAGAGGGTAATCCAAACTTTGGCTACGATGTTTTGCAATGGATCTTTAATGACACCACTGTGAGCTTTGATGGAATTGGATACTTTCATGAGAACCTCACAATTGATAAAGAAGACATAAAATGGCACACGAAAAACGGAAAGGTACGAATACGAGAAATGCTTGTATTGTAATTTAAATTGATCCATATAACTTGTTTTACTACCAGTCAATAGTTTTGACACACTTTCTCATGATCTTAAATGCTTACAATTAGTTTTATAGACTAATTATATATATAATGCTTACTTAATAATGTATAATTTTTCTAAAATATGTAAAATTGTTGTAATAGAGAAGGTGTGTCCAAACTTGTGACTGGTTCACCTCTTGACAAATGGTCTCTGTAACAGGTGCCAATGTCCACTTGCTCCTCAGACTGTGGGATAGGACAAGTGCGCAGAGTTAAAGGCTTCCACTCCTGCTGTTTCGACTGCATTGACTGTAAGGAGGGAACGTTCCTAAACAGCACAGGTGCGCGACTACTAGGGTCTGAAATAAACTTTTCCAGTAAGGGCCAATATTTGCCCACAGGAATTTATTTCCAAGAACATTTTTTTAAGAATGTTACCGATGCTTTAATCTGTTCAAATGTGGAATAATCCCATAATGTTATGAGATTAGTGCAATTTTAAATATCCTACATAAATTATTCAATTAAAAAACAGGAAGTAAATGTAATTCCCTAAATGCATTTTTGCCCCTAGCCCATCAATTTCTGACCCGGTTTTCAATTAATTCTAAACTATCCTAATAGGGCTGTTAATATTTGCTCCAAACATACTTGATTTATCCAACATGCCAATAGCGAATAGAAAATGCATGCATGAGCTCTTTGTCATTAGATGTTGACTGACCTTTCTGCCTTCTCTTTTGATATGAAGATGACATCCAGTGTAGATCATGTCCCAATGGCCAGTGGTCCACCCTACGAAGCACCAGCTGTGTCTATCCCATCTATACTTACCTGGCCTGGAGCAACTATGAGTCAATTGGACTCATTCTGGGAATAATTTTTGTTCTAGCATTACATGTATTGGTAGGGGTTGTATTTTTCAAGCACAGAGGAACTCCACTGGTGAAAACTGCAGGTGGACCATTGAGTGGCCTTGCTCTGTTGAGCCTAGCGGGAGAATGTATAAGCCTGGTGCTGTTCCTGGGTCAGCCGGGAGACGTCGTGTGCCGTCTGCAGCAGCCACTAAACGCCTTTTTTCCCACTGTGGCCCTCTCGGTCATTCTGACCACTTCCCTTCAGGTGATCTTTAAAAAAAACAAATGAATAAAAAGCCATTTTCATTTAATAAAATTAAATAGAAAATGTAAAAATTATGCAATAACATGTAATTGCAGTATTGATACAGTTTAAATGTACTTCTTCTGTACTTCACAATGCATAATTGTGTGATATAAGACATCACTTGCTTTTTGAAAATCTGAGTCCTGAAATAAAACCAAATAGAACCACTGTATTAAAACAAGAAATGCAAAAAATAAATAAAATCTACTGCCATCTTTTACTTACCAGATCGTGTGCGTCACAGAGTTCCCTGAAAAGTCTCCCGATCACCTGGAGAACCTACGAGGACGAGGAAGCTGGTTTGTGATTTTGGGATGTTGCGGGCTCCAAGCGGGACTGTGCGGTTGGTACGCCCAAGAAGGTCCCTCCCTGACCCAATACGTGGCCAGTTTGGAGGTGAACTATGTGAAAGCTTTTCTGCGTTGCCCAGTGGAGCCCATGTTAAACTTCGGCTTGATGCTCGGATTCAATGTTCTTCTGGCGCTGATGTCATTTATGTCGACATTCATGGCTCTAAAGCCGCCAGGACAGTATAACCTGGCCAGAGATGTCACCGTCTCCACCTTGATTTACTGTGTAATATGGGTGATGTTTATCCCCATCTACACAAGTCTAAACGATAAAGAGAAGTCTATTGCTCAAGTAGGAGTAAGTTTACTTAGTAACATCGGGCTGGTAGCGGCCTATTTTTTCCCTAAATGCCACCTGTTGGTCAAACAACCAGAACTCAACACAGACGATCACTTTCGTACATTTTTAGAAGGGGTACCACCAGCACCACCTGAAGAAAGCTAAACACAATTGCTAAATTATTATTAATATTATTATTATTATTATTGGGCTCTATGGTATACCCATTTACGATTGGTCAATCGCTGTTGTTTGTGGTCAAATGTTTTTGTATAATGATCCTTATGATCCCTTTCTTTCTTAGTTTTTACTTAAAATATATCGACATCAATCAATATTTATATATATATATATATATATATATATATATATATATATATATATATATATATAAAATACTGGACATTCAATGTTGCAATACAATGATTTTTAATAAAATAAATGGAAAAAAATTATTGTCAAATAGTTCCGATTATTATTTGTTATTTCTTGTATGATTACTGATCCTTTCAAATGCTTCTTTTGAATTAAAAACAAAAAATAAATCAATCCGAAACGAAAGTCTCTTTCTTTCATTGGTCTCGTGTTTGTGAGAAACAGCGCCCTCTGTAGATCATTTTTCCTTAGAGACAGTTGCTAACAACTTTATCCAGAGGGGAGGAAGTCAAATAAAACTACCTGAAGAGTGATAACAGTACAAGGTAAAATAAGCCTTTATTTACCTCAACATATTTTACTGTTATCAGTGGCAGTGATCACAATTTAAAAAAGCTGTATGTAAAACACAATTAGCATTATTTAAAAATGTGATTTTTTTTTTTTTTTTTAATCAAAGCTTGACTGACGTTATTCATAGCAGGCTAACGTTACGTTCTCTTCTTGATTAACGTATAGCATCATCATTGTGTCAGATTAATATAATTTACAAGCCCAAATGCGTGGTGATAGTGGTCATTTCAGTTAGTAAAAAACACAGCAGTATTTTTGTGTATAATTTTATACACTATTACACCGCTCTGCTGTGTTGTGTTGTGTTAGTCACTCACTCACAGTCTTGAGGGGAAATCAGACGTAAACATTGCGTTCACCGTCGGCGTCGAATATTCGTCTTTTTCGTTGTCCTCTTCTTCATCTTTGTTCAGGTAACGTTATTCATCCATAAACTGTTCATTCGCTTTAAAAAAAAAAGTATATACTTCTAAATTTCATTTCTTGAAAGGCCTCTGGATTTCTGGATTAGGCCTCTAACGTTACTCGCGCCAAAGAGGCTAGCTGCTATGCGCATGTCCGGATTATGACCCGTTGCGATCAAGTTTTTGTGCAAATTAAATAATTTTACAATCAGTGAATCAAATCTTTAATATTCCAAACATGATGATAAATGTTTTACATAATATTTTATATTCCCTGTATAATAAATCATGTTAATAATGTAATATAACTTTCTATGCAAACAATGTTGCAACCAGTTTTTTTAAAGGGTTTTGGATTTAGTTGCTGGCAATAGTACAAAATACGAAATTGGTGACCTTAGTTGAAGGTTTGTCTTTATTATTCATAATTCAAAGCATTGTTTTGTCCTGCACTGTTGTTAGCCCAGTGTTTTGTGACTATAATCATCATCATCATCATCATCATGCCTCGTGGAAGATCAGCAACCAGTGTCCTCTCTGACAGCAGTGACTTCGAATTTGATGGAATTGGTATGCAAATGAAACATTGTTATTGATAATTAAGATGAACAGATGAAAGTTCTTATGCAACCAGCTGTTTGTGTCCAGCTGAGACAGAGACTGAAAAACTGCAGAGTCTGTTTCGTATAATGGAGGGGGATCGGCAGACCTACAGCGTCCAGACACAGGAAAAAATTCACAAACAACGGTCAGTTCCATAAAACACTTTCAGTTCTAAAATTCTAAAAGTTTGTTCTAAAATTTCTTTTTCTCTTAGGAGTAGGGTTAGGATTTGTTATTAGAAGCCTATCTAATAACCCAGCAATGTTGCATTATTTACATGTATTGCATTGTGTGTGTTTGAGCATATTTAGTTTGTTGTGTGTGCTTGTTTGTCCGCAGCCAGGAGATTTCTAAGCTGCGCGAGGAACTGGAGTTGCTTCGTGTGCTCGAGTGCCAGTCGCATAGAAAGAACGACAATCAGAAGACTGAGAGTTTCCAAACTGTGATGGAGCAACGAAACACGCTGGAGGATCAACTAGACAATGAGAGACAGACTCAAACACAGCTGGAACAGGAGGTAATTATTCAACTTTGTCACATAACACACTGTTGGTGCCACAGATGTTTATTTGCATGCACTCTGTTTAAAGATCATGAATATGGAGAAAGGGCTGGTGGAAGGGAAAAGAGGAGAGGTTATAACTTCCCAGAGTCACACGTCTCAGGCCCGCCATACTCAGAAGGCCACACGCACCCTGGAGAACAAACTGGACCGGGTAAACAGAGAATCAGTCGTTTCACAGCATGCAGTTTTACTGACCACACAATTGTGGGCCCTTTACATGTAAATCAGTGTAGATTTTAGTGGCTGTTTTTGGCCAAAATAAAGAGCTGACTGGACCAGACTGTGGCAAAATATTTGGCCGTACAAAACTATTAATTTGTTCCTTAGATAATACTGAACATTTCGATTGGATTGGAAGGTGTAGTAGATATGAAACAATCCAATTAAATGTTGGGTTGTGAAGATGCTGAGATCATGTTGACAACATGAATAATGCCGAATATTGATGGTCAAAAACATAGAAATGAAGAGATTTTTAAGGGAAAAAAAATCCTTAGTAATATGTTTTGCATTTGACGTAAGTAGATTGAAACAGTGGCCTAGTTCATAATTTGTGCTGTGCATTGGTGTATGTGAATAATGGCGGTAAAAATAACCACAATTCTTAGCAAATAATCAGAATAATGAAAATTGCAAATGAAAAGGGAAGAGGTTTGCTTGTGTCATGTAAACATCTTACTGCGATAAAGTCCTTACTCTATGATTGGAAATAACCAATAATTAGACCCTAGTCAGGTGGACACCATATTGAATTTAACACAGATGAAAATGAGTCAGCGCAAACTGGTGTCTGGTTTAGGGTTGTAAATAATGGCTCAAATATCAGTAAATTTACCCACAAACCTTATTAAATCACCTTGCACGATTCATTTAAATACTCTCCTCCCATAAATACTGGGTCTGAAATAATGCAATAATGTCAGCCGCAGAAATGACCCTGTCCACGCCTTTTCAGCGACAATTATTCACTCCGTGTCTTAAGTAAATCCTGACAGTAGTTTTTTAACGCCGAAAAAGGCTTTGCATTGGTGAAAGCTGTTCGTAAATCTGGCCCCTAGTGTGTGCATGAACTTCTGCTTAACCCTCTGGGGTTCTTCGGGTCAATAATGACACACACACACACACCTTTATACTAGGGCTGTCAAATGAATAATCGCGATTAATCGCATCCAAAATAAAAGTTTGTGTTTACATAATATAGGTGTGTGCACTTTGTATAATTATTTTGTATTTATAAATACACACACATGCATGTAAATTTAAGAAAAAAATATTATTTATATATAAAATATTTATATTTATATTTTATATACAACAGTATATTCATGAAAATATTTGTACATATATACAAGCATTTGTGTGTATTTATATATATATATATATAAAATAATTATACACAGTGCAGCCACATATATTATGTAAACACAAACTTTTATTTTGGATGCGATTAATCGCGATTAATCGTTTGACAGCCCTACTTTATACACAAACACACCAAAAAAATCAGATTATGCATGTGTTTTGCATTTTTAAAAAGCTCAGTTTGTCCACGAGATGGCATCCATCTAATTTCAAAAATTGCTTTTATGAGGCCTAGGCTTCAAAATGAAATACAGCTTTAAAAAAAAAAAAAAAAAAATTAATTTTTTTTTCTATTATATTCAATGGGGGAAAATTTGGTCATAATTATTGCATTAATACTAATTATAACTTTTTGTATTTTTTTTAATTTTCTCAAAACACCAAGAAAAAATATTATAAAAAACAAGTTAAAAAAAAAATTATGATTTTCTTTTTAAATATGAATCCCGCCCTTTGGGTCAATTTTGACCCGAATTTCCCGAGTGTGAGTGTTAAACGAAGAACCCCAGAGGGTTAAAAATGTTTCCCCTTGTTGTCCCTGCAGGCTCTTACTCGGTTTAACGAACAGCTGACGAAGAACAGCCAGCTCAGAGAAGAGCTCGAGACACTCCGCATGGAGCGCGTCCGATTCCAGCAGCTGCACCGCAGACTGGAGAAGGTTGGGCATTCTGGGTGTTTAATGTGTTTGAAGGATGCAGGGATTGAACACACTTCAAACAAGTGCTGTTGTTGTCTTTCAGATATTGCAAGATGTTCGTAAGGATATTGGTGAAGTTATCGACATGTCAACCACAGCTTATGATGTGAGGTAAGAGAGATACTTTGAGATTTTAAATTGCTTCGCTCAAACTCATGAAAAACGTCACAAATTTACACAAATTTATATCCAGTAATTTTTGTGCTTCTATTTCAATTTATAAGGCAACATTTCTAATTATTTCAGCTTTTAAAAATTGTATAAATAGTTCGGTAACACTTTATTTTACAACCCGCAAACAACTGCGCAAGTACACCGAAATTACACCGAATGTTTCTGTAATTATAGCGTACTTCCGTGTAGGTATAAGGGAACAATATGTTAAGTTTTGGGTATTAAAGGGGTAATAAGCAGATATATAACCTGCAAATAACTTGATAAGTAAACCGAAATCAGGGTGTACGTTTGTTTAGTGTTCCTCTGTGTATGGGTAACAAGCTATTAAAGCAAATTTATAATTTATAATGTAATTATTTTAACAGGTACCTATTATGTTAATACATTCCACGCAAAAATTGTACGTCTGTTGTATATAAAAGTTATCATCACATTTCTGGCAATATATAGGCTATATATATATTATTATTTTTTTTAATTTTGCATTTTATTTTGGCATCTGTGGGTTGATTTAACAATAATTAATCTAGTAAGAAAAGTCAATAATTCATTTTTTATCATACAGCCATATATATATGAAGAGTTCAGATGCAAAAGCCTCTAAATGCCATTTGAAATTTTCTTCTTTAATGATGATTTTTATCAAACTTGTATATTAAAGTTCAGTAATTTCACTTAAATGGCAATGATAATTACCTATTAATTGTTATTTACGTGAAATTACTGAACTTAAATATACAAGTTTGATAAAAATCATCATTAAAGAAGAAAATTTCAAATGGCATTTAGAGGCTTTTGCATCTGAACTCTTCATATATATATATATATATATATAAACATGTTTAATTTTCAACCCACAGATGTCAAAATTACCCTGTAAAATTGCACAAGAACATATTTTGCCAGAAATGTGATGATAACTTTTATATACAACAGACGTACAATTTTTAGTTTGTTAGTTTTAAAATACTTACATTGTAAATAATTTGCTTTTATATCTGCTTGTTACCCCTTTATTACCCAAAACTTAACATGTTGTTCCCTTATACCTACACGGAAGTACGGTATAATTACAGAAACGTAATTTCGGTGAACTTACGCAGTTGTTTGCGGTTCGTAAAATAAAGTGTTACCAATAGTTTTTGTTTTAGTTTTTAATCCACGATAAATAACCCTGCCTCCAATATAAACAAAAGTCATAAATGAAATAATATTGGTTAATATTATTCTTACCCTCTCTTAAAGGGATACTCCACCCGAAAATGAAAATTCTGTCATCATTTACTGACCCTCACGTTGTTGCAAACCTGTGTGAGTTTCTTTCTTCTGCTGAACGCAAAGGAAGATATTTTGAAGAACGAACGAAGTAGAAGTCAATGATTCCTGTTCTTTAAAAAAATCGTTCTTCAAAATATCTTCCTTTGTGTTCATCGGAAGAAAGAAACTCATGCAGGTTTGCAACATCTTGAGGGTGTGTTCATTTTTGGGTGGAGTATCCTTTTAAATGCACAAAAGTTGCACACCTCAATTATCATTTTGTATAGTATTACACATTGCTCCACCCTCAATGCATGTTTTGGACATTTGTAGCCGGCTCTATTTATATGTGTATATTTTAGAGAGGAGGCACAGACCAAAATTAACATGATGAAGGAGAAGGCGATGAAGGATTTTGCGCAGTACTCCGCTGAGATGAAGGAGCTGGAGAGAGTCATCGCTCACGAACGCCGACTCAAAGACTTCATGACCACCAAGAGTAATGAGAGAACCGCCATGGATGATGGACAGGAAATGAGGCGCAGACAAGGTCAGAGGGCGATATTTGGAACCAAGAATTGTTGTTGGTTAAATTGTGTGAGCTACCGTTCAAGTTTGGGATCGGTAAGATCCAAAAATAAATGCGAAGTTCTGTCATGAAACTCCAGATGGCGCACATCACATCATTATCTATATAGGGCACATCTGATTGGTTCCTGCTGTTTCAGTAGCCAATGAAATCGCTTGCTCAGCCTTCAGATACTTTGTCAGCAGTTGCAGTGCACTTTCAGAAAACATCCACCTGTATAGATCAGCTATGGCTAATGAATGTGTACCATGCCAAACACATATTTGTCATGAGATATTTTAATTTAATGCATCTTTGCTGATTAAAAATACAATTGATTTGCTGATCCCAAACTTTCTGACTGATTGATTGATGAATTGATTATAAATGAAGTAAACCCTGTGTGCTGATGGCAGAGATGAAGGAGCAGAGGAGGGCAGACGCCGGAGAGGACGCTTTTGAAACTCTCAAGGAGGTTTTCCAGCGGATCAAGAGATTGACTGGGGAAGATGATTTGGACATGATGGTTTCAAATTTCATTCAGGGTGAGTTTTATGTTTTTCTGTTTTGTGCCAATAAATGATTGCAATGTGTTATGATGCTACAACTCTTTATGCTTTTTAACAGTTGAGGACAAGAACTTTGCTCTTTTCAACTTTGTGAATGAACAGAACATTGAAGCTGAGAGACTGAGAGAGCAAATCCATCAGGTCAGTGCGTGAATCACAGAACTAGTCAAATAAAGACCCAAAATATAAATATTGTTGGCAAGATGAACTGATCATTTAATATAAATACATGATTAAGGACGGTTTAGTCCCCTCCCCTTTTTTGTGAGATACTGATTTAAGTTTTGTTTGGTTTATTTCGTTTTATTTAGCAGCCGTGCAAATGCAAAAAAAAAAAAAAAGTTTTGTCAAATTACTTTTATTTTAGTATTAGTTATTTACTATTATAGTATTTAGATTATATAGTATAGTATTTATACTATAATATTCTGATTTAGTGAAGTTTCTGATGCGATTTTTTTTCCTGTTTAGCTCTATTTTCTTTTTATTCTCATAAAGCATTTCGTCTAATATTTATTTTAATTAATTATTTTTAAGCTTTATTTCACTAAATGAAAACAATTTTTGAGAACAACACTGAAAACACTTAACCTTCAGGTGCTCTTCGGTCATTTCTGACCGAAAATTTTTCTGTTTTGAATTTTTAAAAATCACAGCTTCATCGCGATGTTACGAAACTTCGGGACTTTTATGGCATTATGTATGTGAACACACAAAAAAATTGAGGTCATGATCTGAGCATGCTAAGTGGTCTTAAAAAAATAGTCACACTTGTGGTCTTCGGTCAAAAATGACCCCCATAGGAAATGAATGGGAAATTGTAAAAAAAAAATGTTTTTTTTTTAAAAATTTTTTATAAGAAATAGTTTTTGAGATTGTTTCAACTATATATTCAAATCCACCAACAACAACAACAAATGTGTTCATAAACAGCTGGGGAATTCACATGCCTCTCCATAGAGAGCTGTACATGCCATCTAGTGGTCACACCATGATTCTACGCTTTTTCTCTATACTGTAACCAGATGGTGCTAATTTTCTTCAAAAAATATTTTTTTTTCTGAAGGCCTAGACTCTATATTAAACTAAAATACTGCATTAATATTTTTTTGAAAAAAATAATATATATAAAGAAAAATATTTTTTTTTCCATGGCAAAAATAAACCATAAATATTGCATAAATATTAATAACTTCAATTAAATTGTCTCAAAATACTAAATTAAAAAGAATAAATATTATAGAACAAAAATAAATTGCATTGGTTTTACTGGGATGGAGAAAGTTTCATTTTTAGGTGTCCGGTCACTTTTGACCGGGAAGATAACAAGTGTGACTCCGAAACGAAAAGCACCTGAGGGTTAAAGGCCAAAGTCTGTGCCAACCTGGGCTAAATGAACATGCAACATGCATAATGTTATTCATATTCATTCATTGTTTTTTGTGTGTGTTGAATCTGTTCCAGATTGGAGAAGAGATGAAGCAGTTGCACATGAAAGATGTCCAAAAGGAAGAGGAAAATCAGGTGGCGTTGAAAGAGTTGATGGATCTACAGCAAGAGTGTGAGACACAAGCTCAACAGTCTGAAGCCCAGGCCGATGACATCAGCAAGATCCTTCATCAGATCAAAATCGGTACTAAAAATCACCCAAACATGCGTTAACATAACCACCCGAATAAACCAATCAAACAGTATAACATTGTCCCGTTATCATCCTAGAAGAAGAATGATGCTTATGTTGATGTCTTTCTAGGGATAGACCGTGTGTTCAATGAGATTGACTGCGACCGAACGCTGGTGGTAGACATGCTGGGCTCTTCCTCTGGGATCAGAGACAGTAACATCATGACGTACTTCAGCCTGGTGGAGCAGAGAACCAATGAACTGCTGACCATTCAAACCTACATTAATTCTAAGGTACAGAAAAGACCCGAATGTACCAACAGGCTATTTTATAGGGCGGCAGTGTCTGAAATCACCCATATAGCCTTAAATTGGGCACTGTTTGAGTGGACATTTGGAGTGCACTCATTCAATCCCACTACGAGTGTACAACAGATGTATGCTCATGGCTAGAGAAGAGAATCCCCATGATGCACTGTGAATTCCTGTGTCTGACCAGAAGATGGCGCAGCAACTAAATCATCCATCTATCTATTTTCCAAACTGCTGGTCCAATGTGGATACAGAATAATATTATACAGGTTTAAATTCCTTTTTTTAAATGATTATTACATTTTTTAACCCTCAGGTGCTCTTCGTTTCGGAGTCACACTTGTTATCTTCTAAGTCAAAATTATATTTAAAAAAAAAATTGACAAAAAAACAAAAATTCACAATTTTTTTTTTTTTTTTTTTTTTCTTTTTTTTACAATTTCCCATTAATTTCCTATGGGGGTCATTTTTGACCAAAGACCACAAGTGTGACTATTTTTTCAAGACAACTTAGCATGCTCAGATCATGACCTCCATTTTTTTGTGTGTTCACATACATAATGCCATAAAAGTCACCAAGTTTCATAACATTGCGATGAAGCTGTGATTTTTAAAAATTCAAAACAGAAAAATTTTCGAAAATTTTTTTTTTTATCTTACTTAGCCCAAACTTTTCAGTTTCTACAAAAATAAAATTGAGAACAATGAGAAATGTTTCTTGAGCAGAAAATCGGCATAATAGAATGATTTCTGAAGTGACACTGAAGACTGAGTAATTCAGCTTTCATCACATGAATAAATTACATTTTAAAAATGTAAAATAGAAAACAGTGCTTTTAAATTGTAATAATATTTCACTGTTTTTACTGTATTTTTGATCAAGTAAATGCATCTTTGATAAGTATAAAAGCAAAATAAATTAAAAAAAAAAATCTTCCTTATTCTGAACTGCTGACTATTAACTGTAATGTACTGTAATAGGACCTGGAGAAGAGTTACGACCCAAAAGAGGTCGCTCAGTTCCTGCTGGGTCAGAAACCAGACGTGCTGAGACACGCAGAGATCGTTCAGCCGCCCATTACTAGGTGAGTGAAGCTTCTCATGCAGTATGTTGAGCTATAGACACAAAACACAAAATGTACACTTAATATGTGGAAATATGTGCACGATTCAGGCATGATTATGAGACCGAGGACTCTTCTCTCACAGATGAGGAGGATCGACCTTTGACCCACAAAGAACTCCATCAGCATGTTATGAGGAGCAGTGTGAGGCACACAGAATAGATCTTTCCCATTCTGATTTATTCATTAATTATGGTTTGCATTACAGTTACATGGTGTTTTCTGTCACAGGTCGTGCGTAAAGACGAGTCTCGGGGAGGCGGAGATGTGAAAACCCCTAAGAGCAGCACCATGTCTAACAACAGACAGCGTTCGCTGGAGCTTTAAGACACTCTCTGGTCTTCTGATTAAAAAAGTTGAATGATTTATATAGGCTTTAATTCATTTTCAGGTCTATTCAAACATGCTTAATAGATATCTAGCTAGATTATACCTAGATCATTTATTCTATCATTATTTACTCATTACCCCGTATGCTGTCCTATGGAACAAATGGAGTTTTAGAATTGACATTTGATGAGCAGTTCCTAATAACAAACAGAAGAGGGCAGAATTTAGCCAAAGTCAGTTAGATCATAGAACTCCCACAATGCCCTCATGTCTGTCATGTTTACAGTATATTTGAATAAATCAACTAAAAAAATTCCCCCAGTATTACATTTTTGTTTTGTTTTAAATAAGTGGTCACATGCTTTTGTGTTTCCCATGTTCCTATTTGAGGGGGACGGCAATAAAAGTTTGGCAAAGCAACAATTTCCAGGTATTGTGTTTTAAACTTTTATCAGACATCAGATCATTTTAGCAAATCTATTTTGGAGACTTTTCAATTACTATTATTTCAGCAATAAGGTGCTTGAGGTCATGTTGTAACAACCAGGAGGTTTTTTTTATCCCTTTAAACCAGAAGTATATGATATATAAGTTAGGAAAGGATTGCTATTGACCAATCAGCATCAAAGACTGCAAATATCTGATTAAAAAAAAAAAAAAAAAAAGTAGGCTTTTATAATTCTTTACATTACATTTTAATTTAATTTTAGAAGTAGGGAATAATGGAGGGTATGAAGATGTCATCGCCACATACACAAACTATTTTATTATGCATATTTGTTGTGCTCTATTCGGTATTTCATGAATCGTTTGCATTTCGATATACAAAGTAATATAAACCCTTAAACTATTTGTGTCTGTTTTGATGCCAGTGTGGCTTTATTTAATACGCTCTCTTCCTCATTCTGTGAACACAAACTCGCAATAATAATGAATCAGACACACAAGACACTCAAGATGGAAGTTTAGGTGCTTTGAAATTCGACCCCTTTTTAACCCCCTCCATTTGCTGCAAAATGTTTTGTGCACACGGCCCACCGGGTTGCCATGGCGACAACGCCCCCCCACCCTTATCATTTCCTCATACTAGCAACGGCTCGTTCTCGCCCACACTGCAAAACAAGCAGCCAATCAGAGAACAAGCTGACACAAAGAGAAACGACTGACTACTACCAGGGTTGCCAAGTCCGCTGTTTTCCCGCGAAATTAAGCCACTTCTCTACTGGTTCCGCTGGTAAAGGGGCTATTTTTGGTAACCTGGCAACCCTGACTACTACAACTTAGCCATTTACTATCACTTCTTATCTCATCCTTCCTCTGCTCTTTTTTCATCCCAGGATGTATTTATGTTCCTTCCTGTCTATCTTACTTATTTATGTATTTTAGTGTTTGCAAACGCAATTAAACTTTGGTTCATAATAACTGGTCAAATGCTTGTTTTACAGACAGCTTTTTGAGGAAAGGTGTTCCAAGTAATCAGACTAGACGTGGGAAACGTAGTTTAAACCATGTTGTTTGTTTGTTTTTAATGTTAATGTAATTTCTTGCTGACGGTAACGTTAAATAGTTGTTATATTGCTTTCAAACTATGTGCACTTTTATGGACATACAAAAGGTTGCACTCAAACACACCAGACGTGTTCACCGTTATCTTCACCACCCAAACTGGCCCATATCCTGTTCATTTTTCTGTCGGTATCTTTACTCCCCAGCCCTCGTAAACACATCCTGTTAGTCATTCACGCACCTTTTTTTATCAAAAGTTTTTCGTTCTTGTCTGGTTTTTGATGTATCACAGGTGTTATTCTAAAGTGACATCTACAAAACAACTGGATTTTTGCTTTTTTTTTTCAAATGGTGGTCACTAGTTGCTTTGCATTGCTGTGCCGTTGCTAGGGTGTTGCTATGCAGATGCCAAGCTCTTTTAAATGTTTTTAGTGTGTTGTTATTCCGTTGCTAGTGGGTTCTAAGTGGTTTCTAGTGTGTTGCTATGCAGATGCTAAACACTTCTTCTTGTTTTTTTGTTTTTTTTGTGTGTGTGTGTGTGTGTGTGTGTGTGTGTGTGTGTGTGTGTGTGTGTGTGTGTGTGTGTGTGTGTGTGTGTGTGTGTGTGTGTGTTGCCATGTCATTGCTATAGGCTGTTCCCATGCAAATGCTAATCTGCTCTTCTGAGGGTCTCTTCATGCGTTGCTATGTCGTTGCTAAGGTGTTGCTATACAGATGCCAGGCTCTTCTGAGTGCTTTTTAGTGTGTTGCTATTCTGTTTCTAGTGGTTTCTAGAGTGGTTTTTGACTGGTTGCTAAGGCGTTGTTGTGCAGAGGCAAAGTGACTTACTATTCCAAGAGGGGAAAATATCAATCTGCAAGTTTGCAAAACTATGTTCACTTTAATGGACATACAAAAAGATGAATAAATAAAGTTTAACATTTTAGATCTACCCCTAGATATGAATAGTAATGCTGATAATTCATTAATAAACTTTATGAGGGTTCAATTATAGGTTACTTCCTCGTGGTATGTTCCTGAAGGCTGCGTTCTTTGCCGCCATATCTTATGATGACTGATACTGTACTCTCTTTACACCTTTATAAGGTCTCCTCTCTCTCTCTCTCTCTCTCTCTCTTTCTCTCTCTCTCTCTCTCTGTTTATTTTTCTTGGCAGAATTCCAAGTATTTTCTTCCTTCTCTCCATCCACAAATTGCATTCCCAGAGGCCCTCCCCCGATTCTGATTGTGTTGTTAGGCAACCTGAGATCCTGCGCTGACCTGACCAATCAGGAGCTTTGTTTGTTTTTAAATCAGTTTTTTTTTTTTAATTCTAGTTCTAAAAAACGTTTGCTTTTGCACCTATTTTTAGAACCCTTAGGACTGTGATGAAACAATAAATGCAACGTGATTAAGGCAGAACTACTGTGATTATGTTAATGTGGTTATGCTCATAATGAGAGTAAACATAATCTCAGTGGAGTGCGCATTTTAAACACAAACACGGTGTAATCACATTTTTCCCACTCTGACCAAAGTACACATGCGCCTAATGACGGATGACGTGTTACATTCATGCACAGGTTTGAAAACATGAAACAGACGAAGTCACACAAATCTAATTTGTGTTGCCTGTTTGAACAAAGCCTAATTTTAATGGGTTCCAGCTGTCAGCACAAGAAAGCTCTGTTGTTAGCTTTATTTGCATGGTCCCATATCATTCATATGCGGGATATCATGTGAGGAGAACAAAGCATTGAATGCCGGTTCTTAAGGAACAGGTTACATTTGGTTAGTTTTGAATATGCCATCCGTTTCCTATCAATCACATGCCACTAGATGGTGATAATCACAGTCATGGGCGAAGAGTGTGGCGAGAACGAAAGCTGCTGTTGCTAGGTGATCCATCTGCACCTGTTCGTCTAGTCTTACATGGCTGTTCATCACTAATGTTTGAATGCGTTAATCTAGTAAATGACCACTTTTATTCTTCAGTAACATTTGTACTGAAAGAGTGCAATAATTGAATATATACGTAGTACAGCAGTAGCCTATATTTTTTTTTAAAGATTATCCATGATTTGTCTTGCATGCTATGTGTTTGGAAAATATATCAGGAATAAGGTCAATCACAGACCGAAGCGCCCGTGCCCTCAGATCACATGGACTTGGCTGTGATTACAAGAGGTAAAAACGATATAAATACTGTTGGTTTTCTCACACAAACCGCTCGTTTCGTGTCTTAGGCCATCAATGTGTACTTACATTTATGAGTCATTAAATCATGTTTAATTTGGACTTCTCTGTGCATGCTCTTTGAGGTGGTGACCATAGACCTCCATTATATGACTGACAGACAAGAACGGTTTGACCTAAAAATATCAAAATAGAAAACACTGAGGAAACAAAGACAACTACATCTTGGATGCCCTTGAGGTAAGATAAAACATACCAAAAATTAATTTCAAACTATCCTTTTAATGATTAAAAATGAAGGTTATTTTATGATCTTTTTCATTCTTAGGATTTTTAGCATTGTGGTATTTTTGTGACAATTAACAACTAATTATATACTGTTTAAACTGTGCAACGCATTCTCATCCCAAGGCGTAATCTAACTGACCATTTTGACCATGCTTCAACATCCGATGCTTTAGGCACCCTTTAGCGTCAGTTAGATGACGTGATCCTAGTGCGTAAAATAATGGGAATGCATACAGTAATGAAAATTAAATTAAATGTTAATGGTCCTAAAATCGGCTTCGTTTGCTTTATATAAATCATAAATTATCTTGAGAATTCTCATCCCATCGGTTTGTGTAAAGAAAATCGTTTTTACCTCTTGTAACCACAGCCACAAAGCGTCCGTGCCCTCAGATCAGTTGGACGTGGCTGTGGTTACAAGAGGTAAAAACAATTTAAAAATACTGTTCGTTTCGTGTCTTAGGCCATCAATGTGTACTTACATTTACGAGTCATTAAATCATGTTTAATTTGGACTTCTCTGTGCTGCTCTTTGAGGTGGTGACCATAGACCTCCATTATATGACTGAGAGACACAGTTTGACCTAAAAATATCAAAATTGAAATAACTTGCTTTATATAAATCATAAATTATCTTGAGATAATAACTTCTTTCTTTTCCTTCTGTTCTCAAACTTGGTCTAGAAAACAGAAAACCGTGCCATGCACGACTTCTCGATCTTCACTTCTGCTTCTACAGTTGTTAAATGTTTTACAAGCTAGGCTTCTCAGATTTGGAGGATCCTTCATGTTTAATCGGAGAGGCTGTTAAAACTGGCCCTGAAATGGTTAACCAGAACCCAGCCCCCGAGAGAGAGAGCTCTAATTACTTTCATCCAGTCCTGTAAGGAAGTGTGTTTGCGAAAGATTACACATGAGCCCTTCTTGACCGTGCATGTGAAGGGTTTCGTTCTGCGCCCTCGTTTGAGAAACCAAAGCTGGAAATACCTCACGGATCTCTGCAGAAGATCCTGCTCCTTCTCGTCTGTCTTTGTTCTCTCCTCCGTCCCTGTTTCGACATCTTTTTCGTGCTGCTGTCCCTCCCCCAGTCAGTCCGCCATGTTTCTGTCTCTTGTCTCATGCAGATGGTTCTTTGTTAAAGCCTCACAAAGGGGCTGAGGTCATGTGTGGCCTAAAACACACGCATAAACCCCATCACATCAACTCTAGCTGCTCCGTGGACATTTGCGAAAGCAAGCATAACTCAAACTCTTGACCCTCACTAAACTTTGACGTGTAACTCGTTCTCCAGGGTTTGTGCTCAAAACGTGTGTATTGTGAAGGAGAGATGTGCTATTACTTTTCAAAATGCCTGGACTGACATTCAAGGCTTGCCGAATAATAGTCTTTAAGCCTCTAAAAGGATCAACATGATCAACTTTTCTGAATAAAAACTGTTGTACACAATCTACTGTCGTCTGATTTGGGCCTTTTGGTATAATTGTAAAAAAGTCCATCTTCAGTTTGTGGTTCACGTGCCTTTTTGCTAAATGTAAGAATAGCTTTTATATTGTTACTGCACTCTGAAAAATGCTGGGTTGTTTTAACCCAATTTTGGGTAAAATATGGACAAACCCAGCCATTGGGTTAAAAATGTAATTTAAAAATGTAACCCAATGGCTGGGCTTGTCCTTATTTTACCCAAAATTGGGTTAAAACAACCCAGCATTTTTTAGAGTGTGTAAAAAAAATCTTTCCACACTGTAAAAAAAATATTGATGGTTTAACTTAAAAAAGTAAGTGGTTGTCTTAAAATTTTAAGTTCATTGAACTGGAAAAAGTGAGTTAATACAATGAAGCAGATTAATTTAACCATCAGAAACTCAAAATTATATGTTATCTGAACTAAATTAATTATTATAAAGTTGATTTGACAAAAGAAAAAATGTTGTGATAACAAATCTTGAAAATATTTTTACAGTGAATGAATTGTAATCACAGCATTTTTATTTTTGTCAAATCAACTTAATTAATGTTGTTCAGATAACATAATATTTTGAGTTTCTGATGATTAAATCAATCTCCTTCTTTGCATTAACTCAATTTTTCTAATTCAATGAACTTAAAATTTTAAGGCAACCAGGTTACTTCATATTTTAAGTTAAACCAACAATATTTTTTTACAGTGTAGTAATTTGTAGTTATTAGAACTGTAAAAAAATATTGTTGGTTTAACTTAAAAACGTAAGTAACCTGGTTGCCTTAAAATTTTAAGTTGATTGAACTGGAAAAAGTGAGTTAATACAATGAAGGAGATTGATTTAACCATCAGAAACTCAAAATAATAAGTCATCTCAACTAAATAAATTATTATGAAGTTGATTTGACAAAAGAAAAAATGTTGTGATAACAAATCAATTACAGTGTACAATAAAGCTATTTTTCGAATTAAAAAACAAATATCATCAGGCATTGTATTTCAAAAGCTTTGATTATAAGACTAATATATAAAAATATTTATATGAATAAATATATACAACACTGTTATAAAGATTTACATTACAAATGTTCAATTTCATCTTACTTTTGGCCATATAAATATCATAGCAACTGCACCAAATTGCATATTTTTCCTTGAGTATGAGCTTCATATTCTCCTATCATGTATATGAGCAATAAAGCCTGATTTATAAAATATGATTAGCAAAAAACACATAGCTTATATTTTCTGAAGCTTTTTTCTATTCTGTCAGATTAAAAGACCTGTTTCATAAATAGTTTCATGTTCATCTGACCCCAAGCAGACACATTGAGAGACTATATTATATAAGATATTGTTTATATAAGACTTTAAACTTTTTTTTTTAAAGATTCGCTATTTATATCTTGATACGCTTTCTTAAAAACACAGTGTTCATATAGCTGGAAGCCAAAAAAACACCAGTGACAACAATGATGTTCATCTGGATGAAAAAGAGGATTTTCCATGCAAAAAATAGGGACAACTAGTGAGGTAAGCACAGGCAAACAAACACCATTTACATATTTCTTCAGAAAGTGTAAACATGTAGAATGGATTGATGAAATGATTTGATATTGTATGTACAGTATGTGATGTTTGCACACTGGGCAATAGCCTCTGAGCAGCTCTGACTGTGTATAAAGACTTCTTTGTCCTCATAAAACGAGTGTGTATTGCAGCTCTTATGGGTTGCATTTAGGATTAGCTCAACACTGCATCTGCCAGTTTAGCTCTGGAAATGTTTGAATGAGCAAATCCTGCAGTTTGCTGATAATTGAATTGGTTAAGTATGGTTATCTCCTTGCATGTTTGAACTTGCATCAGTCCCAAATCAAATCCAATGGGAAAAATGTCAGCTGCAGCTTGAAGAAGGAAATGCTAATTTGCCATCTGGATTATTGGCCATTTGTTTAATTCCTTAGTGCTGCAAAAGAAACAGATCTGCAAGGATGAAACCACAGAAACTGGATGACTGTACCACACTAAGCGTTTAACACACATTAGGCATCCCGTATCATGTAGGAACATGACGACTTGCTTCCAGACCGCCTTCATTTTGACTCCGACCTGCTTAGACCTGCAGACCGCTGGAAACTGTCTACCTCGCTGATGAGATCATCCTCCTGAATATGGGTGAAGCCCAGCCTCGTCTAAGTCATCATCACAGGTAGGAGGAATTAGATGGGAGGGAACTGCTGAGAAGACCCTCCCGTTGCTGAAGGAATGGAAATTTCCACTAGAGCAAGTAATCAAGTCTTGACCCTAGGTTATTTATTATGCAGCAGAATTGGTCAAACTGCATCTTTCATTCAGAGTGAAATCAATTACTTACGCTATTGGTCAAAAGTTTGGACATTTTATGTTTTTGAAAAGAGTATCTTCTACACTGTTAGACCTTAACAGGTTTTTTACAGTAAAATACTGGCAACAGTGCCAGTAATTTACTGTAAAAATGCACTAAAACTCAAGTTAACTAAAAAAAATACAACTTATTAGTTTTAGTGCATTTTTACAACACTGTTGCCAGTAATTTACTGTAAAAATGCACTAAAACTCAAGTTAACTAAAAAAATACAACTTATTAGTTTTAGTGCATTTTTACAACACTGTTGCCAGTAATTTACTGTAAAAATGCCCTAAAACTCAAGTTAACTAAAAAAATACAACTTATTAGTTTTAGTGCATTTTTACAACACTGTTGCCAGTAATTTACTGTAAAAATGCACTAAAGCTCAAGTTAACTAAAAAATACAACTTATTAGTTTTAGTGCATTTTTACAACACTGTTGCCAGTAATTTACTGTAAAAATGCACTAAAACTCAAGTTAACTAAAAAATACAACTTATTAGTTTTAGTGCATTTTTACAACACTGTTGCCAGTAATTTACTGTAAAAATGCACTAAAGCTCAAGTTAACTAAAAAAATACAACTTATTAGTTTTAGTGCATTTTTACAACACTGTTGCCAGTAATTTACTGTAAAAATGCACTAAAACTCAAGTTAACTAAAAAAATACAACTTATTAGTTTTAGTGCATTTTTACAACACTGTTGCCAGTAATTTACTGTAAAAATGCACTAAAGCTCAAGTTAACTAAAAAATACAACTTATTAGTTTTAGTGCATTTTTACAACACTGTTGCCAGTAATTTACTGTAAAAATGCACTAAAACTCAAGTTAACTAAAAAATACAACTTATTAGTTTTAGTGCATTTTTACAACACTGTTGCCAGTAATTTACTGTAAAAATGCACTAAAGCTCAAGTTAACTAAAACATACAACTTATTAGTTTTAGTGCATTTTTACAACACTGTTGCCAGTAATTTACTGTAAAAATGCACTAAAACTCAAGTTAACTAAAAAATACAACTTATTAGTTTTAGTGCATTTTTACAACACTGTTGCCAGTAATTTACTGTAAAAATGCACTAAAACTCAAGTTAACTAAAAAAAATACAACTTATTAGTTTTAGTGCATTTTTACAACACTGTTGCCAGTAATTTACTGTAAAAATGCACTAAAGCTCAAGTTAACTAAAAAATACAACTTATTAGTTTTAGTGCATTTTTACAGTAAATTACTGGCAACAGTGTTGCCATTATTTTACTGTAAAAAACCTGGTAAGGTCTAACAGTGTACTCACCAAGTCTGAATTTATTTAATTGAAAATACAGTAATATTGTGAGATATATATATATATATATATATATATATATGTGTGTAAATATATAACGGTTAGTTCAAATCCTTGATTCTGATAACGCCCTTCAGCCATTACTTATTCATGATACAGCACAGCCTCTCGTACCTTATTGCTTACATATACGTATATATATATATAGTCTGAATATATTCTAAAATGTAATTTATTCCTGTGATCAACACTGAATTTTCTGCTTCATTACTTCAGTCTTCAGTGTCACATGATCCTTCAGAATCATTTGATGCTTAAGAAATATTTCTGATTATTATTATCAATGTTGAGAACAGTTTTGCTGTTTCATGTTTTTGCGTAATCCTTGATACATTTTTTCAGGATTCTTTGATGAATAGAAAGTTTAAAAGAACACTATTTATTTAAAATATAATTTTTTAACCCAAATGTTGGGTTAAAAATGTAATTTCATTTTAACCCAACTGCAACTTTCACTTCCAGCTGTACATTTTTTTATTGCATTTTTTAACCCAACATTTGGGTTTGTCAATATTTGACCCAAATTTGGGTTGAAACGACCCAGCATTTTTTAGAGTGTAATGAATGGCGACTGTTAAACGCAAAAGCCCAATCCCGGGCAGACTCATCACCGAGACTCACTAGTAACTACTGCACTCTTTTGCGTGACCACCTAGGGCAGTGAAGCAAGTGCATTCTGGGAGATGTTGTCTTTCATCCACATAAGCCAAATTACATTTTCTGGCTTTTCTCAATCTAGAAAGCTCCAAATTCAAAAATAATTTCACATTTCTTCTACATAAATGACCCATTTTAAATACACATTCATCTTTCCAGAGGTGAAGTATCCTTTTCAGACTATGATTTTATCAGGCAATAAAATGTGCACACACACACACACACACACACACACACAAATAAACATTACCTTAACTGCCCTTGATCTGTAATTCATTCATCTACATCTTGTAGTCTTTGTTATGTTAACTGCCAGACCAGTGGACACACTTACTGGAGTACCCAGCATGCCTCATTGAGTGCCACTATTCAGGACGGGGGGCAAATTGGCCACATTCCACAGCATCATGCCCTGATAGAAAGCCTGAGGACACAAAGGACTGACCCTGGAGTTTTACTGTGCACACAGAGCCTGAACGAGAACATTTGATGGACAAATGTGCAGGTTAAATGATAGTAATTGATTTATTTGATTCATACAGCGTGTGCTAAGAGTTCACAACGTTTTGTTTCCAACAAACTTATCAATGTTCAAATGCATTGTTTTGTATTTTTCAAATGCAAAACTGACCATAATGCTCTTTTGGTCCTTTGGGCTTTGCTGATTTTCATCAGGTACACACACGGGCATGAGAAAGCATTTCAGAGTGTTCAAGACAAAAGCGCACAGTTGGAACACAGAGCCCTCCCTTGGATTCTTCCAATTACGGTGACCTTTTCTACCCTAATCCTGACCCCTGATCTTTGACAAACCCCCCCTCAAACATCCCAGAAGCCCTGAAATTCCGAGGGTCAGGTTACAGCCTTTTGTCTAGAAAATTCAGGTGCATCTGCAAATTACTTCCCTCCCTCACTGACCTAAAGGGGAAGTCATGAACTCAGCGTTTAAAGACAGGAACCACAGACAAATGGGGGTTTCTGAGGTTACTGTGGACACTCTAAAAAAAATGCTGGGTTGTTTTAACCCAATTTTGGGTTAAATATGGACAAACCCAGCCATTGGGATACATTTTTAAATTATCAAATTATATTTTTTTAACCCAATGTTCGAATTCGTCTATATTTGACCCAAAATTGCGTTAAAACAACCCAGCATTTTTTAGAGTGTGAATGTGCAACTGTCATAAAACTGGATAATTTGCTTACAAAAGCCGGTATTTAAACGTGCAGTAGGCGATTTCTGATCTTTAAAATCACCAAAACACACATGGTACCTGTAAAAAATATTTTCAAGATTTGTTATCACAACATATTTTCTTTTGTCAAATCAACTTTAAAATAATTTATTTAGTTGAGATAACTTATTATTTTGAGTTTCTGATGGTTAAATTAATCTCCTTCATTGCATTAACTCACTTTTTCCAGTTCAATCAACTTAAAATTTTAAGGCAACCCAGGTTACTTACTTTTTTAAGTTAAACCAACAATATTTTTTCAATGTGCAATAGCCTCCAAATTCACGCCATGCAACACAGGCCCCTCCCCCCTCATTAATGTATACGCGCCCTTTAATACTGATTGGCTGAGAGTGTTTTGGTGCTCGGCTTGATCCACAGTCAACGGCATTTCTCAGAATTTGTTTACTGTGCCTTTAAGGAGCAGCTTTGGGGATATTCAAATACATAAATGTAGCCAGGACTTGATTTTATTCATCTGGAATCAATTGTATTGTGAAAAGTGGGCAATGCTAGAAGCGTTCAGAGCGGTTGAGACGTAAGAGAGGTTTGTGACGTCATCTAAAGGAAAGTCATTTCAGAGGCGGAGCATTTTATTTATTTATTTATTTATTTATTTATTTTTGGAATGACATGTGCACAATATGAGAAACATGCTTTAAGATACTAAATCGTGTTGATTTTTTTGATTAAGAAAAAAAGAAAGAAAGAAAGAAAGAAAGAAAGAAAGAAAGAAAGAAAGAAAGAAAGAAAGAAAGAAAGAAAGAAAGAAAGAAAGAAAGAAAGAAAGAAAGAAAGAAATTGACCAAAGTAACCATTCACACTGCATGAAAGAAAATGTGAGGATTAGAGGAACATGTTGGCCCTTTTCTTCTTCTTCCCATCTCTGGTTATTCCGAGGCTTTCCTTCATCAAAGCGCGCACTAAAACCAGCAGGCAATCATTGGAATAGTTCCAGTATCCATGGAAACAAATCTAGCTCGTGGGCAGGCTGTGGGTATTCTAGAAGAGGGAAAAAAACTACAGGAAATGACCTAACAAAGACTCTCTCCTCTCCGATTGCTCCCATTTTCCAGTTAGGGAATGAGTAATGCTTGGGCAAGAAGTGTTTTCTTAAAAAGGAAAATCGTCTGTTACTTGTCTGGATTTGCACGACGGCAGACACAGCAGCAGACGGCTGTTTCGGTGTGTGCTACATATGGTCTTCATTTCCCCAATGAAAGAGCCTCTATGTGCATGTGTTCCAGCGTGTTGACGTCCAAATGCAAACGAGGCCTTTATGAGATTTAATTAATTTTCTGCCCATTTTAAGAGTCTCCGCCCACTCTGACAAACTGCCAAAAATCCAAATCAATCCAAGCACAAGCCCTTAAAACCTTCTCAGATTAAAAATGCATGTAACACTTTTATCTCTGGGGCTAATTACATCTACCTTTCAATGTGAAGACTTTTAGCAGTGTTTTGACAGGATTAACGTTCTGAGATGTATTGCTGTTATTCTAAACATGTTCATTTCATCTATGCATGCAGATGGGATTATGATCTGGGATGCAGATGTACTTTTATTTTTATTTTTATTTTATTTTTTTGTTTCTACTTGTTAAATTCACCGAGTGCAACCTGGAACAACATTCCAATCAACCAATCAGATTTGAGGGACAAGTTTATGTCAATTTTAGGTATATACCAGGGTTACCTGCTTCTACGTCAGTGTTATTCACCATCATTTCTCTCTGTTTTAGAGATAAGTTATAGGTAGCGTTAAAGTTAGGACTACATTTTTTGGACAGGACTTGTTCCAGGATCAACTTTGCTTTACTTGCACCAAGATCTTTTATTTTAGTTTGAATGGGATAACCAATGCATTCTCATCTTATGGCGTCATATAGTGACGCTTTTGACAATGCGTAGACATCCAACGCACATGGCAACCTTTAGCGTCAATTTCAGAGGTGTCAAGTAACAAAGTACAAATACTTTGTTACATTACTTAAGTAGAAATTTTGGGTATCTATACTTTACTTGAGTCATTATTTTTCAGCCGACTTTTATACTTCTACTCCTTACATTTTCATGCAATTATCTGAACTTTCTACTCCTTACATTTTAAAAATAGCCTCGTTACTCCTATTTCATTTCGGCTTGTCATCGTTCAAAAAATTGGCCAATGATTTACCACGCTTAGGTTTAGGTCTGGGGTAGGTTTAGGGTTAGACCACTAGGAGGCGCCTTCTGGCCTATATATGTATATGCGTCTCATATTGACGCTAAAGGGTGCCGTGTGCGTTGGATGTATATGCATTGTCAAAAGCGTCAGTATGACGCCTTGGGATGAGAACGGGCTGGGATAACATAACGAAAAGTCCTAAATGTATTCAGTCGGACTCAGAAGATTTGCACCCAACATGAAAATAAGTATTCAACAAAGGTCAAAATAAATGAGAAGTATTTTGAAAATGTTATATATCAGCAAAATATTATAATTTTCATTGAAAAGCAGTATACTTTGTGTTCTTTTTACATGCTTTGATGTAGTAAAATCACAAAGTTTACTTTTGCAAAACTTAACTAGCCTGAATGAAGCTATAGTCTCTCATTTACATTGGAGCCAAAGCTGAGGTTTAAATCAGTGGTCTAGTGCATACTCCATCTGATAAAACAAAGACTACATGCTGACCCCTCACACAGCACACCATAGGCCCACACCATCTGTGACCACCAAGTGGGCTTTGTTACGGTACGGCAGATCTGATGAGATTCAAATGGGGAGGGGGGTCTTTATCTCTGTGTTCAAAAGAAACCCCTGATAAAAGTTCTGCTCTCTATATGGACATTTTCAACTTAAATTGTCTGAAGAAAGAGAAAAATATGATTTCTAGTTCAGTATGCTTACTCCTTTTGAGGAATTGCAGATGTGAGGCAGGGTTTGACTCGTTTGACCCCTTGAAAGGGGAACATTGAACCACAACCGAAAACTGTTCCTTGTGCAACAGGTACTTCTCCTGAAACGGAGAAGCAAGATGACTGTGTGGCTTATCTGTTAGGCAATAAATCAGTTGGTTATCTATGCTGAGATGTTTGATGGTGTGGAATAGTCATGTTATAGCATCTTAGTGTGACTTCTCATTATGAATGAAACAGCTGCCTGGTGCGTCTCCATCTGGGACACAATGGCCTCTGAATACAACATGCTAATGAAACTGTGGCTGTAAACAAAGCCCCCAAAGAAGCTTGAATTCATCTATGCAAGCTTGAAGGCAGGTTCCAGCCACACAAAACAACTATCAAGAGATGACGTCGAAAGAAAGGTCAAGGAAAATAGACAAAAAGGATTTGCAAAGAGAATGGGAATTAATGACAAAACAACACAAAATATAACTTAAAAATACACAGAAGAAAATGGTTAATTAACTTAAATTAAGTTTACTAACTGCATTAACTATTTGCACTATTTTTTATAGAGAATGGGCCCCTAAAATAAGGAACCAAAACAACTATGGTGCCAGAAATATAGATTGACGTCACCAGAATGGCTTGAATTGATCCTGACCTCTTTGACACTCATCCTTTCAGTTAAAAGATATAATCTGTTACTATAAATGTACAACTACATTTGTTGTTCATTTGGGGAGGGGGGGGGGGGTTGTATTTATTTAAATGCAAATGCAGCCTATATAGAGTAGCCTATACTTACCTTTCTCTCTCTCTCTCTCTCTTATTTTTATTTATTTTATTTTTTTTGTGAACCTTTACAAGAAGATTTTAAGTAATTTCATTCCTGTAGGTCCTGTAGATCTGTTCTGTCGTTTCTATCTGTTTAATGTTTGATATGTTGTAGGCTAATAATAATAAAAAGTCAATTTCGACACTTAAAACAGTATTTTTAAAAGACCGGGTAAAGGGTAAAATTAAATATTCCACCAATAAGACAAGACGGGCGCATTACAAGAAGTACGAAGTAAGGGGCGGGACTTTATGAAACAATTGACAGTGGCTTCTCCAATCAGATCGAAGAAAGGATTTACGTGGCTACGCTTCTGTCCAATCAGATGTCAGTATGTTGCCGCTGCGCTCGACTCGCCTTTCAGTTCTCAGGTTCTGGCAGTTTTGATTCACTCTTCCTCCTCACGTCCGACCGTCTCCTACCTCATCCCACCACTTTTAACGCTTTTTTTCTTTAAAACATCTCTATAAACCACCATGGCTGATACCGCTGTTGACACGACCACCACCACCGAGGTCACCGCAAAGGTAAGTTACCTTTTAAACTATATATTTGAGAAAAGTGGGTTTGTGTCGATATTAAAACTGAGAAAAGGCAAAAATATAGTGTTTTTATGAATTCTTAGTGAGAAAATGATAGAATATTCGCGTTATAATTCGAATATTAGCATAATATTTTCCGTTTATTCGTGTTTCGCGCGGAGTCGTGTTTGAATTAACGTCGTTAACGGTTAAAAGAAGAACCACTACCAACGTTTTCAAGAATAAGTCGTAACGTACAACATAAGGCAAACCTCTGAGGGAAAATTTCGACATATATTCCCATATGTAATCATATCCAATTAACGTTAAGTATGGGGTTTCGGGGGGTGTGGGGGTGAATTGGTGAACCATCTGCCAGATTTTTTTTTCCCCGTTCTTTGAAAATTGTGTGTGTATGCAAAGTCAAGGTTCTTGATCTATGCCGCGCGAATAGGCGGGAATATCGCCGCCGCGTGCTGTAAAACGCTCGCGCCTCCCGCCCCCAGTCTTTCGAGCACGTTGTCTTGGCGCGCGCTCTGCCTCCTTTTGTTTCGAGCTCGGCGCGTGTGCGCGCATGCGCGTGCACGTCCCCTACCGTGGAATAAAGGGGGCGATGGGGCAAGACGGCGCGAAATAACCTCAAATGACCTCGACATGTGTGTCCAAACAATAGATTTAATTCAAGAAGGCATGAACTTAAACTGTTTGTCTTAGTATAATAGATCTATTGTGATGTTTTTTTTTTCAGAGAAATAACGCGGTGGAAAAAAAATCTTTTATTTTTCCCACTTTCAGTAGTTCACGTTGAGTTTCATTAACTACAATGTGCTAAATGAAAGGTAAATCATAAAAAGAAAGATGGCATAGTTTCTAAAAGTGTATTTAAAGCCAAAGGTGGTTTTCATGACCCTCGTGTTGGTTTGCCATTTAATGTATTTTAACAGGCAGTCATCCAGCTGGTGTGTGTGGTCTGTGCCTCATCTGTGTGTGTGGGTGGGGAAGTACCTCACGGAAACAAACTTTACCCTTTACTACCATAAAAAAAACACCAATGCTATCAATGTGAAATAAGCACACGCTGCATTGTTTATGTATGTTTATTAACCGATAAACTTCTGCGTTATTTCAGGACCTGAAAGAAAAGAAGGAGGTGGTTGAAGAGGCGGCGGAGGCTGCGAAGGAAAACGGCAGCGAAGACGCACCTGCCAATGGAAATGGAACAGTAAGCGTTGAGTATTTCCCAGCAGGCCTTGTGGCTTTTGTCCCCCAGCACCCGCTCGCCGCGCAGGTGTTGAAGGGCCCCCTCCCCCTCGTTCATCATGCTGCTCTTTGTTTAGGGTTGCATCTCATGAGAAAACAGCTTTGAGGCTGGCTATTTACTTAACTGACCTTCCCACAAACTTATCGTAATGATACTTAATCGTTGACTTTATTCATAAGTCATCTGGTGACATAACAAACTTGGTATCGGTTTCACTCACAGTGTTTTCTCTCTGTAGACTACTAATGGTGCTTCACATAAAGAAGAGGAAACCCCTGAGGACGAAGAGGGTGGGGATGATGAGGAGGGTGAGTTTGACAATTTTTTTTTTCACTATTACTGAATGTACTAGTGCAAAAACTGATTAATGACACACTTTTTGGGTTGTCAACAGCAGGAGAGGAGGAGGAGGAAGAGAACGGTGCTGAGAAAGAGGCAGACGAACATCCCGTGAAACGTCCAGCAGAAGAGGAGGTGGGTTTGAGTTTCAATCCACACGTGGACACAAACCCTCATGCTGATCCAGCACGTCTAATCTTCGCTTTTCTGCTTTTCCAGGAGGCAGTGGAAACAAAGAAACAGAAGACAGAGGAGAACGGCGACTCCACAGAGGCTGAAGTCAAAGCTTAAAGTTCTCGCTGCCCTTCAGTAGCTCTGTCTGTATGGTCAGTTCGACCTAGTAGAGTTTGTGCTTTTCTGTATATTTCACAGACATTCCTTTGCCGCTACAAGATCTTTTCTTTTTTTTTTTATTGCACTGAGGCCCATAACATCATCATGACCCTGTCCCCTTTTGTAAGACCTTATTTATTGGTGTAGGACCAACATTAGAAACCTGTATCAAAAAAAGAAACGACGGACAGTTTATTTTAGCGCACGTTTAACAAGCACACATTCTACTCTGTTATTTGACCAGCGGATGTACACGCAAGCAACTGAAAGCCTGAGGTTCATGTCATTTTTCATGGGTGACATTTTTCTGATCCACTAAAGACCAAAGATGAGTTTTAAGCAGGGGCTAATAGACGATGTTTAACTTGGTTGTGCTGCTAGAAGTTAATCCCTCGCTTTAGCAGATCAGTTAACATAACAGATGGCTCACATGAACGAGAGGGTCTCCTTAGTCAACGCATCGCCCGTCCGCCCCCTTTTTCTGAACGGCCTCTAACATGTTAATTAACCCCTTTTTAAATCTTGAAGGTCTTTTGTTCCATATGCATTTAAAAGGATTATATCTTTCTATCCTTATGTACAGTTTTGGGGGTTTTTTGTTTTATCATTGTGTTTTATATGGGAAGTGCAGAATGAAAACAATCTATAACAGAACTGTATGCTGGTACTGGTGTTCTTTCAGTCCTTCAAGCGAAACCTTTTTTTATTATTGTGTTTTGGTTGCTTTTTGACCACTGCTTTGTATAGTTTGGTTCAGGATTATAAATAAAAAAAAAAACAAGTCTTGTCTTTTTAAAAAAAAAAAAAACGAGTGCCTTGGGTCTTTTTTAGCGTTGCGAAACAATTTAAAGGAGTAGTTCACTTTTAAAAAAAAACTTTTGCTGATAATTTACTCCAAGATGTCCATGTCTTTCTTTCTTCAGTCGAAAAGAAATTAAGGTTTTTGATGAAAACATTCCAGGATTTTCTACATATAATGGACTTCAATGGGGTCCAAATGAGAGTTTCAGTGCAGCTTTAAACGACACCAGACGATGAATAAGGGTCTTATCTAGCAAAACGATCGCTCATTTAAAAAATAAATAAAAAAGTTTAAGTTTTATAAGCTCAAATGGTCGCCTTGCTCTGTTCTGTGATGAGCGTTTGTTTGAACTTGTTCATCAAAATGAACAAATCTTTTTTTTGAGTCATGACTCGGAGGGTCCTTGATAAGACCCTTATTCATCGTCTGGTGTCGTTTGAAGCTGCACTGAAACTCTCATTTGGACCCCATTGAAGTCCATTATATGGAGAAAAATCCTGGAATGTTTTCATCAAAAACCTTAATTTCTTTTCGACTGAAGAAAGAAAGATGTGGACATCTTGGATGACATGGGGGTGAGTAAATTATCAGCAAAAATTTTTTTTAAAGTGAACTACTCCTTTAAAAACGAGATTGAACATGCACCGAGTATTTGACTCTTAACCGCTGGTGAAATGCACTCTTGCTAAAATCTAAAAGTAGCTTCTCTCACACAATGCAGACTAGGATTTTCTTTGGCGAGAGCCGGTTTGATCCTACTGCGCCCCCTGCTGGTTAAAATCATGAACATGTTTTTACTAGAAACCACATCTGCAGCACAAAATCGTCCTCCTGTGACAGCTGTTTAATTCTCATTTACCTGTACAGTGCCACTTATTTACATCAAGTGGAAGTCAAAGCCATATCTGTACATGCTTGTGTAGATTAGGCAAAAAATGTCTTGTTCAGTTCTTTATTCGTCGCTTCTTGATTGGCTTGCTACCTGGTGAACATGAGTTTTTTGTTTTTTTAAAAAAGTGTCGCATGTATTGCAAAGCAAAACAGAAAAAAAAAACATAAAAAGATGCTTGGCAATACATGCGCACATCTCCGAGCGCTCTGGTGGAGAGTCCGGATTTGTTGTCGTCACCAAACAATACATTTGTCTTGTTCTTCCGCACAGGGCCTGTTTCCGATCACTCACGCCTCGGCCTCAACGTCCGCTCTGCCTGATAACGACAAGAACGACGGTCATTACAACGATCACGTGATGCCAGACCACAGCGTGCGTTCCATGACATGGAACCATAAATACGTCATTTATGTTTGTCTTAGAAATATGTCATTGGAGCGTCAAGCTACGAGCCGTGTTACAGTATGGCAAACATGCGAGAGGAATATTGCTACTCAGAACACGTGTAGTAGGTAGCTAGTATTCAGATGACTTTAAAACAGTGTAAGCAAACCGAAGAACCAATAGACACACACATTCTCTGTTTTACAGTTCGAAACAGAGGCCTAATGTAAGGCATCGATGCGGCTTTACATGCAAACAAACCTCTGGATACATTTGCTTTGGACATGTGAGAGGGGTTTAATTTTATTACAAGCAATGAGCTTTAACAATATAAAGAGCTATAAACAGGTTTGGCTTCCTCCTCTGTGAGGAGTCGACAGTAAAAAAACAAAACATTGACATGTATATGCCAGATGACACATTCACACACACACTACTCATGCAGTCACATGCTTGCGTTAAGAGATCTGAGTGAGATGCATAGTCAAAAACGCTCTTTTTCCCTCTCTCACATCTCCAGCACGGCGTGACGTGAGGAAGGCGTGTCTGAAGCAAGCGCAGAGTCTGAGCCGCTCGTTCGTGTCCACGGACGGGGTCCAAAATTAACTTTTTACCATGTTTGCCAACGGCTGTTGATGTATACACAACAGTGGGTCCGAAAGTCTGCTTTATTTTTTACGTTCTTTTCTCATTTAAAACAATTAGCTAAATTTGAGTGATGTTTAGTAAACTTTGGTTTGTCTATTTGCATGACGGCAACACTAGATTATTTTATGGAAGCCTATTTACGCCACATAAGCTTTGGTAAATCATAATAATGAGATGTAAAGTCAAAATTTTGACATGTAATAATTTCGATTTTTTTTTTTTTAAAGTCACAATTTCGACTCAGTATTTTTAATTTTTTTTACTTTTTGTCACAATTTTGACTTTAAATCATAATTTCGACTTTTAACCATGTCACAATTTTGACTGTCAATTTTGTAATTTTTGTAATTATTTTTAATTTTGTATGTCATTTTTTACTTTTCATGTCCTAATTTCAGCTTTTAAAGTTATAATTTTGACTTTTCATCACATAATTTTGACTTTTCAGAATGATTTGAAAATGGCATAATTTACTGTAACAAAATTACCTCATTTATTTACACCTAGAAATTCGAATATTCAATTAGATTCAATAATAGTTATTCTACGTTATATTTATTTGTTTTTTATGCCACATGAGAAGAAAAATCATGCTTTGCTAAATCATAATAATGAGATGTAAAGTCGAAATTTTGAAATGTAATAATTTGGTTTTTTTAAGTCATAATTTTGACTTTTAATCTTGTCAATTTTGTTATTTTTTTAATCTTAATGACTTATGAAGTCATAATTTTGACTGTTTTATGTCGAAATTTTGTCATAATTTGGACTTTTTATGTCGAAATTTTGTCATAATTTGGACTTTTTATGTCATCATTCACTTTTTTATGTCATAACTATGATTTACCAGAGCATGTTTTTATGTTCGTATGTGTCGGTAATGGGCTTCCATATGATTTGAAACAAAACCAGATGATCGTGTTTTTTTCAGAATGATTTGAAAATAGCATAATTTACTGTAATAAAATTACCTCATTTATTTACACTAGAAATTAGAATATTCAAAAGATATTCAATAATAGTTATTCTACGTTATATTTATTTGTTTTTTACGCCACATAAGAAGAAAAATCATGCTTTGGTAAATCATAATAATGAGATGTAAAGTCGAAATTTTGACATGTAATAATTTAGATTTTTTTAAGTCATAATTTTGACTCAGTATTTTTTTTTTTTTTTACTTTTTGTCATAATTTCGACTTTTAATTTAGTCAATTTTGCAATTTTTTAAATCTTAATGACTTATATATATATATATATAAAACTATATATAGAAATCCTAAAACTTTCTCTTTATTTGTATGTGTGAAAAAACAACAACAAAAACTTAAATGTGGTCCCAGACTTAAGGACCCTGATGTATGTATATTATTTGCAATAATATATATAAAAAAGATGATCCTTACATATTTGAGTCATATTTGAAAATCCTTACAAAAACCAGAATGGTTCTGTTAGTTTGTTTTGGTTAAATTTGTATTTTTGTCTATAGTGCACTGTCAATGAAAACACCTTTGGCTTCCTATAAACATCTGATGGTACGTTTTCCACTTTTAGCCTACAGTCAATTGAAGATGCACAACAGTGCTTGATCTTTTATTTAGAGGACTGCTGTGATTTCTTTGCTTTGCGAATCAAGACAGCTGGCAACTGGTGTGGTGCTGATGGCGTGTTAATTTTGGACCCGGCGTGAGCGAGCAGATCTATATGTGCACCAGGAGTGGCTGCGTCTCACTCTGGGGAGGCTCACCCTCGGGTGCTGGCAGATGGTACACCACACACAGTGAGGAGTACAGGCACCCCACAAATGACATCAGACTCGAAAAGTACATCACTCCCTGGGCCCCGCCCACCAGTGATGTCAGAGGGCCCATCGCCACGGAAACCAGGATTTGAGCCAGGAAGTACTGGCAGCTGAGCAGGGAGATGTCCACCCCCATACCCCGCCTGGTCCCGTCCTCGGATGAGCCGCAGAACTGCGAGAACAACATGTGGACATTCGTGACTGAGATCGAGCGCAACTGAAGTCACAATCAAACAGATGAAAACATTTAGAGGAGATCGATTCAAGGCATGCAGTCCATCACCACGGATATTCCCTCCATTAGTGAAAACAGAAAAAAATGCATGTTCTGTATTGTGCTTACAATGGATCTATGGGGCAAAAGACTACAGAGGGTTTAAAAGCAGAAATGTGTGTTAAAGCACTTACAATAATTCTTCCAGGAGCTGTAAATTTGTATAAAACCTCGACAAGGATCGAGTCTTGTTTTAACTTGCACTGGCATATACCAGTGATGTCTTTTTTAAGGCATGTTTATCAAAGTTACTTAATATCCTAATTGAACTAAAACCTAATTAATCCCTGTGAAACCAGCGGCCGGTTGCATAAACGTCTTAGACTAGCCTTACAAGTTAGTCATCATTTGTTCTTCAAGGTTCTTCGACTTTTGGTTACACTTTATTCTAAGGTGACGTAGTTACACCGAGTAAAAACTAAATTAAATAACTACATGTACTTACTGTTAGATTCAGGGTTTGGTTTAGTGTTAGTTACTTGTATTATGAATATATGAAGAGTTCAGATGCAAAAGCCTCTAAGTGCCATTTGAAATTTTCTTCTAAAATGATCATTTTTATCAAGCTTGTATATTTAAGTTCAGTAATTTCACTTAAATGGCAATGAAGATTACCTATTAATTGTCATTTAAGTGAAATTACTGAACTTAAATATACAAGTTTGATAAAAATCATCATTAAAGAAGAAAATTTCAAATGGCATTTAGAGGCTTTTGCATCTGAACTCTTCATATATACTGTTATTACTATGTAGTGACATTTAGTTTGTATACTTTTTGTCACAATTTTGACTTTAAATCATAATTTTCGACTTTTAATAACAATTTTTTTAAGTAATTTTTAATTTAGTATGTCATTTTTTACTTTTCATGTCCAAAAGTGATAAGTTTGACTTTCCATCACATAATTTTGACTGTTTTATGTCGAAATTGTGTCATAATTTTGACTTTTTTTTACGTCATAACTATGATTTACCAGAGCATGTCTTTATTTTCTTACGTGGCGGTACATGTGGTGTCCATATAGTGACGTAAATCACCTTGAAACCTAACTTTTTTTAAATCAGACACATAAAAAGGTAGACTGGTCTAATCTGAAACTGAAAAGACCTAGCCCTGGCTAATTACCAGTTGGTCAGACTAGTTCTTAGCGTTTATGCAACTGTCCCGAGGCCTTTGAGTGGTTTTTAAAACATGGAATTAAAGTGTGTCTCTGTGTCGCAGATGATCTTCCTCTCACCTGCGGGCTCTGGTAATATTCACACAGCAGAGAGTAAGGCAGCGTACAGAGAGAAGAGAAGAGCACTCCGTAGGTGACGCAGAGAGACAGCAGCACGTACAGGTTTGTGGAGAGCGTGGCCAGTCCTGTGCCCAAACCAAAGGCAAGATAGGCAAAGAAATACAGCGAACGCAACGAGAAGCGCTCCTCCAGCTTCTCCAGAATGGCTGCAAGAGAAAGAGACGCTAATACACACACTAGTCTTTGCGCATGGTCAAGATGTGCACTTTCCCCAACCTGAATAAAAAGCAGCACTGAATGCATAGATGCACATCCCCCAGCAGCCCATGGTGACGCCAGAGTTGTAGCGCTTGTACTCTTCTGAATCGTGGTGAGCCTTTGGGTCTCCGCCGAACACAACCTCCCCCATGAAGTCGGTGTAGAAGAGCAGCATCCCCTCGAACGACAGCCAACCTGAGGGGCATGTTTTAGTCCAAATTGATGATGGGAGATGCACATTTTAAAATCACTTTTTATTCACAAAGTTGTGCACATCCTGGGGCCTTTGTGTTTTTAAAATGATAAATGTATAACACTCCCAGATCCATTCCCTAGCATTATTTATCCACTATAATGGTATTTCTTGGTTATTTTTATATTATAATTTTTTTTTTTTAAATAAATAAAAAATATATATTTTATATTCAAATTTATTTGAATCTATTTTTAGTCTTTATGCACTATAATAGTATTTCTTGATAATTTTATATTTTATAAAAAAAAATTAAATAAATAAAAAATATATATTTTATATTCACATTTATTTGAATCTATTTGAAGAGTTCCATTTGAAATTTTCTTCTAGAATGATAATTTTTATCAAGATTGTATATTTAAGTTCAGTAATTTCACTTAAATGGCAATGATAATTACCTATTAATTGTCATTTAAGTGAAATTACTGAACTTAAATATACAAGCTTGATAAAAATGGTCATTTTAGAAGAAAATTTCAAATGGCATTTAGAGGCTTTTGCATCTGAACTCTGCATTTTTAGTCTTTACTCTTTTTAGTTATAGTTTTTTATTGATTAAATATTTTTATTTAACTTTGATTCATTTTTATTTCAGTTTTAGTTTTAGTAGTTTGGGTACTTTAACTTAAAATTGCTAATTTTTTTTTATATCCAACTGAAAGGTTTTTCATCATATATTTAAATTTTATTTCAGCTTTATATCAAATAATACTACTATTTTAATTCATCAAATATTTAAATATAATTTCAACTTTATTTCAATTAACTTTTATTGTACATCAAATATGATTTTAATAGTTTTTAGTAACAATTACAAAGTTAAATTCAGCCAATTTCTTAAATTAAGAAATGTAATCAGCTTTAGGTCTGTGCTAACACTTTAGTCTGTTATCAAAATCTTAATGTCAGTGCTAGTTATAAAAAATGCATATCATTTAAAATGATTGCCTCCCAGATCCATTTAAATCCATTCCCTAAAATCAGTGTTATTTTAGCATTATTTATCCACTATAATAGTATTTCTTGATGACTTTATATTATATATATATTTTTTTTTAAATAAATATATTATATTAAATACAAATATATATTTTACATTTACATTTATTTGAATTTATTAATTTATTTTTTAGTCTTTACTCTTTTTATTTATTGTTTTTTTATTGTTTAAATATTTATATTTAACTTTAATTAATTTTTATTTCAGTAGTTTGGGTCCTTTAACTTAAACTTTGAAAAAATGCTCATTTTTTATATCTAATTGAAAGGTTTTTCATCGTATATTTAAATTTTATTTCAGCTTTATATCAATTAAAAGGAACTACTGCTTTTTTTATCCAATTGCAAGGTTTTTCATCATATATTTAAATTTCACTTCAACTTTTATTGAACATCAAATATGATTTTAATAGTTTTAAGTAACAATTACAAAGTTAAATTCCCCTCGCTAATCATTCCATACACTGTAAAAAAATATATGCCTCTCCAACATAAAAATTTCTAGTGACCCGTTGCACCTAAAATTTTTAGTTGGCCCAATTTAAGTTGCGGAAACCAACTTTTTTGTGTTGTGCTGACTACCCCTGCATGTCGACCTAACTTGAAATAGAATGTTGTCAATTAAATATTTTCTGTTGACTGAACAGCTTGTTGGGCCAATGAACAGACTCAAATTGAAATAAAATGTTGTATTAATTAAATATTTCATGTTGGCCAAAAAGTCTATTTTTCATTAATGTTGGTCAAAAAAGTCTCTTTTTCATTATTTCAAATAAATAACACACTAGGCTCTGATAGAGTACATTTTATGCATTTATTAAAATACAAAAGACTTGCCTGTTAGTCTCAAGTAAAATATTACACAAGTATTCAAATAGTGCCGAAACAAGATCTTCTGAGAGTTCAAGAAAGCGTGGCATATAACTTAGTCAATAGCTGTACAACAAATATCTGCTTTACTCAGTAAAACATGACAGTGGCTTTGCCTGTAAACATATGACATTTTTAGTCTGTTAGTCTAAGACTAAGGGCAATTACTGTACATTACATGGAAAAAATAAAATACAAAGTACTGCCCACTACTTTCAGGTTACATATGTCACTATGTACATTAAAACAGTTCTATTGGCAAAATAAATCTCTACTTTAAAAAATTAAACATTCTAATATTTCTCAGGGATGAATGCTTTGTAGGGATGGGCAACGATTAATCGCATCCAAAAAAAAGTTTGTGTTTACATAATATGTGTGTAGTATGTATAATTAACTTGTATATATAAATACCCATGTATGTATATATTTAAGAAAAAAATGTTATTAATATATCAAATATAATATTAATTATGTATAACTACAAAGTATATACATGCTATTTCTTAAATATACATGCATGTGTGTGTATTTATATATACAAATTAATTATACACACTACATACACATATTATGTAAACACAAACTTTTATTTTGGATGCGAATAATCACGATTAACCATTGCCCATCCCTACTGCTTTACAAATCAAATATCAATTTATTTGATCAACAAGTTCCAGAGCAGCAGTTTAAGATAATCTTCTGGACTGCCTCAAATGTGTACCTTAAGTCCTTACTCCATTTTACAGCATAAAGCAGACCAAAGAGCATCACGAGGGCATTTGTGAAGTCTTCCAAATTGTCCATGACAACTTCCTCCTCCAGTACTACAGCCACATTGACCACTGTGGAATATGGTCCTGAGTTGGTAGAACTGTCAGTCACTTCCAGGATCCCCATTTTCATGGCCTTTGTGTGTGGCCCCAGTGCCTCAGTATTCTGTGAAACACAATAAATGACACTAAGTGTCAGACTGAAAGCATAATGTCTTATGCAATCATTACTGCATCTCAAACAGTAATACCATAAAGATATTCAAATTACCTTAATAGTCTTTGAAATTGAAGCTGGCTCTCTCATGTACAGGGGAAGACCACGAAGAACAGCAGACCCATAAGTGGTTAGATCTGTGGTCTGCCAAAAAGACAGGTCATCAATAAGACATTTTAACCCATTTAATCCCAAATTTTGCAAAAAACACAAAAATATCCAAATCAAGTATCTTTAATGTGCGTGTGGGGTGTGCTTGCGTGCAGGGTTATGTGGTGTGTGCGCGTGTGTGTGGGTGTGTGATGTGTGCGTGCAGGGTTGTGGGGTGTGTGTGTGTGCGCGCGTGTGGGGTGAGTGTGGGTGTGTGATGTGTGCGTGTGGGGTGTGCGTGCGGGGTGTGCGTGCATGGTTGTGGGGTGTGTGTGTGTGCGCGCGTGTGGGGTGAGTGTGGGTGTGTGATGTGTGCGTGTGGGGTGTGCGTGCGGGGTGTGCGTGCGTGCGTGCATGGTTGTGGGGTGTGCGTTGTGTGGTGAGCATGATTTGAGTGTGGGGTTTGTGGTGTGCGGGTGTGTGATATGCGTGCGTGGTGTACGTTGTGGGGTGTGTGGTGTGTGCGTGATGTGAGTGTGTGGGGTGCGTGCGGGGTGTGTTGCGGTGTGCGTGATTTGAGTGTGTTGGGTGCGTGATGTGTCTGGGGTGTGTGTCTGAGTGGGCTGTCTATTTTAGGATGTGCTCTCCATAAATGTTTTTTTAAGGGCCCTGTTGTTGTAAAAATACAAACACAGTCTGGATGAATGCAAGGAAAATAACCTTTACCTGCTTGCCAATGATGAAGCATTGCATATGTGCACTGCAGATGTGAAAATGTACAAAAGCAGCACTGCATTTAGCTTTAAGTCTGAAAAAAAAAAATAATAAAATAAAAAATATAAGTCTTTGAAATTGAAGTTGGCTCTCTCAAGTACAGGGGAAGACCACGAAGAACAGCAAACCTATAAATAGTTAGATCTGTGGTCTGCCAAAAATACAGGTCATCAATAAGACATTATTAACCCATTTAATCCATTTTTTTCCAAAAAAAACACAAAAATATCCAAATCATGTGTCATTAGTGTGTGTGTGCGCGTGTGTTGTAAAAATACAAACACAGTCTGGATGAATGCAGGGAAAAGAACATTTACCTACTTGCCAATGATGAAGCCTGTAGCCTGTGTCTTGCTGCAGATGTGAAAATGTACAATAGCGACACTGCATTTAGCTTTAAGTCTGAAAAAATACCTGAAAAACAAATAAATAACGTTACAAATGCATAAATAACACATAGTTCTATACACAGAACCATACTTCAGTATGTATTAGGGTTTTCTAAAAAGTACTTGTGCAAAGTACTAGCTGCTAACACGATGGCACACGGGCTTTGAATGGAAACTAACTCAGAACTAGCCTAAATGATCAGTCACTCTGTGATAGCAAAAGCACTAAGTTAGTTGTCAAGACTAGCTGTCTGTTGCAGTCAATTATCACACATATATAAAGAATGCAACTGGAATTTAAAAATATTGAACATTTAAAATATTAAACAGGAACATAGGGTTGCCACCTATGTCTGATAAAAAACCGGGACATATCGACAACCCGCCCACCGGGAATTACATGCGTTTCTAACATGTCGAGTGCGAGGTCTCCCCCTCTGTGCCGTGCACGCGGCCGCGCACTACACAGTTTGAACATTCACGTAGCCTTTCGGTTTCGGAAACGAACGAGTGCTTAAATTTCCCGAGGCAAGTTATTAAAAAGAAGGACAAATGACAATCCTGGTAAAACCGGCACAGGTGGCAACCCATGCGATGCTTAACCGTGTGGTTCAACGTTAAAACCGCATGCCAGTTGGAAAGGAATGCTAATCACTTAACGTTACTCACAAGATATATCCTTAACCTAAATTTGCTAATTACCTCGCAACACAAATAAAGAAAATTCACTCACCAATTCAATGTCGTGACTCGTGGCGGGGGAAATTCAAAAGCCTGGTAGAACTCCTTTGCGCATGCTCAGACGATTGACGCTGTTCCCTCTTGCTCGGCCAACATAATATTTTTTGTGCAATGTTAAAAATTCTGTGAACACCGTTATTTATTTTCTCCTGATGAACATTTTGTAGTACAGTCATGGAAATCATGTAATCATTGACCAAACATATTTTTCTTTTTTGACACAACCATTATGTTGATCCAACATGTATATCCTCATTTGTACAACTATTTGCATCAATCATTTTTTACAGTGTAATTAAGAAATGTAATCAGTTGTAGGTCTGTGCTAACACTTTAGTCTGTTATCTAAATCTTAATGTCAGTGCTAGTTATAAAAAAAAAATGCATATAAAATATATGATATTTTGTGTATGGCTAATGAGATTGAAAACCTATATTACCCAGGAAATGGTTGGTGCACAGGCTTCGTAAACATGGAGGCATCCTGCAGATGGCGGTACAGAGCAGCAGGATTGACATCTGAGAGTCTGCTCCTGCATGGCTGCCACTGAGGTCACTGTCATAGCGCATCCCGTTCAGCAGGATATTTGCCACCTTGGGAAAAGATAAAGGTAAAAAAAACCACGCTAAAGTTCAATACGCATCGTCAAACCTACGGTGCACACTGACCTGTTGACTGAAAGTGACGGTGCGTCTACGACCGTTGTCCGAGCCGCCGCTTTGAGTCATGAGCGGGTCCTCTATTAAGGCCAGACTCTGAGGACGCTTCAGTATCCCTGAGGAACTGCCTCTCTGTGACCCCGACGCCTCATTGGGCTCCGCGGGTTCAATGGCTTGATTTTGCTCATTAGCTTGCAGCGCCTGCAACTCTCCGTTAGGCTGTGAAACTTCATGTGTTGCACTCTGCCCTTGAGGAGGGGGCGTTTCTCCCGGTGGCTCTGGAGTCTGCTGTCCCGTGTAGCATTCAATCAATACCCTGTCTATGTAGGAGGTGCCTAAGGAGGAGGCGAACTCATTAATGCCCGTGAGCGAGTTGTCCCGACTGATGAAGCTGCCGTATTTGGGTGTCAGAGGACTGAGAGGGGAGATGGGGCTGGTGAGGCCTGCGTAGAGACGTGCGTTAGCGCTGCTCGAGCGACCCAGTGGATCCTGGTGGCGGTAACTGGAGAACTGGCTGTTATACAAGGCTTCTTCCTCGTCCTCTTCGTCCTGCTCGACAGCAGCCCCGGGGGGAGGCGGGGGGGAGGGCGGAAGAGGGAGGTTGGGGCTCTTCAGGTTTTGGCCGCTCCTGGTTTGAGGCTGGGACTTGGGTAGAGTTCGCTCAGGAATACTGGTGAGGGTCATGGCCGTGGTGGCGGCGAGGGTGATGCTGGTGAACAGGTATATGACCCGGAGCTGGCCACCTATTGACCTTCCGAACTCAGTCTTGTCCCAGTTAATGCCGCCCACAATGTAACCAAAGCCGCCTCCAAGGCCTGGGGTAAATGAAACATGCAATAGTTAAATGAAAGAATAGAATGTGATGCAATAGTTGTTGTTGTTAAATAAAACTAAAACTGTGAAAAACTAAAAATAAAAAACGTTGCCTTCACTAACTGAAATATACGGAAGATGATTAGGGCCAAGCAATAATAAAAATAATAAAACCATCTCGAGATTAAAGTCAGTAAAATGCGAGATTAAACTCGTTAAATTTCGAGAAAAAAGTCGAAATACAATCTTGAGAATAAACTCATTGAATATAAAGAATAAAGTCAGAATAAAGTCGTTGTGTTTCGAGAACAAACTCGTTAAATTTGAGAAAATTGTTGAAATACAATCTTGAGAATAAACTCATTAAATATCGAGAATAAAGTCGTTGTGTTTCGATTAAAAAACTCGTTAAATTTCGAGAAAATTGTCGTTTTTTCTCGAAACACAACGACATTTCTCGATATTTAATGAGTTTATTCTCAAGATTGTATTTCGACTTTTTTCTCGAAATTTAACAATTTTTTTCTTGAAACACAACGACTTTATTCTCGATATTAAATGAGTTTATTCTCAAGATTGTATTTCGACTTTTTTCTTAAAATTTAACGAGTTTTTTCTCGAAACACAACGACTTTACTCTCGATATTTAATGAGTTTATTCTCAAGATTGTATTTCAACTTTTTTCTAGAAATTTAACGAGTTCTTTTCTCGAAACACAATGACTTTATTCTCGAAATTTGATGAGTTTATTCTCAAGATTGTATTTCAACTTTTTTTCTCGAAATTTAACGATTTTTTTCTCGAAACATGACGACTTTATTTCTCGATATTTAATGAGTTTATTCTCAGGATTGTATTTCGACTTTTTTTCTCGAAATTTAACGAGCTTAATCTCGCATTATAATGACTTTAATCTCGATATGGTTTTATTATTTTTATTATTGCTTGGCCCTAATCATCTTCTGTAGAAATAAGTGTTAAATAAAATAAATTAAATAAAACTAAAACTAAACAAAACTTTAAAAAATGACAAAAGCACATAGCAAAATGATGACTTGACTAAAATAAACATTATAAAAATAAAAAATAACTCACAATATTAAATACTATAGTACACTGTAAATGATACTAAAATAAATAAATATTGGTTTAAATATGGTCAATTAAAATGTTAATGAGTCTGAGAGAACTCTATTTTTATAGGTAAATGAAAACATAGTCAAATTAGCCCAAATAAATAAATAAATAATAAAAGGCCACAGGGCATATACAACTTTGTTAAAAATGACAAGCACATAATACAATTACTAGGACTTAAACTAATAAAAAACTAATAAAAATGTAAATATAAAAATAAAAGCCAATTCAAAATATTAATAAATACTATAGTAGTATATATATGACTAAATATATTGGCTTGAGAAAAAGAGAAAAAACGAATAACCATAATTAATCTAAAAGTTTTCCTCTAACCTGCCAGAAGAGCATGTATATTTAGGCCTCGGTCTTGGTCCTCTGGGCTACACACATCCATCATGTACGCATGACTGGGGTTGTCGGCTGAGTCCGCGCTGAAGTCCATCAGAACCACACCACACACCGTCAGCACGATGCCCCACTTGTGATCCAGGGTCGTGTCCGCCAGCGCTGATCCAATGTCTCTTCCATTCAGCACCAGTGTTAGACCCAGCAGAGCCCCTACAAACACAACAACAGAGCAACATTACGACCACCTTCTTGCATTAGTTCACAGAAAAACTGCAGTTTCGATGCCACATATTAAATGTGACTGAAAAAGAGAGAAATAGATGCTTGATTTGAGCAATTAGTGAAGTTTGAAATAGCTAAATTACCTATCGCCAAGGCAAAAATAAAAGGTCTCCTGCGGCCAAAGCGAGACGTACATCGGTCACTCCATGCTCCAAGAATGGGTTGCAGTAGGAATCCTGAAAATCATAAAAGAATCAAAAAACTGGTTTTGCTATATGTAACAGTTAATAAGAGCTGGAGGTTAGGTGTCTTGCTCAAGGGCAGATCTGTCATTTCCTGGTACTGAGAATAAGCATTAGGCCACAACTGCCCCAAACGAGTGAACCGGAGAGCTGTGCAGATAAACCTCACTCCCCTGAGCTCAAGAAGTGCACTAGCGACTGTCTGACACTAGAGACTGGCTTTAACGTCCCTGTCTATAGTTAGTTCCAATAGTGGTGCGGGTACAAATTTCCATATTTTATGTAAAAAAATAAACAAAAAGTATTTGTTAAATATTTATTTTGCAATATAAATATTATATGAAAACCGGAAAAGAAATGTTGCCTTCACTGTAAAAAAAAAAATATTTTCACAACATTTTTTTCTTCTATCAAATCAACTTATATTATTAATGTAGTTCAGATAACATAATATTTTGAGTTTCTGATGATTAAATCAATCTCCTTCATTGTATTAATTTCAATGAACTTAAAATTTTAAGGCAACCAGGTTACTTATTTTTTTAAGTTAAACCAACAATATTTTTTTTTACAGTGTTGGCAAACTAACTGTAATAAATATTTACTGAAGCTGAAATAAAAATAGAAGTATTAAAATGACAAAGAATTATATTAAAGCTAAATGCAATTAAAAAAAAAAGCTCATAATAACATTAGGATATATATATATAAAATATAAAAATAAAAAACTTAATATTTTTTAAATACTAGAAATGTTGCCTTTACATACAAACTGAAATATTTACTGAAGCTGAAATCATTTTTTTATGTTAAAGTACAAAAAATAAACGAAATAAAACTAGAATAAAGGTGATTTAATTAAAGCACATAAGCACATAAAAATAAATAAATATTAATAAATACTATAATAATATATAGACAATACTAAAAGGTGGCTGCAACTGCAATAGTTGCATGTTAAATATATATTTTCCTATTCAGCATATCCAGCTCATTTTTTTTCCATAATGAAAGTGAATGCTTTTACAAAGTAATCCATGTGTTCTTCTAAAGGTAAATAATGGCTTTGTAAAACTTGGCATCTGCTCTAGCTTGTTAGTTACGTTCAGGAGAAAAGTATAGATTTTTGAGTCGTAGAACATTCTCTATGAATGATTAATTCACAAATCTTATTCATAACATCAAGGCTAACATATTCATACTGAAAGCTGATGATTAATGTCTACTAACCTAAGATTGGACTGATGAACCACACAAGACTGTAGAACTGGTCGGGCAGCCCCATCTGAAGCAACACAGGAGTAACATACGCCGTTTCCATCGCGTAGCTGAACTCGATACCAAACAAGATGGATCCGTTGAAGAGAAGCTCGGGGAAAGTGCGTCTCGGGGGCAGTTCGCTGAGGTCCAGCTGCTCCAGGGGACACGGGGTGTTCGGCGGCGGTGGAGGAGACGGCCTGATCAGTTTCCGCCGCTTCGGGTGCCTCTGGAAGTTATTGGCTCTGTGACTGAGGTGCCGTGTGGTGGACGCTGGGAAGCTGGACGTCTTGGACAGAGTGGGTCTCCACGTGCCATCCTGGGCGGTCCCGAACTTCCCCCCCACGGGACTGGACAACAGGGGGTCGCTCGAGGTGCCCATTCCAGGAGATGACATTCTGCTCACACTGCAAGGGGAAAAAAAGCAGAGCAATCCATCACCGCTCTCAGATGCACAGAGCGCTCTTAGGTCATGGTGACATTGAGGTAGGACAAGATAAAACAGCACAATTACATAAAGTCATGGCGGAAAGCATCACAACAGTGGGTTTGTGCATCAAGTATTGTGATGATGAATGATAGATATATGGCACTTCCCTCGTGCACACGACGCACTGCAACCAATGCGCAGACCCAGAGTGTGAAGATGCGCAGTGCACATGTGGTCTCTTCATAGCTGAGGAAGCAAAACGCATAACGGCAGCCCTTCTGAGAAACGCACCCGGCGTGAATAAAAAGAGCACGTGATCTTCGAGTTCGACTAATAGAAATGTTTAATAGGCTAATAATGTTTGGAGAGCCGCACTTGCACTTCGGTGGTGCACTAATCCAAATAAATAAGGTAAAGATCATACAATCGACTCCTGCACTCGTTTGTTCTTTGTGAGAGGCAAAGAAATTGGCACAAGGACATATTACCTTTATCCGGGATGCTCTTCATGCATTACTGGTGTGCAAAGAGCAGACGGAACGGCGAATCATGTTGAGGCTGCTGTTTAACGTCCTTTCTGGCGCAGTCATTTCTCTGCTTTTATCGCGCTCCTCCGGTCTTCCCCTGTTCTCTCATCTCTCCTCCTCGGCTGGCTGAGGCTCGGCTCTTCCCCGTGACGTCACGAGGCATCGCCCCTCCCGCGCCAATCTGCAGCATCAGCATCAACTGAAAACTGACACCTGTCAAAAAAACGCTTCAAACTCTTAAAGGGACAGTTCACCGAAAAATGTACATTTTCTCATCTCTCCGTGTAATCCTCGCTGCTGAGTGTAGCGCGGTGACGTCACATATTCACGTCACGTATGAAATTTCAGTTTAAGAAGTTTATTGCCATTTGCACAGGTACGTTTACACGTCAGGCCCCGTTTACACGAAGGGAAAACGCAGATATTGGAAACGACGTCTCTCATGACATTGAAACAACGTTGATTTTGCTCATCGAATTAACGTTGAACCAACGTCAGACGCGGCATTCTTCAAAGCTAAATGAAAATCGAAAATTGGTTTGCTTTCATAACGTTGAAACAACGTTGATTTCAAGTTGATTTTCCGTCAGTTTTGAACGAATGACGCGTCTGACGTTGGTTCAACGTTAATTCGATGAGCAAAACAACGTTGTTTCGATGTCATGTTTCCACGTTGATTCAGTGTCAGTTTGCTATCAGGGTTATTTCTTAAAACTCTGGCCAAAGTGGAGATTTCTGAAAACGCCGGTTACGTGTGTTGTCGTGTGAACTGGGAGAAACGGCGTTTTAGGTTCTCTCTTGTCGATTCTGAGGATTCTGATTGGCTTGGATGGCTTTATCCTTCTCCACTGCCGCCCATAGGTTTGGCATAGTTATTATGACGGCGTATATGCGGGTGTGTGAAGCTGTGAACGATGTTATTTTTGAAAATATTTGTTTTCGCTAAATACCCGTTTTTGTGTAAACATGGCCTCAGAGTCGGCATTTAAAATTAAAACAAAACAATTATTTTTAAGGAGAGAGAAAAACAAGGCAAAAGAGAATGGTATATAAATAACCACTCTAGTTTAAATAAATACACATTATAATACGTAAAATAAATTAATAATATTGCACATTGTAAAAACTGAATAAAGTACTATTGCACAAGTCATTACAATGATAATGATAATGCACTTGAATTAAAAAACATGGAATGGGGTACTTTTTGCCCTCCTTAAAGCTGCAGTCCGTAACTATTTTTGAGTTAAAAATTATTCAAAATACATATTTTAGAAAATACATAACCAGCCAGTGTTCAAAACTATCTCGCCGTGGTTCGATTCAAAGCGGTAAGCTTGCAATAATGTTTTTAACTCAAATGGTACTGGTGGATTTCCGCAGGAGATTCGAGTGTGTCTTTGCATCGTTATCTCACACACATTTGTACACATAAAGAAGGAGTCTTGGCTAGTAGGCTATGAGTGTGAGGATGCTGGAGGTGGAGATTTATAGCCTTTTCTCACAGATTAAACTTGATTAAACTTATCAATTTGATGGCAGATCCAGAAAGGTTCGAACGACAAGATCGCAGATTCACTCGCTGTAAAATGCTAAAGACTTCGTTCAGACTTCGGAGTGGCTACAGACAAAAATGCAACCAGACCATACAAAAACAAAGATAATATTGGCTGTGCCGTTTCGAGGGCGTTAAAGTACAACTCACGTAAAGTTGATAACCCACACACATGCACCATATCGCGGTGACAGCGACATAATATTATTAAAATTAGTATTAATTGTAAAAAAAAAACCTCTAAAGTAACAATGAAAGCTGCAAAAAGGAGTACAGCGCACATCCATAGTTTTAACTATGCCTGATCTAAGGTAAACTTATAAGGAATTTCAGATTATATATTGAGTATTTATTTAAAGTTTATTTTTACATTCTGTTGCACGTCACATTAAATTACTGTAATCATTAATGACACCTTTATATTTCTTATTTTAATCATTCCTTTGTTAATAATTGATTAATTTTGTGTATTATATAGGCTACAAAACATAAATCACCAACTACAGTATTGTCATTCTCTGTATCCCATATTATGCAGGCTAACTCAAAAAAACAAACTCATAACAGTGATAACCTTTATTTCAAAACAAAGATAATAATTGTGTAAAAGAAATATGTAATCACATACATATCTGTACACACACACACACACACACACACACACACACACACAGTCTGTGAAAAGGGTCCATTGAGGAGTGGCAAACTAACACCTTTCTGAAGTTAATGGTTTACTATATGTAGTAAAATAGTTTATGTTTTCTCTTGGTCGCTATTGATTATTTAATGTAAATCATTACAGCGTTCTAATTGAGGAAGACAGGCGGGAAAATCATTTCGGTAAGTGATTAAATAACTAAAACAGATAATAGTTGCCGTTGTCATATTTATGTAATATGCCCCTCCCCTCGGGCGCATGGTTTGAATTCCCGAAGCTGTGATTGGCCTATACGAGTGTCACTCACGTCATGTCTTACGCAAGTGGGCGTGTGTATATAACAGCCGCGAGTTTATGCTTGTTGTGTAAAGACAAGTGTTAAGAAACGCTGAAGGAACACGGGCAATTTTTTTTACACAAAAAGACCAAAAATATACTAAGAAAATGTCGTCTGTCAATTTGACCAGCCTAGGAGCCAACCAACTAAAAAACAGCACGTCTGGAGAGGTAATTAATTCAACTAACGTTACGTTCATATAAGTTAGCATACAACTAACGTTAACGTTAGCAGACTAGTGATGTTCTGAATCATTTTCAAAACTAAAATGAGTAACGTTAACGTTACCTTAAGCTACTACTTCATATTAAAATCATTTAAATTACATTTTAAAAGTGTTGTCATGAAAAACACTTCCTGTTCTGATATTTCATATTGTGATAAATAACTCATTCACCGCTTGCAGGTGTCAAATGCAATGATAAGACATTATTATAATCTAATGCAACAAAATAATACTTTAAACCTATGCAGTTATGAGATTCTTTTGAGATTTTCTTGTTCTAGGTTGGGTGTTGATAATTAAAATAATGTTAGTAGGTTAAATACTTAAAAGTGAAATTATTTGAATACCTAAAAATTTGAAAGTTAAATTTTATTGAAATGAGATTATTCTCAGCTAGTAAGTCACATGATAAATTACCATGAACAAAAATATGTCCATGAGCATGAATTATTTTCAGAATCAGGATTTCAGGTTTTCATGAGGATTTTAAATATGTGGCCTCTCCCATCGGTCACAATTGTGATCTTTTTTTCTTATTTCTAGAAGCTCTAAAAATGTTGTTATTGACTTTGGGCAAGAAATTCAACTTTTAAATGATAAAATAGATTGTCTTGATTAAAATCTATTAATGTCATGTGACTAGTGTGAAAGGTCACATGACCAGATCAGTTTGCTTCCTGCTTGCACATCTAGAAGAAGATGTTTTCCTAAGACTACTACAAAAAGTAGTAACTTAATATTAACAGATAGAACGATCATATTTTGTACATATATTCTTTAAAGGGTCTACTACTGATATATTTTGAGAATTATACTCCTGCGTATATATTTTGCTCGTAAGACTTGTGTTAGTATAACACAGTGCTTCAATTGAAAACACAAGTATAACATATGCCACACCTGTGAGGAGGATGGATGATCTCGGCAAAGGAGAAGTGCTCACTAACACAGATTTAGACAGATTTTACAGGAACTCTAGCCTGTCATGTAGTTTCAACCACCCAAAAATGTCAGTAAAGTTGCTTTCATCCATATGTGTGTTTTTCCAAATGCGCTGGAACTAATGAATGAAAGTCTTGTTTTCTTTATCAGATGGTGGAGGTTGGCTCTCTGTGGCGGGAGCAGACGGTCATTCTCTTCTTCTTGCGGAGGTTTGGTTGTCAGGTGTGCCGGTGGATGGCAGCGGAGGTCAGTAAACTGGAGAAAGACCTGAAAGCAAATGGTATTGCTCTGATTGGCATCGGACCTGAAGAGGTGGGAGTGAAGGAGTTCAAGGATGGGGGATTCTTCAAGGGCGGTAAGGATTTGCCACTTGGCTTTATATCGTTTAATATTATTCATAATTTCTTAGTTTTATAGTACACTAATGTTGCTCAGAAGTCTGAGACGGAGTCCACAGTGAAAGATCTAGTAGTGATTACCTTATAATGCCCCGTTCAGACTAAAAACAATATATTTAGTGATAATAATAAAGATAAGAGTTCTGAAAATCATTCTATATACAGTATAAATGAATAGCAGAGTGCACAACATGCATGCAATGTAATGATAATGACACTGTTGGAATCAATTTTAGATCTACTGTTGACATGCAAATTAATGAACAAACGCAGCCGCATCATTTCCATTATAACCAGGAGCAGCGCAAATTAGCGCCTGGTTTAAGACATGCTTTTTTTTGGGCGGTAAATAATGGCACAAATACCAGTAAATTAATAACCGCAAACCTTATTTCTTGCATGATTCATTTAAATATGATTAATCTCTTCCCATAAGTTTTGTGTCTAAAAGAGAAACTCCTACAAATGCATTTGCAATAAGGTCAGCTGCAAAAATAACCCTGTCCACGCCTTTTCAGGGATTATTTTTCACTGTGTGTCTAGTTTCTCAACACCAAAAGAGGGTTTGCGCTCGTTATCTTTATAGTTCTCTTTCTTGATGTGAACGGGCCTTAACTCATAATGCATTTGACCCAGAAGAGATGTATTCAAATTTCTTATTTTTAGTATTTTTAGTTTAGGAACCAAACTTTGGAAATATGTCAAGACTATGAAAAACATATATATATATATATATATATATATATATATATATATATATATATATATTAGGGCTGTGCAAAAATTAATTGCAATTAATCGCATCCAAAATAAAAGTCTGTGTTTACATAATATATTTGTGTGTGCTGTATATATAAATACCTATGCATACATGTATATATTTAAGAATTATTTGTGCTTAAATTCTGTATATATAAATAAATACATAATCTATATTATATAAATATAAATATTTTAAATATGAATAACACATTTTCTTAAATATATACGTGAATGTGTGTGTATTTATATATACAAAATAATTATATACAGCACACACAAATATATTATGTAAACACAGACTTTTATTTTGGATGCGATTAATCGCAATTAATTTTTGCACAGCCCCAATATATATATATATATATTACTATTATTTCCTTTATTTTACCAGGAGAGTCACATTGAGATATCACTCTCTCTTCTTCCAGTGAGACCTGAGATATATATATGTTTTTCATAGTCTTGACATATATATTACAAATATTTAAAAAAGATTTAAACATTTAAACCTGGAAATGAAAGAAACTGTAAAATAATGCATGATATAACATAACTCATAAGTGTTTGATCAAATGCACGTTAACTGAGTGATATTGATCATTTTCTTGCTTTAATTGAAGCACAAGATGCTCAAATTCACCTTGTGCTGGATTCGGGTTTTCTTTCGAGCGTCTCCAAAGCAGGAAATAACAAATTCTCAAATGCAAAATGCAGTTTTCACAAGTGCGCTTTTGGACCCCATTGAGTTAAAGAATGATTTCAACACTGCATTCTTTCTTCTGAAATAAGTGATAACCTCAGGTTAAGCTCAATGGTTGGGTTTTGAATTTATAAGTGATAAAACGTGTGTTTTTTACCTTTTGTTACGTTTGCCATGCCTGTGTTTACCTTGGGTTTGCCACTGATAAAAGGTGTCTCAGGTGTTTTCCTGATCCTGTGAATATTTAACTTTTTCTTTGTTTTAGACATCTACATTGACGAGAAGAAACAGTGTTACAAAGATTTAGGCTTTAAAAGGTATGGGGTTCAACATGATTATTTTTACTTGTGCTATTGAATTCGTGATTTAAAAAGTCTTAAAGTAATAGTTCACCCAAGAATAAAAAAATCTCTCTCAAAAATGTACTCACCCTCAAATTGTTATAAACACGTTGTAAGATTTTGGTAACCAGACAGTTGATGGACCCCATTGACTTCCATAGTATGAAAAAAAACCATCAAAATCGTCCTTTGTGTTCAGCAGAAGAAAGAAATTCATGCCGGTTTTGAAGGGGAGTAAATGATGAGAGAATTTTTATTTTTGGGTGAATAAATGTGTGATGTTGGACCATGACACAAGCATGTCAACATTAACAACAATCCTCTGGTTTCCAATGTCAGGTACAATGCCATGAATGTGGTTCCAGCAGCCATGGGAAAGAAAGTACGAGAAATTGCCTCAAAGGTATTTATAATGCATTGTACATTGCCTTTAATATGCAAATTATAATTCTGGCTAGAGCCCGACCGATAAAGGATTTTGAAGGCCGATACCGATACAAATATTTTTGGGTTTTAAAGTCCGATATATCGGCCGATATTTTTTTTTTTTTTATTGAATATTGTTGGATTTCACACACTTTTCTGCACAAGATACGTTTGATACTTTTTCTCTATGTCTAAATGTTCACTCCTCGCAAGTATAACTTACATTTTACAATGCAGGGACTGTAACTAGAGATATGCTAGTTATAAATACAGTAATCATTACTTTATTTAGGCAGAAAAAGTTCATTGTGGTTTCCAAGCTCATTAATGTTAACGTTAGCGGTCTTCCACTGATGATAGTGGCGTTAGCTATAGCTTTGTGGTTAGCTAGTCTATGATGAGCCATAATTTAGCAATAGATAACATCATACTGCAAATTGTAAAACATACATTTTCAATATAACAGGCCAAGGAGAGATGATTAAAGCGTGTTTCGTCCGTTTTTATTTTATTTTTTAAATATTCATTCATCCGCCATTATAACTGCCGATACCGATATTATGGAAAATGCCTAATATCGGTCTGCCTCTAATTCTGGCCATGATTAAGTGACTATTGAGATGTCTTATTTATAAACAGTTATAATAATGACCAATAATAAATAATAGCTTATTTCAAAATGTGCTAAACTTTTAGATAACTCCTTTGATTGCTGTTTTTTCTTGAAGGCAAGTGCAGAAGGAATTCAAGGAAACTTTAGTGGAGATCTTCTGCAGAGTGGAGGCTTGCTCATCGTCGCAAAAGGTAAAAATGTCATATTTTTATAATTTTCACTAGGAAATGTATTGTTCCAGTTTTATATGATTATCTTTTTCTTCCTCTGTGTACTGATAAATGTGTCATAGAAGAGAACCGAAACTTGTAATCTTAGCAGTCTGCATTATTGCCACTAGAGGGCAGCATGACTTCACATTTAAAACATGCAGCGCATACAAATCTGCTCTGTGCTCAACCATGAGAATAATGTGAGAGATTAACATTTTAGATTAGAATAATACCTTGATCAGTTTCTGGATTTGATGAGTCTCTAAACTGTGGTGCCAACAGTACGGCTAGCACTAATACAACTAAACATGTTTTCCTATTACTTGAACTCTCATTAACTACGTGAATGCAACTGGATGTTGAAGTTTGTTTGTAATTCTCATTAATCTCATGATGATTCTCAATAGATGAGAATATTTGTCCAGACGCAATTGTTTTTCTAATTTAATGTTTAAACCGTACCACCATAAGTTTAATGAAACATGTTAAATGTGCTTAGCCCTTAATCACTGTTAAAAAAAGGACAACACTTAAGGTGTTTGGGGTCATTTTGAACCCATACTTTTAAAGAGTGAATGCATAAGGAAATATAAATTTTTTATATGGAAAACAATATATCATTTTTTAAATTCACTTCTCAACTAATCATTTATGCTGTGTTTTTTGGAATTTTTTAAGTTTCCTACCTATTTACTGCACAATTACATAACTAGGCCATAAATTGGGACATGAAAATGATTTTTTTTTAAAGAAAAAAACACTTAAATTATGATGATAATTAAATCTAAACAGTTTTTGGACATTGCTCTATGTGTTAGGGATAGAATACTACCATCTGGTGGTTAGTCGAAAAACAGTTTTTCTAATAGTTAAGGAATTAAAGTGCAATGACCACATCTATCCAATAGGGGTCCCTAGAGACTCATTCATTTTCACTTCATTTTTCCTGATGCTTCAAATTCTCCTCACAACTTGATATATATATATATATATATATATATATATATATATATAGTGAATTGTACAAAATATTTTTTTCAAAATTAGAGTTTGTTGTCTGTTAGATTTTTAATTATTTGTTTTTGCAAATTATTATACATACATTTGCATTAACATTACAAGTCAGCACTATGACATGGCTGTAATCACACACTATTCATTTCAGAAAATTTGTTATCAAAAATTATTAATTTTTTTTAGAACAAGAGATTTTAGAACAAAATAAATTTAATAAACCGAGTAAATAAACCAATATAATACAAAACAACAGCACTAATAAACTTTAATGAACAGGATGCATACATGTGTGTGGCTGTGTGTGTGTGAGATAGAAAGCTCGTTCCACTTTGTGTTTATGCTCTAGGACCAGACCTTGATTTGAATGTAATTTTTCTTAGATTTATACCAGTTTTGTTTGTTTTATTTGCCAATTTCTGTAAAAATGTTCTCTGTTGCAGTCATGACGTGTGTGTGTGTGTGTGTGTGTATGAGATTTATGCTCTAGGACCAGACCTTGGTTTATATGTGGAACATTTCAGATTTATAATGGATTTACTTTTATTTTTTTGACAAACAAAATTAAAAAAGTCATTTTTTTCATTTTTCGATTCATTTTCAATTGGGGTCATTTTGACCACAAATTGCTTAAATGGTATTTTATTTTATTTTTTTACACGCCTTTAGAACAACCGAATCGAACCCAGTTTTTTTAATGCATGTTTAGATAGATTATATAGGAAAAGTCACCGAGTTTCATGGCCCTGAGATAAAGGGAACATTTTTTAAAAATCAAGGAAAAGTCCTACCCAAACAGTGATTAAGGGTTAACTGTCATGGAAACAATATCACAATGCTAAATGTGTAACTCTGTTCAGGGGGAGAAAAGGTCTTGCTGCATTTTGTCCAGAAATCGCCTGCAGATAACGCATCTCTGGAGGACATCGGCAAAGCTCTCGGGATCTCGGCCAACGTCCAGGCTGGCGAAAAGCCACAGGTAAAACATCCAGCTACGGTCGAAGCTCTTTGGCCCGGTTTATACCTGGTATTGAGATGCATTTTAGTAGACGAGGCAGACACGTTGTTTTTTAATCGTCTCTTTTGTCCACTCTCGCCCACTTCTGTCCTGATTTCTTCGAGGGGAGGGTGTATGAGCGAGTAAATGATGGGCTTTAGATCTTTCGATGTAATGGATGAAATAAGCTCACACAGTTTATACGTGACCGGAGACTGAAAAACATACAGAGCATCAGCTTTAGTTCTGCTTCAGACCAAACCCATATCAGGAATGGTGAGAGGACATTGTGCTTTGGTACGTTTTTCATCTTCAAACCAAACAAAGTCCCGTCTGGAAGTTCATTACTTGATGCATTAATATTAGGGCTGTCAATCGATTAATCGCATCCAAAATAAAAGTTTGTGTTTCCATAATATATGTGGGTGCACTGTGTATAATTATTTTGTATATATAAATACACACACATGCATGTATATATTTCAGAAAAAAATATTATTTATATATAAAATATTTATATATAATATAAATCTATATACAGTATATACATGAAAATATTTCTTAAATATTTACAAGCATGTGTGTGTTTATTTATATATAAAATATTTATATATAATATAAATCTATATACAGTATATACATGAAAATATTTCTTAAATATTTACAAGCATGTGTGTGTTTTTTATATATATATAAAAAATAATTATACACAGTGCACCCACATATATTATGTAAACACAAACTTTTATTTTGGATGCGATTAATCCCGATTAATCGTTTGACAGCCCTAATTAATATCTAATTAAAAGCGTGCTAGAGCTGCAAGATTAATTGTTAAAAGATCTCCATTCAAACACGCACGCAATCTTACTCGTAAATGACATTGATTTGGGTGTGTATCAATCTTTTGACGAGTACGATCACTGCATTGAATCAGTCATTTAAAATGATAAAAAAAAGATATATAATTAATTAATTATATTTTCAAATAGACTACAGCAATTAACATTTGATCAGAATCGTATGACACGCTATTTAGTCGTCTGTTCAGAATCGTGGGAGAATTGTGATTTCTATTTTAAACAAAAAAAAATTGTGATTCTTATTTTATCCAGAATCGTGTCGCTCTAATGTTTGCATGCATATGTAATCTTGAAATGACTTTGAATGCAACTAAAGAAAATATACAAGTCGGAACTTTACGTTTTATAATATTAGTGTTACGGTTTCTAGATTTTTTACTCTGGTTTTACATAATGCCAGACTTATCATTTGAAGAGTTCAGATGCAAAAGCCTCTAAATGCCATTTGAAATTTTCTTCTAAAATGATGATTTTTATCAAGCTTGTATATTTAAGCTCAGTAATTTCACTTAAATTGCAATGAGGATTACCTATTAATTGCCATTTAAGTGAAATAATTGAACTTAAATATACAAGTTTGATAAAAATGATCATTCTAGAAGAAAATTTCAAATGGCATTTAGAGGCTTTTGCATCTGAACTCATTTATTCAATTTGTGTTCATGTCCCAAATAAAACACTATCAACGAGATCAAGTACCATTCATAAGTATTAAAAAAAATCGAATTACTCATGATATTAGTCATATACATAGGATTTCTAATAACTATCTGAAGTGATTTAAATGTCTCAGATTGAAGTTTTGTTTTTTAAAATTACCATATTCTTTCAAACAAATGGTTTCAGTGTTGCTTGTATTACTTATGAACAAGTGATTCTTCTAACATTACCCACTAGTATATGTTTCTACCACACTATTACATTAATGTATTTTTAATGCCAGTTTTTTTTGTTACTTTACTGCAGTGAAATTGTCCTTGTAAAGAGTTTATAGAGTGTAAGATGCAACCACACAAGAAGGTTTAATTGCATCCACGGTGAAACCAGGACACCTTGTTTTGCTCGATTTCGTTGGAATAATATCTTGCCTTTACTTAAATAGACCAGAATATGAGGAAAAGCACAATTAAACCCTTCAAGGCCCCCACAAGACACGCTAAAGAATCCGTGTCCTGACGCAGCGTGACCGAATTCATGTCGACGAGCAACTCCACCAATAGCGGTTGTGTAAAGAAAGGCACGAATCTCTCTGATGTTCGAGCACAGATGCTTTGGCTTATGTAAGTGGAGGTTTGAACAAGTGAAGTGATTGTGGGGTAGAACAGAGTCTTGTTGTGAGGCTCGTCTCTTGGTTTAGTGTGATCTTAACCACCCTGAGGTCCCATGATGCACCTGGGTTGGGAGATTACAGTGGAGCTCCTCTTACAACAAAACCCACTTTGCTGCTGGTTATTACGGGGGGTTTTACTTAGACGTGCAACTCCTAAAGTCACACATGGTCTGAATTAAGGAGTTTATCGTGGTATCCTGCAGGAAATGGCACTTTTGGCCTTTCTTTTCCTTGTCAAGCTCGAGGTGAGGTAGACAAAATGACCATGTTCAACACTTTCTCTATAGAGAATCCCAGAGAAACCGAAGAAATAGAGCAACTGATTGTTAGAATAACCTTGTAAAGCCTGACATGAAATCATTTTTTGAAAGGGAAGGTAATTAAACATTTAGACATCATTTTAAATGAGTAAAAAACAAACGTGGTCTGATATATTAAGTATAACAGAATTGATAGCTGTTATATAATAATGAAAATAATTTGTCTTTATTTTATATTGTAATTTCTTCCTTTGATCAAAAGCTGAACTTTCAGCATCATTACTCCAGCACATGATCCTCAATTGGTGCTCAATAAATAATGGTTCTTATAATTAATGTTGAAAACACTTAATCAGCCATTCTGATTGCAAGAGACATTAATTTCTAAAGTCGCGCTCCATATTTTTAGACCGTTTTATTCTGAGCTATTATTGTGGTCTCGTTTGTTTTTCTTCATGCCGAAGTCAAAAGTCTGGCCACTCGAGAAGAGTCCATTGTGTCGTACCACACCCTCAGATCTACCAGAAGACCATTAGTCCATCTGAAAAATAAACATGGTGTCACTCAGCCGCGTATCTCACAGCAGATCGGCCCCAGAGGTCTTCTCAGGAAGGAAGGGCCCGACACACACGGTCAAAAGCCCAAACCCAGTGTCGTCACTGGACGTCTCGTGGGAAATCGATTCCACCATTAAATTGTGTGCATTCAATAATAGATCTGTCTCACACAAGACCTTCATAACCTGCATATTTTTTTGTCTTCAACCTTTAGATGATGCTCCGAGTGAACATTAATAATTATGAGCTCGATCTGCATGGATAATGGTGACTGATATATTTCTATTAAAGGAGTAGTTCACTTTTAAAAAACACTTTTGCTGATAATTTACTCACCCCCGTGTCATCCAAGATGTCCATGTCTTTCTTTCTTCAGTCGAAAAGAAATTAAGGTTTTTGATGAAAACATTCCAGGATTTTCTCCATTTAATTGACTTCAATGGGGTCCAAACGGTTCAAGGTCCAAATGAGCGTTTCAGTGCAGCTTCAAACGACACCAGACGATGAATAAGGGTCTTATCTAGGACTCGAAAGTCATGACTCGAAAAAAGATTCGTTCATCTTGATGAACGAGTTCGAACAGGAGTCACGAAGGTGCATCACAGAACAGAGCAAGGTGAGCATTTGAGCTTATGAAACTTAAACTTTTTTTTTTTTTTTAAATGGCCGATGGTTTTGCTTGATAAGACCCTTATTCATCGTCTGGTGTCGTTTAAAGCCCTTTGAAGCTGCACTGAAACTCTCATTTGGACCTTGAACCGTTTGGACCCCATTGAAGTCCATTATATGGAGAAAATGCTGGAATGTTTTCATCAAAAACCTTCATTTCTTTTCGACTGAAGAAAGAAAGACGTGGACATCTTGGATGACATGGGGGCGAGTAAATTATCAGCAAAAGCTTTTTCAAAAGCTGAACTACACCTTTAACCCTTATGCTGCATTAGGGACATTTTTGGTCTTTTGCAGTTTAATTTCTTTGACCATTTTGGCTGTTTTAATGCAAATGGTATGAAATTTGGCAAAATTGTGACTTTTTGGATACATGTAAAAAATGTGATCCCATTTTGCAAAATATGTATAACACACACTGTGTAGATCAAATAGTAACACTTGAGTCAGCACCATAAAGACCAAAAATGGCCCATTGAAACCCATTAGAACGTTGTTTAAATCTGAGGCTGTCAGTAATACATGAAACATGATTTTTGCACAAACATCCTTTCATTTTGAAGCAAAAGCATTATATTTGCATTATATAGTGTATTCCACCAGATGACGTCACTACATATTTATTCCCTATGGGTGGAAATGCACCTTATTTTAGGCAATAGGCAATGTTTAATAGGTGGCCATTTTTGGTCTCTAACGCGCTAAGTGGGATTTTTTGCAAAGTGGGACTGTGATAATCCAAATCTAAAGTTTTCTCTTTGCATTTAGTTTATTGAAAATAATTGAATTTTTGTGTTTTTTCCTCTTATACAAATCGATGGTTTCGCAAACAAAACTGGTAATTAAAGGGTTAAAATCCTGAAATTGAATACATTTTTGGTAGTTATGATGAGGACTGATGCTGGTTAAAAGATTTAACTTGGTAAAAGTGGAAAATAATAATAATATATAATATTTTAGGCAATGTTTAATATGTGGCCATTTTTGGTCCTTAATGCACTCAACGGTGTTAAAAATCTAATGCAGCACAAGGGTTAATATGATGAAGCACCACAGCTGCTCTGTATTAAAGTTACATTTGGAATCGCTGACGTTGCTTTGAAGTTCAATAACAGGACGTGTCGCAGGTCATGTTTATCCATTAAAGACTGCCGGTGTCTGTTGTCATTTTTGAGCCACCGATGCTTTTTCCTGCGTGCGATTGGTTACTTTCACACGACTGTAAATGTAGTGACAGACTGATCTGTGCGTCTGAGTTCTCCTTTGATTATATCCTTGAAAGATCGACTTGCCTTTACTAAAGGTGTAGTTCATCCTAAAAAACGTACATTCTGTGTCATTGTTTCAGAGTAATAATATATTTAAGTACCAAGTAATATTAAGTTAAAGGAGTAGTTCACTTTTAAAAAAGTTTCTGATAATTTACTCGCCCCCATGTCATCCAAGATGTCCATGTCTTTCTTTCTTCAGTCGAAAAGAAATTAAGGTTTTTGATGAAAACATTCCAGGATTTTTCTCCATATAATGGACTACAATGGGGTCCAAACGTTAAAGGTCCAAATGAGAGTTTCAGTGCAGCTTCAAAGGGCTTTAAACGACACCAGACGATGAATAAGTGTCTTATCATGCGAAACAATCACTCATTTAATAAATAAATACAAAAGTTTACGTTTTATAAGCACAAATGCTCGCCTTGCTCGACTTTCCTGTTCGAACTCGTTCATCAAAATAAAGGAATCTTTCATTGAATGAACAAAATGACTCGAAAAAGATTTGTTCATTTTGTTGAACGAGTTCGAACAGGAGAGTCACGAACATGCATCACAGAACAGAGCAAGGCGACCATTTGTGCTTATAAAACTTAACTTTTTTATTTATTTTTTAAATGACCGCTCGTTTCGCTTGATAAGACCCTTATTCATCGTCTGCTGTCGTTTAAAGCCCTTTGAAGCTGCACTGAAACTCTCATTTAGACCTTGACCCGTTTGGACCCCATTGAAGTCCATTATATGGAGAAAATCCTGGAATGTTTTCATCAAAAACCTTCATTTCTTTTCGACTGAAGAAAGAAAGACATGGACATCTTGGATGACATGGGGGTGAGTAAATTATCAGCAAAAGTTTTTTTCTCCTTTTAACTACATGTGCTTACTATAGGGTTAGGATAGGATATGCATAATTTTGAGTTATAACTACATGTAAGGACACTGTAAAATAAAGTGTTCCCATGTCGTTCCAAACCGGCATCAAACTCAAAGATAATTAAAAAATGTGTCTGTTGTTTTCTCTTTTCCATACAGTAAATGAGGTCTAATATTATACTCAAGGATTCCCAAGTTTTCATTATTAATACATAATATTTCTGTCTTTTACAGTGCAGTGACGATGTTTGCACAAGATAGAGGATTCAATGTTCTTCAGGGGTGAATGGACTGTGATTCCTGGTGTTTTATTCCCCATAATCTGATTCAAATCAGTCTGTGATACTTTGGTTTAGATGCTAAAATATAATTCACTGATCCTAGAGTTACAATTAGCATTTTATACATACACTCACAGTAGGCGTGTGAATAAACACTAATGCTGCTTTGATCCTCACATCAAAGTTTGTGTTTGTCTTAAAATACTCCATTTAATGAGATTCTTTTATAAACCTGAATTTATTGATTTTTTTTATAACACTTTCGAACCAAATGTGACTTGCTAATTTAAGAATGTGAATGACATTTTTTTTTTTTTAAAGATGTACATAATAAAACTCTAACCAAAGTGTATTTGTGGTTTTTGAATGTAAAAAAAACACACATGCATAAAATATATTTGATGCTTTATATAAGTTTATTTTTTATGCTTACATATCATACAATATCTCGGTAAGTTTAAGGTAGCTAAATAACATTTTTAAGCCATAAATGTTTGCTTGAACAATCAATATAGGCAGAACAATATCATTACAAAGCATTCACTTGGAAAGTCATTAAAACATGTATGGTCTCAATCAAACGTGGACCCCATATAATATCAAGAGCGTTTATGTCAGTACGTATTAACTGAGATATTTCAATAGTCAACTAGTCTATGAACAGAACAAGAACAGCCCCAGACATGTATTCATATAGCAGCATCTGTGGTCTTAACATAAGGGTGAATCTCACAAAACCTGGAAAGAATATATATATATATATATATATATGAAGAATTCAGATGCAAAATCCTCTAAGTGCCATTTGAAATTTTCTTCTAGAATGATCATTTTTATCAAGCTTGTATATTTAAGTTCAGTGATTTAACTTAAATGGCAATGATAATTACCTATTAATTGTTATTTAAGTGAAATTACTGAACTTAAATATACAATTTTGATAAAAATCATCATTAAAGAAGAAAATTTCAAATGGCATTTAGAGGCTTTTGCATCTGAACTCTTCATATATATATATATATATATATATATATATAACTGGGTTATTTCAACAAATGTGTGGGTCAAATATCAGATTTAAACCAAACCCAGCTATTTTTTAGAGTAGCCTATATAAGTCCACATAGTTTGTGATTTTGCAATAACTTCGAAGACATGTTTTCATGAGATTCATCCTTGAACTGAAAACAAAAACAACAACTCTTGAGTCTGACAAGTTCTTGGCATCGTCCCTATATAATGCATTGAAAAAGAGACTTCATATTTAATCATCATAAGCTTATTTCTAATTAAACACCTAAAATGTACACAAATGATATTTTACAATTCGCACTTGGCAAAGTGATAGATTATGTGTTATTCTTCCTTCAGTTCAGAGCAGTCGTATAAACAATCGCAGAGGGTGATTTAGTATTTCACAGATACAAAATAGCGATTTTCTCAAAAGTAATCAGCAATCCTTGGCACAGAGAAGAAGAACAGGTAGTTCACATCACACCTCATCTAATTTGTTCTTAATAGTCATCATATTATAAGCCTTAAGGCAAAAAAACTGCTCAAATAGACGTCTGGCTGATCAATGTTTGTAACGTTTTGCCAATTGACGTGATTGGCAAGTAAATCAACCAACAAGCTCACCATATTAAAACATTACAATACTGCACATTTATATAGAGTATGTGCATTATTGGGTCTACACTTTTAAAGCATTTCGAAAGCCAGAGAGCTGCGTTTCTTGTCTGAAAATGCATGCACTAATAATTCAGGGATTGTGTTTTGCCATTTCATCACTGTAAAACACTTTCCGCCGCTATCAGAATCCAAAGTTATAATATTTAATTTGTCGTAAAGTTGCTTGCATTGGAATAGCCGTATCGCTCATGTCCCGTGCATCAAACAGTACGTGCCATTAGAGTGCTGTCGAGGCTTAGATTGGCTTGCAATGAAGGCAGATACGAACATTCAAATGATCAAAGTCTCTGTCGTGAGAGATAACAGTCATAATCAATAACCCAAGGCGACCCAATATCGACTCCGCTAAGCTTTCCGAGAACCCGACTCGAATTTTTCTGTCTGACGTCCGTTTGATCTTTTCCGTCCTATCATTTTTCCTGCGTCCTGTTCGGCTCTTTAGTTCTGCTGTCATTACGGCTTAATCAAGACGGAAAATGACAGTCCCCGGGCTCGACCGGGTCTCTAATGAGAGGGCCGCCTCCCGAAAGTGTCCATTTGAGAGACACCAGTCCAGATGAACCCCTATTAGCCTCCGTCAATGTATGAAATCAACAAACCCACTGGCTCACAGATCCTTACGTCTGTTAGCAGTTTGGTGTTGCATGCCACTTTTTATGAATAAAAATGACATATTTAGCTGGAAAAATCAAAGTTTATGAGATTTTAAAGGCTAGTTTAGACTAGAATTTGACCTGGGCCAATTTGCATAGACATAGCCACTTTTACTTTTGGGTATCACATCATACAATCTATGCTTTTATGTAACGTTAACTGACTTTAAACAGATTTAAAGGAAAACATGCGATGACTATGGGCTATATGCACGCATAAGTTTCGCATTTGACGTAAGGATGCTCGTCCATTTCCGGTTGTGTAGATTAAAGCGGAGGAAAACCGGAGAAAACGGGATTATGGCAGAGTCTTCAATATTTACTGTCCTCCCGTCTTTGAAACGAAACGTACATACGTTTAGATGTTATTTTATAGGCTATATAGTTATGTTTATTTAATATAATTTTAAAAAGAAGCACAAACACAACGAGGGGTGTCTGTTTTATCTTTTTTGTGTGACTAACGTTTCATTAGTATAACCATGATGGAGTATAAAATTCAATATAAATTCTCGGTATTGCATTGGACTCTATGATCGGCGGAAGTTATCGAGCATCCTTAATCCTTCACCGGAAATAACGCCGTGCATAGAGCCCATTGCGTTCATGTGCTATGGTAATTATGGTAAATAGCAAAACCCGACTGGGAAAATGCACATGAACAACACCCCCTCATGTGGTATTTTCCACTGGGCAACTCGTAGAATATTTTGATGGACGAGTTGCCGAGATGAGATGACCTTTGAACCTTTTTCAAAATGGCGGAGAGCACCGCAAGAGTCGTGATGAATGGTAAAAATACAAATATATACTATTCATGACCTAGAAAATATTATATATAGCATATTATTTACCTTTTGAGTTTTGATAAATCATTTTCTTGCTGTTGCAGATGACTTAAGCAATCTAAAATAGTTTTAGCTTAAATAACAGGTCTGGATCGCCATCTTTTTACCACCACATTACGACAACAAAAGCACTTGAACGCAACACACTGGTAAATACCAGTTCAGAAGTGGAAAATATCCTACTTTCCATAGCACGTGAACGAAGACTAGTCTTTATGCAAATCAACCAGCAAGTTCCATGTTGTGAATAAAACACAGATTATTAGAGTGCTTTACAAGAAAATACAATTCATGTTACTTGATAATCTTGAGCATCAAATCAGAGTGATTTCTGAAGGATCATGTGACACTGAAGACTGGAGTAATGATTTGATCACAGGAATAAATTGTAAAATAACTTTATGAACACATGTGACATGAACATTTCCACCTATGCTTTGTAAAGTATTAATCTAAACTAATTCATGACCAAACTGCTGCTTAAGAAAGTAACCTTGATGTACTAAAAAAAACACCATTTCTCCACGTTTAATTGCAGAAGTCACTGCTGCGATGGTGTTTTCACCAAGGGAACCGAACTAAACCGGAGGACTGACGCCGCGTCGAAGATCTGATTCGTGTCCCTAAACATGCTAAAACATCCATAGGTAAGTGTTAACAAATGTACAGTCTGAGTTCCTGTATTGCAGCGGCCGGCTTCCTGCCATTATCTGCTGGCTTTCACAGAAGAAGTTCAATTACAAGGCAAGGCCATGAATAGGATCTATTTATGAAGAGAGAAACACATTGTGGTTTTAACAGTCTTAAGGTTGTCAGGTAATTGTCAACACATGCCCGTTTTACGTAACGCTAAGCAAAGAAATACAGATCCTTCTGTGAAACGTACATTTCATTAGGATTTTTTGGGGGGGAAAAACAGCGCTCAATAGGACTCTTACCAAAATAATGTCTTATACCATAATCAAAATACTTCAAGGCTGTTTCTTATGAAACGAAATATGATGCCTTGACTGGTTTCTATTCAAACCACAATCGCGTTCGGCTTCCAAGCCTCCAGTTGTTGGCTGATTTTAGGACACAACGGATATCTTCTTGGAGAGCCGACAGAATCCAAAGCCAACGGAGGGGTTTATCCGTTTACATAATCTGATGTCAATAAACCCTCCCTCTCGTTACAATGTGTTTTCCGGTGCCAAAACTAATAAGGAGTCGAAAGAAACAAGCGGACAGGACGAAATCTCTGAACAGACGGTGAAAAAGCATGCCTCTTTTCCAGAAAAACAACACCCTCACTGCGCACGTTCACGACGCCTGCGCTTGTTGGTTATATGTGCGCTTTTGAAAGTTCACAGTAGACATCTACGCAGTCACACATGTAGGTGTCTACACCGCGTCACCGTGTCTGTCGCGGCAGACTAACAGACAGGCAATGACAGCACGCTGCCTTCCTCCTAAAATATACACGACTCCAGGACCTCCGACGGCGGGTTACCACACTCGACACTTCTCCTCGGGGTTCATGGGAGTTCCTCGTTCACAATGAAACGCTTCGGAAAAAGCCTCGAAGTTCTGCAGGGAACCGAGAACCCTGTTAAAAAAACAAAACAACATCCTTACACCCTAGAAAAAGCGTTTTAACCACTTTTAACAAAACTTCTGCGGATAATTTACTCACCCCCATGTCATCCAAGATCGGCTTTCTTTCTTCAGTCGAAAAGAAATGAAGGTTTTTGATGAAAACATTCCAGGATTTTTCTCCATATAATGGACTTCAATGGGGTCCAAACGGTTCAAGGTCCAAATGAGAGTTTCAGTGCAGCTTCAAAGGGCTTTAAACGATTCCAGACGATGAATAAGGGTCTTATCAAGTGAAAAAAGCGGCCATTTAATAAAAAAATAACAAAGTTTAAGTTTTATAAGCTCAAATGCTCGCCTTGCTCTGTTCTGTGTGACTCTCCTGTTCGGACTCGTTCATCAAAATGAAAGAATCTTTTTTTCGAGTCATTTTTGTTCGTTGGATGCGCATCACAGAACAGAGCAAGGCGAGCATTTGAGCTCATAACACTTAAACTTTTTTATTTATTTTTTAAATGAGCGATCGTTTCGCTTGATTAGACCCTTATTCATCGTCTGGAATCGTTTTAAACCATGTGAACAGTTCGCATTTCGCACTGAAACCCTCATTTGGACCTTGAACCGTTTGGACCCCATTGAAGTCCATTATATGGAGAAAAATCCTGGAATGTTTTCATCAAAAACCTTAATTTCTTTTCGACTGAAGAAAGAAAGACATGGACATCTTGGATGACACGGGGGTGAGTAAATTATCAGCAAAAGTTTTTTTAAAGTGAACTACTCCTTTAATAAATGTCTGAATGGCGTTGCATTAAACAACAAAATCGCTGCAGGATATTTTGGCTCTTTTCTTTAATTCACATTTTGTTATATAACACTTTTCACAATACATATTGTTTTCAAAACAGCTTTGAGTGATTTCGTATCAGAGGACTGTGACTTTTCTTCATTTATGTTAAGTGTCTTTGAATCCGCTGTGTTTTGTGGATTTTTACAGTATGAAGTCACTTCACTCAGATTTTACCACATCGCACGTTATATTATTTACATATCTATTCAAAATATAGCAAACTGGGGTAAGGAAATATAAAGTGGCTTCATACACTACTGTTCAAAAGTTTGGGCTCAGTAAGGTTTTTATAAAACTTCAATTCAATTTATAAGAAGAATTGGACATTTATAGTGTTGCAAAAGATTTCTATTTCAAAGAAATGTTGTTATAAATTTTTGAATGATCAAAGAATCCTGAAAAAAAATGTATCATTGTTTCCACAAAAATAAACTGTTTTCAATATTGATAATAGCAAATCCTCATATTAATTTATGATTAAGAGTGATTTCTGAAGGATCATGTGACACTGAAGACTGGAGAAATGATGCTGAAAATTGATCACAGGAATAAATGATATTTTACATACATGTTCAAATAGAAAACAGTTATTTTAAATTGTAATACTATTTCTCAATATTACTTGATGAGAAACTTCTTTCAAAAACATCTTACATCCGGCAAAATTACGATTTTTGCATCGTCATCTGACAAAAAAACCCCATAAATCTCTCGTCTCAGGGGGATATGACCCTGAAGGTCATTCGAAAACACTACAGGTTTCCTACTAACACAAAGCTTAATGCTAAATCCTGAAGTATCCCTTTAATAGCATGTGCTATCTGTAACCTTAAGTGTGACTTGGACACATTTATTGTATAAAGATCTTGCCTGTATTCCAGAGGGCTGTGTGGGTCTGTCTTGATGGACTGAATGGCGTACTCAGGGCGGCACGCGCCACACCAGACCTAAAACACACATGACATGCAATTCACCCAGTCATGTTAAAGTCAGCTGGACAGATGAACAACTGGGATTTTAAACATTATTTTTGACCTAACATACACTTTATGCTTGAATGACATTTGTAGGATTCTCCAAAACAGATTCAGCCTCAGATTTCATGCCTTAAAGGAATAGTTCACCCAAAAAGTAGAGTAAATGATGGGATAGTTTTCATTTTTAGGTGAACTATTCCTTTAAGTTTACAGTCATTTGTTTTCCAGCACCTGTATGTGTATGAAATGTGAAATTGACCTCGCACGGGCATCAAGGTGAACACATGCATGAGTTTTAAAGTGTATGTAATTCATGGTCACACACACCTGGGCAAAGTTCAGAAAGAAGAGCTGTTTATGATCCATATCCAGTCCGGGAAGATGGGGCTCCTCGCCCTCCCTCTCCACCCACTTTATATACGCCTAATATCACACACACACACAACTCATGTGTAGATTTTTACATGAAAAGTGCTTGCCGTGATGCTATGGGGTGTTTATTCATTTGGCAGACGCTTTTATCCACAGCCACTTACAATTAGAAGCACAACGCTGTGTTTGTAAGGTGTTTTATCAGGTTAATAAGGGAATTAATCATACAAACCTTATAAGCTTGGCGAACTCCACCGTTATCAGCAATATTCTCTCCTAATGTTGTGATGCCACTGACCTGCAACAACACCAACGTAACATTGTTGATTACATGTGCTATTATAGTAATTATTCATATTTTGATTGTTCATTTAAATGTTGTGTTTTTATCATTTATATTACTTTTTATATTTTCTTATATTTCAGCTTCATTTCGATTAATAAAAAAGGATTTTAATAGTTTAATTTTAAATTTGAGCTTACAATAACAACACTGTGCAACATATAAATCTCATCCAAAGTTTAGTTTGAGTTTATATTAAAATCTTTTAATTACAGACTTTGATGTCGTGACAAATCTGAGGACAGTTGCACGATTAATTGTTAAAAGATTCAAACACCCACGCGATCTTCGGCTATGTCTATTAAACATTTTGACAAAGAAATATGACCTTTTCAAACACACAATATAATTATATCGTTCTTACAATCATTCATATATCACAGAAGTATTGGGAAAGAAGTTTACAGTCCAGATATAAACACTAGCGATCAAAATCACAATAATCACCGTTTGGGAGTAGCTTGAAGCTTCTAATAATGATTGAATCATTTACATCGCTACACCAGTAGGAGGCGACAAGTGACTGTTAAAAATGTATTTGTCATTGAATCATTCATTACAGAGATTCGTTAAAAATTTTTGATTCATCCTGTAATGAAACAAGTGAAGTTTTTATGAGTGAGTCATAAAAAAACTGTTTTAAGTTTTAAATTAAATTACATAAATTAAAATGAAATAAAAAGGACATATTTTTAAATACACGGCAGAAATTAACATTTTGCCAGAATCCCTGTTAAATTATACTATTTTGTTCAGTTGTCTTTTCAGAATCGTGGGAGAATCATGAATTTTGAACCCCAAAAATATCTCTATTTATCTAGAATTGTGCAGCTCTATTTTCTGAAAGTCAATAACAACGTTTAGTTTTCCGAGAATGGACTGAACACAGTATCTTATTTACTGAAAAAATAATAATAATAATATAAATAGAAAATAAATAAAATCCCCTCTTAAACCAAAACAAGTAAAATATTAAATATTAATATTAAAATATAGTATTTCTGCCTAGAAATCCATTCATTTTTAGTGGCTAGATATTTATTTCAATTCAATTCAAATTTATTTGTATAGCGCTTTTCACAATGCATATTGTTTCAAAGCAGTTTCACTTCAGAAAATGTACATAGAAAAAATAAAAAGTTATTTTCGCTTGCCCAACCGGCCGATTTTTTTTTTTTTTCTATTTTAAGTATGTTGACATTTTTTATGTCAACAAAAGTTTTAATTTGCTCTGCATTTAATTTCAGGGCAGTGGAAATGCTTAGATGGGACCCAAAGCAAGCACATTCTGCAAGTGCTCCAAGTATAAACTTAATATCCGTTTTAATTGCTTGTTTTCTGAAGCTCACATTATTTCCATTGTACCGAACCGAGGTTCAACTCACATTTTGGCCTCCTGCGAGTTTCCAGCTGAACTTGCCGTACTGATCCACCATGCATTTAGACTGATCCTCGAACTGCTCGGCAGAGTAGTTGCTCCACCAGTTGTTCATGTTCCCATCCTTGTCGAAATTCCGGCCTATGAAAATAGATATTTCATTTTGTGCTTATTTTAAATGGAGAATTTATCTGTGATATTTATTCAGCGCAGAGTTGGATAATCATCAAATCCACAGTTTATTCATCCACAGCTAACTGATAATTAGTACAATCCATCAGATGAGACCCATTTTACCGTGATCGTCAAATCCATGAGTGATTTCATGTCCTATAACCATCCCGATCCCACCGAAGTTTAGAGCTTGCAGCTGTTTTTCACTGAAGAAGGGAGGCTGGAGGATGCCAGCAGGAAACACTGAAGGAAAGAAAGATGAATGCATAGAAAGAGATAGAATTCAGCATAATGCACGGATAATTGACCAGGAAATGTGTTTTTGAGAAACTAATTGAAAAAAAAAAAACACCAGCTCATTTTAATAGTATTAAGAGTGTTAACTTTGTAAACATTTACATCCCAGAGGTTTCAAACAATTTTTTTTGAAGGTCAAATGAACAAAATACACTGAAAAAAAATATTTTCATTAGGGCTGTGCAAAAATTAATTGCGATTAATCGCATCCAAAATAAAAGTCTGTGTTTACATAATATATTTGTGTGTGCTGTATATATAAATACCTATGCATACATGTATATATTTAAGAATTATTTGCACTTAAATTCTGTATATATAAATAAATACATAATCTATATTATATAAATATAAATGTTTTATATATGAATAACACATTTTCTTAAATATATACATGCATGTGTGTGTATATATATATATACAAAATAATTATATAGAGCACACAAAAATATATTATGTAAACACAGACTTTTATTTTGGATGCGATTAATCGCAATTAATTTTTGCACAGCCCTAATTTTTATTCATCCAATTAAAACATCTATATTTTATAACTTGAACCAATGAAAAATAAATAACTTATCCTAACCAATATTTTCTATGTCTATAAAAACACTTTTTTTAAAAACTTGGTACAAAGTAAATTTTTCAATTTCTTATTTTAGAAATTATTTATTTTCTCCAATCAAATATATATAAATTTAATTAAACAATTATGTATAATTTTTAAAAATAAATGTTAATAGAAATTATTCATTTTAAACAAACAAAAAGATATGGATTTAATAAAACATGTATCCCATCAACACTATCGCCCCAGACTCTGACTTTCAAAATATTATATTTAATATTTAAAATATATATACACACATTTCATGTTCTAAAGTATGATCATTTAGCATGATATGTTATTTGTTATATTTAAAATATGATATTTGAGAATAGTTTGAAGTCGGTAAAAATATTTTACTGTTTTAAAATAAGACTTACTTTCAGGGAATGCATGGAATATAGTGTTTTAAAGTATGATAATTTAATATAATATAATTAAATTAAAGTTTGATCATTTAATAGGGCTGTCAAACGATTAATCGCATCCAAAATAAAAGTTTGTGTTTACAAAATAGATGTGGGTGCACTGTGTGTAATTATTTTGTATATTTAAATACACACACATGCATGTATATTTAAGAAAAAAAATATTTATATCTAAAATATTTATATTTGCATATCATATAAATTATATATAAATCTATATACATAATATATACAAGCATGTGTGTGTATTTATATATATAAAATAATTATACACAGTGCACCCACATATATTATGTAAACACAAACTTTTATTTTGGATGCGATTAATCGTTTGACAGCCCTAATATTCAAATTAAAGTTTGATCATTTTATATTTTTGCACATAAATTATTTATATGATGCCACAGTGCTTTTTTGTGACATCGATCAACAATTTTCCAAAACGTTAGCATTCATATTTATTTACCCATGAGAAAACCATCAGTGAATTATGAGTCATGTAATGTTGGAAGGAGTCCATTATTCCACAAATGTTTAAAATGTCATTTCCATCACAGCATGCATGGGGATTTGAGATTTGGTGGATGACATTTGTCGTTTCTGAAGAAATGTCAAAAGTTGATTGACGTCGTGTTAGTGTTAGAGTGTGGAAAGTGCTTTTAAAGAGACTCATGCTCATGTAATGGTAATGGTGAACGCCGGATCGCAGAAAGATCTCTACTGTGTGCCGGCTCAAAATGCAGTTACAGCTGCCGCTCTCGTCTCCACAAAATGGCAATTCAGCTTCAAGTGTTTCCCAGATTGTCCAGGAACATTAAAATGTGCAATCTAAGAGTAATTATGTGGAAATTTCTCCCGCTGAAAATCTGCATAATCACTTGGCTTTTTGTAATCTGTGTATTAACCAGCGCTTGGCGTCCGCAGCCCATCTCTGGAAGCACAAGCTCTGTGTGCACTGGAGCCTGAAACTAGCTTTGTTTAATCTACAAGAGAAAAGCACTACAGGCATTAGAGCCATTATGACAATGCGCTGAGAAAGCGTTTGTATCGAGAGCCCTCAAAAAGCTTAGGAGAAATCTGACCAGAACAAATACTTCACCAAAGACAAAACACGTCTGCTTTTTTTTAGTTTGCAGGGGTGCGTTTCCCGAACAATGATGTAACTCGCTGCCATATACGATGAAGAAATCAACTAGCTAGTCACGTTCCAGGATTTTTCTCCATATAATGGACTTCAATGGGGTCCAAACGGTTCAAGGTCCAAAAGACAGTTTCAGTGCAAACTACAAAGTGTTCAAAGGGCTTTAAACGATTCCAGACGACGAATAAGGGTCTTATCAAGCGAAACGATCGCTCGTTTAAAAAAAATATAACCAAGTTTAAGTTTTATAAGCTCAAATGGTCGCCTTGCTCTGTTCTGTGATGCGCATTCATGACTCGATCATTAAAACGAACGAATCTTTTCCCGTGTCAACTCGTTCGTTGAATGAACCAAATGACATGAAAAAAGATTCGTTCATTTAGATAAACGAGTTCGAACAGGAGAGTCACGAACGTGCATCACAGAACAGAGCAAGGCGAGCATTTGAGCTTCGTTACTCGTGTATAGAGAGCCTAAGTCCCTCCCCTTCCGGTTGACCACCATTTGACCTTATTTCGGAAAAATATTGAATAGTCAATGGCGAGAGACAACAAATATTTTGTTCTGGTTTGAATCGTGCCCTGAATTACACGAATGATGTTTGTCAATTTAAAAGATACATTTTAAAGTAACAAAAGTCGCAGTTTGATGGAAAACCGACTGTGAAAATACGTAATTACAAAGACTACAAACCCCAAAGTCGCACATTTTCTCTCAATGAATGAAGCTAACTTTACTGAGGCTAACGTCTGTCATTGTTTCTATAGTCTTACGTTATAATCGTAACGTTACGCCGTCACGCCTGAGTGTTTTGTACCACATGAGCAGCGGATCTCACTCGTTGTTTCGCTTCCTGGGAGATGTAGTTCATAGATAAAACTAAATGTTACTCTTCTGTTTTATGACAAACTGCGACGTTTTTGACTTTCAGAATTATCTTTTAAATTGACAAACATCATATGTGTAATTGAGGGCACAGTTCAGACGGAATAAAAAGATAAGTTGTCTCCCGCCATTGACTACCATTCATATTTTTTCCGAAATAAGGTCCCATGAGCCGGAAGTGGAGGGGCGGGACTAAGGCTCTTTATTGCAGTGTTGCCCGCCCACATACCACCTCCCATGGCCGAAACTGGTATTACGATACACCTGCCGGGCCGGGGCTAGTAATTTAGCACGCTAATTCAGGTTGACATCTCTGCAGCACTATAACTTGTCATTTTTTAATGACATCATCAACCTTATTTCTTCTCATTCTTTTGATGCGTGTAGCTCATTTTTTTTTTGGACATTTAACCTCAATTCTTACACATGGCACCTTTAATGAATCCTTTTGCGATAGAATTAATGCTATATTTGAGCATCTGAATTTTTAGCATTTTTAAAGGTGCTATATGTATTTTTTAGCGGCCTCTATCGACGATGTTTCAGATTGCAACCAAGAGCGCTCGTGCTCGAACACACTCATTGTACACGGCCACACTGAGACTTTCAACACACAGGAGAAAGCGTCACACAGCATGCTGGAAACTCATGTAAACATTACAATATTAGGCCACTTTTATCAGCTTGACTGAACTAATGCTCGTACCATGATGACGATAATCTAATGGATATATTTCCAACTATATGATCTTACCAATCTGGTTTCTGTTGTGTGAGTAGAACGCATTGACCACAGCTGCACCAATAATCCACCTAAAACGTTCGTAGAGACAGAGAGAAAAAGCAATGACTCGGTGACGGGTCAAGAGAGGAAAAGGTCTTTTCAAGCATATATTTATGTGTTTCGTACATGTCAGGATCCACGGGCTCCCTCAGCTTTTTATGACCTTTCTGGGCTGATGCTGCCAGGTTTTCCAGAATGTTTTCAAAGTAGTTCTCCTCACTGAAATTAAGCTGCGAACAGAGACATAACAACACATATCGTAGAGATGAGATGAGAAGTTGCTTTGATTTTGAGCTCAAGGTTCTCCGAGTTTGCATACATGTCTGTATTCCTCGTCTAGTTTCTTATTTTCCTCCTCAAGGATGTGGTCGGGATAACCGATCTGCTCCGATATCGCCATGGCCTGCAAAACAGGAGGTTGGAAAGCGAGAATAGCTCAGCAAATATAATAATATTAATAATAAATATTAATAATAAAATAACTTATATTTAATATAATATAATATAAAATAATAATAATAATATTTACAATAAAAAAAGCATTATAGTAAACACCAAAATCAAATAAAAATACCATAATTAATATAAAGTAAGATTACAGATCAAACCCACTTAATAGTGATAATAATAAAAGATAAAATCTATATACATAAAATGCTTAACAAAAATGGGAATTAAAAACCAAGTAATGTTGATATACAATTGTGCTTATAAATGTATTAATTTGATTAAAATGTTTAATTTATTAACAAAGCTAATTGTGTATAGGATAAAGTGGGGTTTTCCAAACTGGGATTTGTGAGGGAACGGCAAAGGTTTTTTGTTGTGAGTTGATAAAGTTAATGATTAAATTATAAAAAGATAAAATTTAAATAAATAAATAAATGTTTATTTTATTTCATTTGTTTAGCTCTATGTCATGTGACCATAAACCGTCATTAGAGAACCATAAACATGAAAATGTGTAAATGTTTTATTTTAAAGGGGTAAAGCTGAAAACAAGTTTGGGAATCCCTGGGATTAAGGAACATTTTATTTTATTGTGACCATTAAAACCATCTTACCTTCTCTCTGGCCTTCTCCTTGGATTTTTCATCCATCCAGCTCAACTCTTCCAGTGTTTCCACATAAGCTTCCTGGATCTTTTTGATCAGTTCACCCACCTGAACAACAATAGCAAAAATAGCTATTATAGTTGGCTTATCATTCAATTAATCTAATTCAAATTATTTATAACATTATTTATATAATTAATTATAATATAATTAATTTAATTATTTATATAATTAATTAAATACAAATATTATTTTTATTATTAAAAATGTAATTTAGTTAAATATTATATAATAAATAAATAATCAGTTTACAATTTTAACTGATTAATCACACTAATTGTTTAAGGGAATAATATTTATTTTTTTTTTTAAAGTTTTTTTAGAAGGCCTATGTCATTTTCCTTAATTTTAGATGTAAGATTAATTTTGACTTCATGCTGACTTTAAAATGAATAAAACTATTCGACTGTCCTAGAAATACTATATAAAGCCACAAACATCTTTATATTCAATGCAGAGTTACATAAAATCATCCCAGATTAAAAATAAACGGAGAAATCACTGAACCCGTCATTGGAACAGTCTAAACAATCCATTTGTGTGATTGTTCTGATTGTGTAAATCATTGAAGGAGGATGTTCCTGTTATGTCTAGGTGTGTGTTTTTAGGGCAGAGTTGGTGTTTTTAGTCTTACCATGCGTTTGCTGTTTCCAGAGAAGGTTTCCCGGACGTAAAGGGCTCCGACTGCGTTCTCCATGTTGCCCTGGACGTAACGGACACAGTCTCTCCACCTCGCCTCCTCTACTGTAGTGCCATGCAAAGCCTGAGTGAACACGCACACACAATGCAATGAAGAAATGGGCCCAAAATAAGGGATAATGTACATCCAGCCAGTTGACCAACACTGCATCAGCCTGAAGGGGTTTATTCTGAGATAACAACCGGCTGGATGTACATTACCCTGCTTATTACACGGCTACTTGGCACATAAGTAAATAAAGACATGAAATATTGTCGAATTTTTCCATCTTTAAACACAAAACTTCTGCGGAGAGAGCAGCTGTAGCGCGGCAAGTTCAAACGAGACGGACATTTAAGGGATATAGTACAGTCATACCACTTACTACACAGCGTTTCGCCACAGAAATAATTATCGAGATTTTGATTTCAGATTGAACTGTTTTAAAATCGTACTTGTTTGTTATCTTATAACTCAACAGTGTACAAAACAATCGTCGCAAAATGGCAGCAGCTTCGTTTGTATGAAACAAAAAAGAGCGAGTCCACGATCCTGGATGACATAATTAAATAACTGTAAACAAAATATTGAGTAATAATTCATTTTACTATTTTATTGGCTCAAAACTTATACAAAGAATAAACGTTCTTAGCAAGCGTATAGCACTAATGTCAGTCACTCAGATGAGCCTGTTTTACCAGTTGTTATTGGGGATTATCGTGATTGACCAATCAGAATCAAGTATTCCAGAGAGCCGTGTGATATCAGGGAATAACACAACTTGGAATGTTGAAACTGTCCAATCAGAATCAAGTATTCCAGAGAGCCGTGTGATATCAGGGAATAACACAACTTGGAATGTTGAAACTGACCAATCAGAATCAAGTATTCCAGAGAGCCGTGTAATATCAGGGAATAACACAACTTGGAATGTTGAAACTGACCAATCAGAATCAAGTATTCCAAAGAGCCGTGTGATATCAGGGAATAACACAACTTGGAATGTTGAAACTGACCAATTAAAATCAAGTATTCCAGAGAGCCATGTAATATCAGGGATAACACAAATTGGAATTTTGTAACTGACCAATCACAATCAAGTATTCCAGAGAGCCATGTGATATCAGGGAATAACACAAATTGGAATGTTGAAACTGTCCAATCAGAATCAAGTATTCCAGAGAGCTGTTTAATAAAAATAAACAGAACCTATTGGATTGAAACAGCAGGCGAAATGAAATGCCACGAGAGCTCTCCTCTGTTTGTGTTTGTTCCGAGTGCGACTGACCTTTCTGTAGTGCGCTCTCACGTCTTTGAAGCGACGGCTCATACTGTTGACCCTCTCCATGATGAGCATCCATGCCAGATAGTTCTGCAGCGTCCTGCCGAGATCACAAATGTGCAGATCATTCAATGCCGTGCAGCACAGAAATATGCAACGAGCATTTCTTAAATTCAGCTAATGTTCTTGTTGTGGATTACTGACGCAGTGTTGTTATTGCTAACCGAAAACTTTTAAGTTTAAGAATTAAAATGACTAAAGCTAAACCTGAAATAAAAACTAAATAGAAATATATATATTTTTTAAAAAAAATGAATAAAAACAACAAAATTACTAGAACGAAATTTAAAAACGAAAACTAATTTAAAATTTGAATAAATACTATAAAAACTTAACTTTGGGTAAAGCATCTTAATAGTGTAGAGAAGATCTCCATAATTAATTTGTTCCTCAATATTAATACGGATAAATAGATCGCAAATTAGAAAAGCAGGGTATATACAGTAATCCTTAAGTTAAATTTACTACTTTTTAATACCTTTTTTACTACCTTTTTACTACCTAAAGCCCATATTTATACGGACTAACGCAAACACAAAATAGGACACCTGATAGTCTAAAAAAAATAATACCTAATTTTTAAAAAATAATACCTCTCAGACTACATTTAACACTTTTAATGGCCTTAAATTTGACAATTTTGAGTTATCACTTTTTAATACTTTTTAAAACCCCACGGATACCCTGAAAAGAGGAGAATTAGAAGAGATCTTAACGATGTCTTAATCTCAATATGAACTCAAATTCTATGCTATCTGCATTCATTTACTCTCATTCCGTGTCAATCATCGTCTCGTTCTTCTTTCTCCTTAGGATCAGCACAGGTGATCCTTCGGTGGGACATTCACCATTTAAGTTACCTCATCTCTGAAACCACTGAACCTCTGACAATATGTATATCTTCCAGATGGCCATAATTGAAGAATCTCACATTCTTCACGTGTCAAACAGCGTCAGCTAAGAGCATCACCTGTGGCTGTGCTTGGACAGAACGTAGCGGAGCTTCTCCAGGTAAGGCGAGCAGTACACGACCATGGGCTCTTCTGGTTGCACCGTAACGGACACGCTGGACATGATTCCCTGGATGTAGCGCGTCCAATTAAAACCCTGACATTTCACAAAGAGAAACGAGAAGCATATGTGCTCTAATGAGAAAACAACGGCCATTCGGAGAAGTAGGATGTGTTCATGGGAAAGTGCAAAAACAATTAAGAACTGTAATATATAAAATTGAGCAAATTTGACATTATTAGATTTATATTCTGGCTTCTAAAGGGATAATTAGTTAGTCGTTCCGAAACCCGTTCGTGTGAGCACCACAAAGCCGACGGGCAGATATCAATTATCAATGTTTACATCTGAATAAAAGCCTAAATTACCTGATCCGAGTCTCTTCAGAAAATTAGTACTAAACCACTCAATTCATATGGATTTGTTTTACGATCTCTTTATGAACCTTTTGAACCGTCAAAGTGGTAATTGTTCAGATTTCATTAAAAATATCTTCATTTGTGTTCTTGAAGATGAAGTGAAGTCTTGCGGGTTTGGAACGACATGAGGACGGGTAATTAATGAAGGAATTTTTATTTTGGGGTGCATTAACAACCATCATTTCTCTTCACTCTTCAGGTTTAGATTGTGGGAAAGTTTGGGGTCAGTACGATTTTTTTTTTTAAAGACATTGTTGTTTTTATTCAGCATCAAATGAATCAGTAAAGACATTTACAATGTTAAATGCATAGATATATATATATAAAGGCTAGATGTCTTAAGGCGGAGTTTCTATCGTCATCACCGGCGGCCATCTTGTCACAGGCAAGCTGATGTAAGATGAGTGGTCAGCACGAACATCTTGACGGATTTACCGAAATCTTGACGGATTTACAAACGGTTTGGTTTCTTACAAACGTTATTAAAGAGGCTATAATTATCTGGATGATTATTTATTTATACACTTATTATTCATAAGCATGCTGTGTCATAACTACATCTCTGACTATTATAACAAACCAAACCGGTAGAAAATTGAGCAAGTTATGGTGATTTTAATAGAATATGTACCATTAACACAATGTAACGAGTGAGCGAGCTGCCTGTAGCAAGATGGCCGCCAGGTGCTGACGTCGACCTCCATTGGCCAGCAGCATGGACGAGATATCTAGCCTTTATATAGATATCTATGGTAAAATGCACCAAATGATTTGAGCATTTGATTTCTGAAGGACCATGTGACACTGAAGACTGGAGTAATGATGCTGAAAATTCTCATAGAAATATTTAAAAATTGTAGTATTATTTCTAGGGCTGTGCAAAAGTTAATTGCGATTAATCGCATCCAAAATAAAAGTCTGTGTTTACATAGTATATTTGTGTGTGCTGTATATAATTATTTTGTATATATAAATACACACACATGCATGTATATGTTTAAGAAAATGAGTTATTCCTATATAAAATATTTATATTTATATAATATAGATTATGTATTTATATATATATACAGAATTTAAGCGCAAATAATTCTTAAATATATACATGCATGCATAGGTATTTATATATACAAAATAATTATATACAGCACACACAAATATATTATGTACACACTAGTGTTAATTTCGTTAACGAAAACTAAACGAAAATATTTTCGTCAACGCACATTTTTCACCGAACGAAAACTAGACGAGACGAGACTAAAATCCCCACTAATAAACAATAACTGGGAGTAAATCAGAAATAATTTTCGTAGACTAATAAAGACGATACGAAAATGCAGTTCGGTAAATAAAGACTGGGCTAAAATCTATGGACATTTTAGTTCACGAACAAAGACGAGACGAAAATTACATATTATTATATGATATGGTTTTGTTTTGTCAAATCCTGTCTCCTCCTCCGCCGCCTCCTCCTCGTCAGCTCTTCCGCCACACACCCACTTTCAAACCTGGAGCGGGCGGGCACAGTCAGAGTAGCCTACACACAACACATGAGTAGACAGGAGCTGGATTCACGGTGAGGCGGCGGCGACAGGTTAAAAGTAAAACATGCTTTGCACGGGGCTCGGGAGAAAGAAGAGACGTGATATATGGACACATTTTGTTACAATGATAAACTAACTAATGATGGCTAACTTAGCATTTAGTATCCAGGCTGGCTATGTTACGTTAGCTTCTTAGCACGTAGCGACCGTAGCCACTTGTTGATAGAATTGTATGTGAAGTTAAATTTATGCTAACTTAGATATGTTATACTGGCCGGGCAACTATAGTTTCAGTTAAATTTGATTAAAGACAGGCGCTTTAAAAAGATTAGTTAAAAAGATTTCATACGTTCTAGCAAGCTATGCCTTGTTTCACCTTAAATACTGTACCTTTATATACCATGTGAACTAGCTGGCAGGAAAGCACTTTTGTTGTTTTAGTTGGAGTTTTTTTTTTTTCTTCACAACATTGACCTCAAATCTATTTATTTTTTTATTCTATGTGAACTAGCTTTAAACAGCCAGCACTTGTGTTAAGTTCATAATACACTTTTATTTTATTTATTTGTTTCCTTTGTCCGGTGTATTTTATTTGTTTTAATGCAAGCATTTGTGTTTGTGTCTTTGAACCTTAACAATGTTCAAAATAAATATGCAAATATTGTCAGAACATCTTCCATGTCTGCATGTGTTCCTTAAAATTGTGTTTTTTATCAAAAAGATGAGAGAAAATGTTGAATTGTGAAATAATTTTAGGAAATGTTAAATATTATCTGCTGACAAAAAAGTAAAAGGTTAAAATGATGTCCTGACTAAAACTAGACTAAAATGTTGACAGTTTTTTTTTTACTAAAACTAAACGAATAAAATTATGTTTTCTTGGACTAAAATAAAGACTAAAATGCTCGACTTATAGTCGACTAAAACTAGACTAAATAAAAATGGGATGATGTCGACTAAATGTGATAAAAACTAACAAGCGATGCTGAAACTGGACTAAAACTGAAACTAAATTTAAAAATGGCTGGTAAAATTAACACTAGTACACACAGACTTTTATTTTGGATGCGATTAATCGCAATTAACTTTTGCACAGCCCTAATTATTTCACAATATTACTGTATTTTTGATCAAATAAATGCAGCCTCTGTGAGCAGAAGAGAAAACCTCAAACTTTTGAACAGTAGTGTGTATTAGAACAGCTTTTACTGGTGCAGTAAAATCCCTTTCCATTTCCTTTGCACTTACATTGAGGTTAAAAGCTTGCTGAACTTCTCTCAGTGTCATTTTGTTGTAAAGCACGGTGATGTCATTGCGTTCTTCTGCGGGTGAGGTAGCCTGTAGCCAGAAATCAGATGACATTTACAGCACCAGAACGCATTTCAGACACTCCATTTCAGGTTTGTTGTGTTTTACCATCTCCCGTTAAACTCACGTTTGCAATGTCTGTCTCCAGCTCCAACACTTGAGTCATGTCCTCCCACACGCGCTCTTCATCTTGGGTCAAGTTCCTGTCTTCTCGTGCGATCCTCGCCATGGAAACCATGAACTCCAGGTAGGACTGGCGCACCTGTCCACAAACACGACGGAGGATCTGCTGATTCGTGTGATTATAACCAAAGCATTGAGGGAGAAAATGACACAACGTACCTTCTTATAATTCCCATCGCTGAGGTAATAATCTCTTGAAGGCATTCCTAGTGCTGGCTGGTCAACCTGTGCAATCGGAAAGACGCAGTTAAATGATGAAATCATCAATCACAAACAATCTTCTATTCGTTATCTGCATCGCCTTTGGGTGCGGCGTGCATGAGATCATCTAATACTGCTCTGCTCGTAATTAAACCAACATAAAATCACACTCGGTTTCATTTACTCATGCTCCAAATGGCATTTTAATCAGGGTGTATTATGTGAAATAAATTGCAATTAGCCACTGTGTGTTTTGAAAGGTGATGCGCCACTGAAACAACCAATCTATCAAACCGACAAGTACTGATGTGATTACGGGCATCGTAACGCAATACCATGCTACTTTGATATTATACACCATGATGCTGAATGACTACCATACTCTTTAAATGTACATCCAAAATCATGGTATTGCATATAGGTACAGAAAACCATAGTAGCATCATCATACACGTCCAAAAGACTATGGTAGTAGTATGTGATAAACATGGTGTTTCAATTGTACATACAGTAACCAAATGGTGTTATCATATACACAGGGCCTAACGACAAATTAATACAATATAATTAAGATACAAGCAGTGATAATTTAAAAAAACAGTGCTTTTCTGGTTTTTCAGTGGTTTTCAGCGACAGAAATGTAATTAAGTAAGCAAATATAAAATAACACTGCACAGACTTCATTATAATAAATTAAACATCCCTAATAAAGTTACACAAGTTATTCAGTCTAGAGCAGTGAGTGATTTTTTTTCTTCATCCTTTGTTTGATTAACATTTGAAACACAGACAGAAGCAAAAATATTAGGCTGCTGTCACTTTAAGAGTGAATCCACAGATCTACTCGTTTAATTTTACGTTTAATTAAGACTATGTTTATTAGCATACTCGCTATTTTTACATTATTTTGTGTGAATTTATCCACCCAAGTGCAAGAAGGCATGAAAGAGAGCTCAGTTTAGTAACTTATTCACACTTTGTCTTTCTGACGAGCTTTGAAAACATGGAAATACGATCATATGTCCAAAAACATGGTGGTAGAAGTAGTACTATGAGTTTTTTGCTAGATATATATAAATGTAAATTATTCAGGATGTTCAACTTACATGGATAATGTAGCGGCTGGAGTCGCGATCATCTGGCCACACAAACATCTCAAGCACGGCCTTCTTATTGTACCGAGCGTTCAGAATCGCCAGTGTGTCCTCCAGGCTCCACGCTTGCTCTGTAACATCAAAATTTTGTGGCTTTTAGTCCATGTCTGTTTACTTTGAGGCAATCTATATGCTTTACAACTACTACATAAGTATGACTTTCGAAAAATACTGGTAAACATCCAGCGCGATCTGTGTAGTTCGATTCGTGAACAAGTGAGTCGATTCTTATGAACAGATTTGTTGCCAGTTTGAATCAGCGCGATCTGTTTAGTTCGCTTCGTGAATGAATGAGTCGATTCTTATGAACAGATTTGTTACCAGTTTGAATCAGCCTGAATGAATCTGTAAGTATGGCAAGTGAATCCAACTGCAGTTGCTTTTTAATAGTTTAGTTAGGAAAACCCGTTCTTTTCCGTGCTGCGTTGTTTTATATTCATGTTATAGCACCATTAGTCTTTTGATAATGCAGTGAAATGAATTGTCAGTTTAATTCTTTGCCAAGGAAAATAAATACTAAGACCTTGTCTCATATTTCACTAAAAAGAACAATCCTCTCAATCTGTCCTACCTCGCCTTTCTTTGTCATTAGGAAATAAATCAAAACGAGAAAGAAAATTGCATTTGTAAACCTATTTTAATGGATCTTGCAACGTGAAATCATTTAAATACACTTTTCTAGCATGTGATTCATCAGTGCAGGTTTTCCAATGAAAACAAATCTATTTTACTCTGAAATGACTGTACTTTTCAGCCAGCTTTCTCATTTGTGAGTGACTCCATTCTCCATTTCACAATCCAGTTAATTCCCAATGGACACAATCAGTTGTTTCACATAGAAATGCATCACATTCGGGAAGTAAAAATAAGCTGCAAACACTGTTTCAATGACTTTAATAACCACAAATGATGCCAAGAGACTGCATTGCCCATCATCGCTGGTCAATTTCTCTTTTATTAAAAAATTCTCGGAAGAAACTAATTAAAAAAAATATACCAATAAATCCCAGTGTACCAAATTGCCTTTTGTTGATGGATACTAGATGCAGTAAAACATGATAACAGGCTGGTTTTCCAAAACCCAATTCTGGTTTAACGTCTCAACCAGCATTAATTACCTTTCCATTGCTTTAAAGACGCATAATAAATCTGTCAGCAAAGGCCAGAGTGTGTGTTTTGGTTGATGTCTGCATGTGTAGATTTCATTCCAGCAATCTTCTCCTATTACATTTAATTATTCTGCCCTCTCTCAAGATCTATAACGAGTGCCAATAATGACGGCGGCGTCCTCTCACCCTCCTATATCTCCCTCTACACATGACAGATGAGCAGGACGGCCACTGCTCTGTGAAACCGCTGGACTTTCCCATCAGTCCAGTGCCTTATCCTTATCTACACCCAGCGACAGCGCGGCTGGAGCGGTTGCATTTATCCCATTTAGATAAGCTCAAGATGCTGCCATTCTCTGCGCGAGTGAATTAGAGACGGCCTGCGCTATCTCCAGTACCTGATGTGCCGTTCCAGACCTCAGACGCCACGGGCCAGTCGCCAATGCTGTCAATGAGGCCAAGAAGAGGCTGCGAGTCGCGCTGCTCGATCAGAACTGCAGGGGGAAGCAGAGAGACGAGGCCAAGTCGGTTCAAATCAGTTCACTTTTAAAAACTTTTGCTGATAATTTACTCACCCTAATATCATCCAAGATGTCCATGTCTTTCGTTCTTCAGTCAAAAAGTAATTAAGGTTTTTAATGAAAACCTTCCAGGATTTTTCTCCATATAATGGACTTCAATGGGGTCCAAAAAGTTCAAGGTCCAAATGAGAGTTTCAGTGCAGCTTCAAAACGACACCAGACGATGAATAAGGGTCTTATCGAGCGAAACGAGCGGTCATTTCAAAAATAAATAAAAAAGTTTGAGTTTTATAAGCACAAATGCTCGCCTTGCTCGACTCTCCTGTTCGAACTCGTTCATCAAAATGAACAAATGAAGAGTTCAGATGCAAAAGCCTCTAAGTGCCATTTGAAATTTTCTTCTAGAATGATCATTTTTATCAAGCTTGTATATTTAAGTTCAGTGATTTCACTTAAATGGCAATGATAATTACCTATTAATTGTTATTTAAGTGAAATTACTGAACTTAAATATACAAGTTTGATAAAAATCATCATTAAAGAAGAAAATTTCAAATGGCATTTAGAGGCTTTTGCATCTGAACTCTTCAAATCTTTTTTTTCGAGTCATTTCGTTCGTTGAATGAACAAAATGACTCGAAAAAAGAGTTCGAACAGGAGTAACGAACGCGCATCAGTGAACAGAGCAATAAAACTTAAACTTTTGTATTTATTTTTTAAATGAGCGATCGTTTCGCTTGAAAAGACCCTTATTCATCGTCTGGTGTCGTTTAAAGCCCTTTGAAGCTGCACTGAAACTCTCATTTGGACCTTGAACCGTTTGGACCCCATTGAAGTCCATTATATGGAGAAAAATCCTGGAATGTTTTCATCAAAAACCTTCATTTCTTTTCGACTGAAGAAAGAAAGACGTGGACATCTTGGATGACATGGGGGTGAGTAAATTATCAGCAAAAGTTTTCTTTTTTTTAAAGTGAACTACTCCTTTAATAGTCATAGTTTTAGTCAACTATAGTAACTAACCAGCTTTGAGATTTATCATAACATTACAGTGTTTAATTCAAAGCCATTTGAACTCAACCCATAAAGCATTGCTAAAAATGTGCAATATAATAGATCACATTGATTTACTGTATAAAATATGCGTTCAATTAAGTTTATCACAAACAAATAGAAATGAGAATGCCATGAAACTCCATCATGTCATCTGCATTTGTGGAATTGGACTCTATATGTGTAAAATAATTCATTTTCGATGTTGTAAATGAAACGATTGTAGCATGTTTTACAAGAAAATACAGTTTTAGTTTTTCTAGTGTTCTAGTTTAATTCAATGTGTAAATCCTATTTTTTACAAGTGGTGGCAAATCACAACAGAAACAACGTCGATGATCCCAGTGGTGTGTACTCACTCTCGTTCATGCATGAGCTGTAGAGCGTTTTGGCTTTCTTGAAGGCCTCTCTGTCATCCTTACTCTCCATCTCCAGAACTCCTGTGAGATAATGAACCAGCACCAACAAGACGAAACTGTTTAAAAGAAAGGACACTCGTGGTGTTTGTGTGAAGCTGACGTAACCCACCCTTGAGCACAATCTCCAGCTCGTCTCTCAGGATATTGAACACGCTGTGGAGCGAGCTGGTTTCGGGAATGACGTGCCGCTCGATCCAGCCTCCACATGCGTACTGATAGAAGTTCTGGCACGGCTCCACGCTGGGGTCCATGTTCTGGAGCAGTCGGGCCGCTGTGGTGTTGACATGAATCAGGAAATGATTTCACATCTAGAATATAACTTTGGCCATGGCATATAAAAGGAAAGCGTTCAGACATTACCGGCAGTGACACACTGTGGGGTTGTACAGACATTGCTGTCAGCTTTTGATGGATATTTCAGCCCTGTTGTGATGTGATGTGGTGAGATAAACAACACAACTGAGGTTAATGTCTGACTGAGATCATGTGACGTAATCCACTCAAAAGTCCAGCTCTATAGTCAGAGCTTATCGCTTCAGCTTAACACTGCATGTAATATAATGCAATTTATTGAAATAAAGCTTCAGTTGTTCGCTCACTTACCAAAAGTTAGCCTTGAGAAATACATTTTGTAAACCTCACACTGTAGGGCTGTCAAACGATTAATCGCGATTAATCGCATCCAAAATAAAAGTTTGTGTTTACATAATATATGTGGGTGCACTGTGTATAATTATTTTATATTTACCCCACATATATTATGTAAACACAAACTTTTATTTTGGATGCGATTAATCGCGATTAATCGATTAACAGCCCTGTGCGCAAATATATTGTACAGTATATGGAGTGATTATACAGAATTTATGGCAGGGCAAAAAACAGCAAATCTAAATGAACCGTGTGGATAAAAATATTTATGATCAACTTAACAGCATACTTTACCTTTTGAAGATTCATTTATGTTAAAACGCTCTGAAATATAAAAAGAAAATACAACATCTCAAAGAATATAATTGGATGTGAGAACCATTTGCCTAATTCCACATTTTATATTTATGCGAAAATTTATGAGATCCGATTACTTACGTTGTGCTACATATATATATATATATATATATATATATATTAGGGCTGTGCAAAAGTTAATTGCGATTAATCGCATCCAAAATAAAAGTCTGTGTGTACATAATATATTTGTGTGTGCTGTATATAAATATTTTGTATATATAAATACCTATGCATGCATGTATATATTTAAGAATTATTTGCGCTAAAATTCTGTATATATATATATATATAAATACATAATCTATATTATATAAATATAAATATGTTATATATGAATAACAAATTTTCTTAAATATATAAATGCATGTGTGTGTATTTATATATACAAAATAATTATATACAGCACACACAAATATATAATGTAAACACAGACTTTTATTTTGGATGCGATTAATCGCGATTAATTTTTGCACATATACGTTTTGATATACATTTATTTATGTTATATATTATATAATATATAATTTATTTAATATATATATAATATTATTTAAATAAATATACAAAAACAATCATAGAATTTTTATATAATTCATTAATCATTCTGGTTTTCTAGAAAGTTCTTCAAAAGAACGGTTTCACCGAGCTGCTCCACGTGGGCTAAAAATGAATAAACGCGGGATATTTATTTTTTGAGTGTTTTGAATGTGATATTGTGATCGTGACGCGTCCCACCTCTCAGAGCGGAAGTGTAGAGCACTGTGAGTCCAGCCAGAGCACAGCCCATCAGAAGAACAATGACGGACAGTCCGATCTCCACCACAGTCCAGCGATGCTTCCGCGGTTTAGTGCTTTTCTCCATGATATCCATTTGGCTCTCTGATTTTCCCATTCTCGGCGCTGTGGAACAGAGGGTTGGAGTGTGTGTGTGAGAGAGAGAGAGGGCCGAGTGCGTCAGAGAGCCACAGGTGAGCATCCGGCGGTACTCGTTTACCTCCACAGAAACAACGGGTTAATGCGCGAGCTCCCACCGAATAAGAGAATTAGGACTACACGTGATATACACATGACTAGAAATACACCGTTTCGTTTTTCCACTCTTTGACTTTTTAAAATAGTCTAAATAAATAATTCTATGACGATTAGACTAAGCTATAGCCAATATATTAGTATGCATTTACTTTGATAATATGATATCATTCCTAAATGAAACGACACATTCAGTGCAAAAAAGTGAGGCGGGTGATTTAATGCATCGATTGATTGGATTGTGAAAAGAGGTCATTGCACTACAACAATACCAGGTTTCAAAGAGTGGAGCTTGTTTAGAGGTTTTCTTTCTTTTGAATAACCTGCAATGGACCAAGAATGCATATTTAAAGGGATAGTACACTTTAAAATATTTTTTGGGTATGTTTTAGCTTACCTCAAAGGCATCCAAGATGTAGGTGTCTTTGTTTACACAGTAGTTTCAATTTTTATATTTTTAGGTTAAACCGTTCATGTCTGTCACTGTCAGTCATATAATGGGGGTCTATGGTCACCACCTCAAAGAGCAGCACAGAGAAGTCCAAATTAAACATGATTTAATGACTCGTAAATATGAGTACACATTGATGGTCTAAGACACGAAACGAGCTGTTTGTGTGAGAAAACGAACAGCCACAAAGCGCCCGCGCCCTCAGATCAGATGGACGTGGCTGTGATTACAAGAGGTAAAAACGATATAAATCCTGTTCGTTTTCTCACACAAACCGCTCGTTTCGTGTCTTAGGCCATCAATGTGTACTTACATTTACGGGTCATTAAATCATGTTTAATTTGGACTTCTCTGTGCTGCTCTTTGAGGTGGTGACCATAGACCTCCATTTTATGACTGAACGGTTCGACCTAAAAATATCAAAATGTAAACTACAAAGGGCTACATCTTGGATGCCCTTGAGGTAAGCTAAAACATATCAAACATTTATTTCAAAGTGTACTATCCCTTTAAGAAAGTAAATTGACTTGAACGCATTAGGCAAGCAAAGCATGAGACAGTTAATGTAGCTGATAAAAGTTAATGTAGTTGATGTTATTGTAATATTAATGCAGTCAGAAAGAGCAACAGCTTTGTTGTGATTAATTTTTAATGATGGCTTGATCCAAACAAGGGTAAATATGAACCTTCCTCTGTGTCTACAACCACATCATGACATGCATGTAATCTGTGGTTTTAGAAAAGAGTTTTTGCTTCATTTCAGAAAAGTGCTGATAAATTTCCAGCAAAATGTTTAATTTCCGGACTCATTTGATGTCTAAAGGCAAAACAATAATTATAGAAAACATTCTCATAGAAATGTGTTGCATTTTTAGTCACATTGGTTTTAAAACTCTCAGCTGCACAAGGCAAAAAATGACGTGTGCTTTTTGATTGTAACAATCCATTTTGATAAAAACAGAAACGCATGTCTATATCATTGCATTAAACTACTATTTGTATTTTGAATATATATATATTTGGTAACACTTTACAATAAAGTTCATCATGAACTAAGAATGCACAATACATCTACAGCATCGTAGTTAATATTAATTTCAACATTTACTAATACATTATGCAAAAACGTTACTTAATGCATTGTGAACTAACATGAAGAAACAATGAACGGCTGGATTTTTTTTAACGATAACAAATATGAATAAATGCTGTAACAAATGTATTCCTCGTTGTTAGTTAATGTTAGTTCAACTAATGGTGTTCCCATATATTTATATTATTACACATTGCGTATAGTCCCAAACAATAAAATCAATAAAATGCCCTTATATTAGTTTAGCTTTTCTGTCGATTGCAATCAGACGTCATAAAAACTGTACATTTAGCAGTGATAAATTGTTTAAAAGAGTTTTAAAAGAAGTACAGCTAGTCACACGCTCATTTAATTTTAACTGGCATGCGTGCAATTTGCATTTATCATGCAAAGCACTTGTAAGTACAGCTCATCTGCATGTGTGCGTTAGGAGAACGATGGCTTTAGAGCTGTATCTCCTGCTGCAATGCCTCTGATCAAACAATCTAGTCAAGAAAAACCAGAAGAATCTGCATTACAATAACAACTCACAATAATAATTGATGTGCAAAGTCCTTTTACAAACAGCTGTTCGCATCGCACATAACTCCACCTGTAAAGTACAGAAAAACTATTCCCTCCAGTTCCCACACAAAACACCCTCATGCCGGAGAACGTGAAGCGTCCGTACCTCTCTGATGATGGAGTCCGTGTTTGCCCTGTTAGGACGCCTTTCAATTTCACAAACACCCCTTCTGAGTTTGCACCCAGAGCTGGTGTGTGGTGAAATGAAGCAGCGTCCGACAGCTGGTGTCGGGAAGCTGATGTTCCTCTGACTGACTGAGTGTGTGAGTGAGTGAGGAAAATGCAGAGGAGGAGAGAGAGAAGGAGGGATGTAAAGGAGGAGGGGCGATCGTGCCTGATGATGGGTGTTTTTAGGAGAAATCAAGAGGGGCTTTCAGAGGAGGGTGGGATGGGCAACGATTAATCGCGATTAATCGCATCCAAAATAAAAGTTTATTGTGTAGTGTGTATAATTCATTTGTATATATAAATACCCACGCATGCATGTATATATTTAAGAAAAATGTGTTATTAATATATCAAATATTTATATTTATATTAGGGCTGTCAAAACGATTAATCGCGATTAATCGCATCCAAAATAAAAGTTTGTGTTTACATAATATATGTGGGTGCACTGTGTATAATTATTTTGTATATATATATAAAACACACATGCATGTATATTTAAGAAAAAAATATTATTTATATATAAAATATTTATATATAATATAAATTATATATAAATCTATATACAGAATACACGAAAATATTTCTTAAATATATACAAGCATGTGTGTGTATTTATATATATATAATAATTATACACTGTACACCCACATATATTATGTAAACACAAACTTTTATTTTGGATGCGATTAATCGTTTTGACAGCCCTAAAATTGTGAATAAATATATATAAAATATATACATGCACATATTTCTTAAATATATACATGCATGTGTGGGTTTTTATATATAGAAATTAATTATACACACTACACAAACATGTATTATGTAAACACAAACTTTTATTTTGGATGCGATTAATCGTTGTGTGTGTGGCCTGTTAAACCTTACTGTATGTTATGGGGACATAATGTCCCAAGATGGCAATATCCAAAATCCTTGTCCTTGTGTGGCCAATTCTGCGTCCTCGTGAGGAAAACCGCTAATAAATCATATTAAATGGTGTTGTTTTTTGAAAATGTAAAAAGTTTTGGGCTGGGTATCAATTCAGATGTTCAAATTCAATTCTATTTCGATTCGCAAGCTCTCGATTCGATTCTCGATTCAACTATAATATGTAATGCAAATCCTATATATTTATAAAAAAAAAAAAAAAAGAACAGTAGGTGTAAGTTTACAAGTGGTTAATTAATACAAATAAATTAGGAGCAACAAACCTACCGGTAACAGAGCGCAGTAGTTAAACAACACGTCTAGGCTACTAGTGAGTGTCCGTGATGAGTCTGCCCGAAAATGTGTTTCGAGATCGCCCAAAATGTCCGGGATTCGGCTTTTGCGTTCTACAGTCGCCATTCATCATGTTTACTGTGGCGAGTGGGACGATTTTTTTTTAGCAATGTTACAACGCACATCAACCGATCACTTGTTTAGCGTTCATGTAAACACTACATTCAGATTCACCAATCGCAATGAATTCAGTTAGATTGAAACAAAAGCTGTGCATGTAAACAATGAATGACGACCGCAGAAAGCTAAAGCTGAATCCAGGTGTTCTGCCAATTTTTACTGCCTTGTCGAAAAATGCTACCGTAGCGCGAATTGATCACAGAATGCCGCCGATTAAAGTCGTATGAAATACAATTATAATACAATTATAAGTTATGAGTAGTATACTGTAGACTACTGTTTTTATTTTTAAAACGGTGTGAAAAGTAAAAATTATCATAAAATATTCATCTTTGACTTGTCAAAGTACATGTTCTGACAATTCATGCTACCCATCGAGATTTGCTACTTACCAGTTATGCGCATGTGCAGACTCCGTTTTTTTTTTTTTTTTTTTTCACAAAAGGTACATTTTCCTGTTATAATGTATAATTTCCCTTTTAAAAAAAATGCTTACTATCATATGAATATTTGTACGGTCAGCCAGCTGAAAAGGAATAACTGAAAGTTTCAGTTACTATGAGGAAAGGTGTACTTTGTCAAAGATTAATATTTTATGATAATTTTTACTTTTCACACCGTTTTAAAAAATAAAAACAGTAGTCTACAGTATACAGTTGCTACTCAAAACTTAGAATTGTATTATAATTGTGTTTCATACGACTTTAATCGGCATTCTGTGATCAATTCGCGCTACGGTAGCATTTTTCGACAAGGCAGCAAAAATCGGCAGAACACCTGGAAAAAGAGGACGGTAACCCCGACTACTCAGCTTTCTCCACAGAACAAGAGCCTGCGAGCTGACTGGAGACAAAAAATCGTTGAATAATTGCGTCATCGGAGGATTTTGACAGTTTTCTGACAAAAAAATACATAAATCTCTCGTCTCAGGGGGGGATGAGGGTGGAGAGCACGGTAATTCGAAAATACTACAGGTTTTCTACTAATACAAAGCTTAATGCTAAATCCTGAAGTAGCCCTTTAAGACCAAAGCTATAATTCTAAGCAATTCACAAACTAATTGGCCGAACAAAAAGTTAAGTTGTGATTACAGGGTGTACTTTGACTGATGGCCTCTCGCCGTCTCCTTGTTTTGCAGCTTGTCTGATGAGTTCAATTCGAGCTGTAAATCTCCTGAAGGGAACATCAGGATTGGAACGAGTGTGTGATGGAGGGCAGGTCGCCACACCATGACCAAGGCTCATGAATCTGCCAAGAGCTGCTCGCACAAAAGATGGACGTCTTCAGCATTCGTGTCGCTCACCCCCAGCAAGCAATTCTTTATCTTAACTCAAGCCATCATAGTAAGTCGCATTGATTTGTTATGTTAATTGGGTGATTTTGTGCATATACTATCACCTAATACGGAAATGCATGTGGTTATGTAAAAAAAAAACTGGCTCATTTGAACATAAATTTGTAGTGTAGTATAATAATAATAGTTCAAATAACATCATGCATGCATGTATTGATCAAAACATAATTGAATGCAGCCAAAAAAGGTTATACAAATGTACGAACACACACGGTTTGTTTTTAAAATAACATAATGTGCATAATTACAGGCAAAAGGTTTGATATAACATTCATTTAGACAAGTTATGTGTTTTTATGTTTGTTCGAATCACTAACCCTTGTAATAAACTTCATTGCATAACTCGTCCTGAATCATTTGTGCTATGACACTATATATAATAATATAACAAACTAATATTTTACACCCTAGCAACCACATAGTAATACCCCGGCAACCATAACATCCTTGATGCTGATGAGTTTTACAAGCACGCAGCACTCACATTTTCTCTGGAAAATGTCCAAATCCAGTTTGATTGTCACCATTTAAACCGCATTTGCCTGAGTGTTGACATTCATAAGCTGGACAGTACACTGATTTCCTGGAACCAAGATGCATGCTTGCTTATTAAACGTACATTTCCAAGAAGTGTCGTTCGCCTTTGCACTTTAATCTTCTGTAGCTCACTAACCTCTTATTAAAATAAAACCTCTCCTGCATATAGGCTTTAATGTGAAGTTGTAGCTGAATCGTGAACCTGCGGCCTCTAATGCGACACGAAGCAGAGATGAATGCTCTTGGTCTCAGATGTCTGCTTGCACTTATTACGGGCTTCATGGCTTGTCATTTGAATGCTCAGGCACCTGCAGGCAGACCGAGGACTCGGCTCTTCTTGGCAAAACGTGTCTAATTGTGTACCAGTGCAGGGAGAACAAATTCAGTCATTAGAGATTTATTTGCCATGCTGTGTAAGACCGGGGATTGAGTTCGCTCAGGTAAATACTTCACTGTCTCAATGATTAGCAACAGAGAAAAAAACAAGCTTTAAAAGCTTTTTAATTAAGCTCTTAAGGCGGAACTCGTATCTTAAAAGAGCAGCTTAGCTGATATTTGTTAAAAGTCCATTATTTAAATGAGCTTTCTGCTGATGAACTAATATTTATTGCAATGATATTTGGTTTTCTGAGTAATGCTTGTTCTTTTAAATAATAGTCTGGTTGTTAAATAATACAATAATGCATGTAAAATAGTTTTTGTTTATTGTGACATGTTGATTCGAATTGTTCAAAAATGAATAATCCGATGCTTATTGCTTTTCATTAATATGTTTTTTTTTTATTATGTGTTCAGATTTGCACAATTCGGATGTGTTATTTTCTAGAGCCAGGCCGATATTATCGGCCGATATTAGGCATTTTCCAAGCTATCAGTATCGGCGGTTATAATGGCCTATAAATGAATATTTCAAAAATAAAATAAAAACGGACGAAACACGCTTGAACCATGTCATGAGTGTTGGAGTTGTATAGTTTGTCCACCAGAGGGCGCTCTACACCGTTCCTGTTGGCAACACTCGTTGAGTTGGTCATCTGAGAACATCCGCATCAGTTCTCTGAACTCAAATAAGCATGACAACATTTGTGACTAATCATCTCCAGTTTAAAAAAATAAATAAATAAAATATCGGCCGATATATCGGAATATCGGATTTTAAAACCCAAAAATATTTGTATCGGTATCGGCCTTCAAAATCCTTTATCGGTCGGGCTCTAATATTTTCTCACGCAAGTCCCTTCCCACATTTTTTTTCCCAATTGGATGTGTTTCATTTAGAAATGCTAAATGAAAAATCCATCATGAAATGCATCAAAAAATCGTTATCGGAGGATTTTTTCCAGACAAAAAAATACATAAATCTCCGTCTCAGGGGGATATGAGGGTGTAAAGTACGGTAATTCGAAAATACTACAGGTTTTCTACTAATACAAAGCTTAATGCTAAATCCTGAAGTATCTCTTTAAGTAATATGCTTACTTTCGCAGGCAGCACTAAAATGAATACATTTGAAAGCTATATATATATTTTTGCAGAGCTGAGCATAGACACACTCATCTTGTTTCTATATCCATGTAAACCTGAGTAGGGATCACCCTGCAGACGTTCATCATCTTTAATGGACGACCGTAATTAGCAGCCATTCACCCATGTTCCCTATTGTGAGCTAAAGGTTGTTCTCCTTCTATTCTGGTCTCTAGCATTTATCCCTCGACTTGTGTTATGATGGGCTAACTGATATGGACAGCTGGGCAGTTCTGCACCAGTGCTGATCATTGCCACCGGTGGCTGTGGCTTTCTCTAATATCAGCTAATTACAGTGGTTAATCAGGCTGGTAATGAGTATGGGCATCATGCCATTTCAATCTGACACTGGTGGGAGTGAAGCTCACTTCCCTGCCAAGCTGATGTCAGTTCCTGCCAGCTCCCGACTGCGCTGCGCTCTTCAGTCCACCTGGGCTGTGAATAATGAGAGGCCAGCGGACATTAACCTGCGCTGCTCTTCCAGATTTGGACTATACCTCGGTTTAACAGGTGTTGTCTGGTGAAATACAGACAGATTTATTCTGCTTCATTGTAATACTATTAATAAACCACATCATTCTAAGTGTTAAACATCATAACTCAAGCAGAGCAGCAACACACACACACGTTGTGTTTTCACGTATTATGGAGACTTTTCATAGTGATTTTTATGCTTTACAAGTTCTGGGCAAAAAAAATCGATTTTCGATTAATTATATTTTTCTTAAATTGGGTCGATTCTCAACGGCCACGAATCGTTTTTTTTCTATATTCAGGGCTCACGGTTTTTTATAGAACCTTTTCGAGAACCATAGGGTTCTATATAGAACGTTTTTGACATAAATGTTCTGAATCGAGAACCATAGGGTTCTATATAGAACGTTTTTGACATAAATGTTCTGAATCAAGAACCATAGGGTTCTATATAGAACCTTTTTGGCATAAATGTTCTGAATCGAGAACCATAGAGTTCTATATAGAACCTTTTTGGCATAAATGTTCTGAGCCGAGAACCATAGGGTTTAATATAGAACCTTTTTGGCATAAATGTTCTGAATCGAGAACCATAGGGTTCTATATAGAATCTTTTTGGCATAAATGTCCGGAGTCGAGAAACATAGGGTTCTATATAGAACCTTTTTGGCATAAATGTTCTGAATCGAGCACCATAGGGTTCTATATAGAACCTTTTTGGCATAAATGTTCAGAGTCAAGAAACATAGGGATTAATATAGAACCTTTTTGGCATAAATGTTCTGAATCGAGACCCATAGGGTTTAATATAGAACCTGTTTGGCATAAATGTTCTGAATCGAGAACCATAGGGTTTAATATAGAACCCTTTTGGCATAAATGTTCTGAGCCGAGAACCATAGGGTTTAATATAGAACCTTTTTGGCATAAATGTTCTGAATCGAGAACCATAGGGTTCTATATAGAACCTTTTTGGCATAAATGTTCAGAGTCAAGAAACATAGGGTTCTAATCTATATAGAACCTTTTTGGCATAAATGTTCTGATTCGAAAACCATAGGGTTCTATATAGAACCTTTTTGGCATAAATGTTCTGATTCGAGAACCATAGGGTTCTATATAGAACCTTTTTGGCATAAATGTTCTGAGCCGAGAACCATAGGGTTCTATATAGAACCTTTTTAGCATAAATGTTCTGAGCCGAGAACCATAGGGTTCTATATAGAACCTTTTTGGCATAAATGTTCTGATTCGAGAACCATAGGGTTCTATATAGAACCTTTTTGGCATAAATGTTCTGAGCCGAGAACCATAGGGTTCTATATAGAACCTTTTTGGCATAAATGTTCTGAGCCGAGAACCATAGATAGGGTTTAATATAGAACCTTTTTTTTTTCTAAAAGTGACCACAGGAAATGTATCTCAGAAGGGTTTTGCCGTTAACCAGACTGATCCAAAGTGACTCCAATTCTCCTAGTACAACGAAGTGCTTTGCTCAAGTTCTCAGGGTCTCAACCCACAACACTCGGGTTATTAGCCAGGATCTTGAACTGCTAAGCTGCACTTCCCAAAAGTGCCTTGCAGTAGCACTTTTAATCACATGCACAACAAAATAATTATGCTGTACTTTAGGCGTCCGCTAACCTGTTATTACTGCCCATGTTTCCAAGGCAATGCGAGGAAGTGCATGAATTCCCTCGTGTAGAGGTTGACCCCTCTTCGGAAAATGGATGTTGTGGATTTTTCTTTAGCATCATTACAGCCACTTTACTGTTGTTTTATACTGCAGTGAAGTGATTTTGATAATGCCAAACCGTTAGACCTTGTTGCCCTGCATGTGCTAGATTCATCAGCACTCGGCTGGAGTCTTCATCTACCAGACTAATCCGTCTTATCTTAATAACATCCAGCATCTATCTGGCACATTGCAGAAACAATCGACCCGAAGTGCTCTTTTATCAGTGCATTCACAGCCTGTTCAATATCAGGATACCTGCTCTACACCAGCAACCACCCCTGCCGATCTTATCGGTTTGACTCGACTTTTTCACTCTCACGACACGAGTTCACATTTTCATGCTAAATCTTCTGTTATGTCTTGAAATTCATATTTAATATTTGAGCATGCATTCTAAACCAGTTAAGATTTCAGCCTGTCTTATATACGTACACAATAGAGGCCTAGAGAAATTCAGGCATTCGCATGTTGTCTAATTTGCCAAATACTGCCCTCTGTTGGAATATCTCACATATACACATGCAAATAATTCACAATCACATTAGATTGTGAATATAATTAGTTTAACTGATATGTTTTCTTATGTTTGTGACTACAACCTATTTTGAATTATTCCACTATTTACATCTTGCCCATGCACATCATGTTTGTTTTTCTCCCAGTAGCCGTGATAAATGATCCCTCATTAATGAGCTATGAAGTATTCAAGCAGCATGCGTTAATCGTCCACAGCACAAACTGTGAAGCGAGAAATTATAGGGACGGTTAGAGGTGACCTGACTCCTCGACCAGCACCGTTTAAAGTTAATGGGATGCAACACAACAGTGCAGTGGTCAGTCTAATGACATTGCACTTGCCTGGACACATTAGAAACGTGCTCTGAATATGGAGAGCTACTGCGCCTACACTAGCCCACACTGCACCCATATCATTACTGTCCTCACATGCTGTGCTTTGATCACTGACATTATGTCTGGACAACACTAACACTTAAGAATCAAAACACAAGAACAATAAACGGACGCACAAACGCACAAATTTCAAACAAATGCAAAAATTAGTGTATTGCCAGTGCTGTAGGCTTGAAGCCTCTAATTTTCTTTTGGTTGTGGTGTTAGGAGGGGATTTATTTAAATTGATCTCATAAAATCATACTGTCAGATGCTGACATTTCCCCCCAAAAATGAATAATAGAAACTCAATGAAAAGAATAAAGAGAGTTGAATGTATATAGCCCTACTTTTGTATTTCTTCTGGGGTTTTTTTCTGTGGCTCTTACAAAATAAAATGTAATTTTTCACATTTTACTGTTGTGCATTTCTTAAATAAATAAACGATAGATAGATAGATAGATAGATAGATAGATAGATAGATAGATAGATAGATAGATAGATAGATAGATAGATAGATAGATAGATAGATAGATAGATATTGTTGTCCCTTTAAATAAGCCCACTGGTCACACAGAGATAGATAGATATTGTTGTCCCTTTAAATAAGCCCACTGGTCACACAGAGATAGATAGATATTGTTGTCCCTTTAAATAAGCCCACTGGTCACACAGAGATGCATTGTGGGAAATGTCCGGAGCCAATCACTGTTCTCCGTGCACTGTTTGAGTTTGACCGGTTTACGCTTGTGGCGGAAGTTTAGAATCTATTTTTATTTTAGCATATTTCACAGTCACACAACATGGTTTGATAAACTAGAATTTCTTTTCCAAAGAGGTAAATGTACCCGATGATGTAGTGTGTTTTAATCTGTTCCACATCTGACTCGCTCGCATGCTGGAGGTTTTTAACTCGTTGCTATGGCGACGCAATGGCCGCGCTCGAGCAGATAGACGGTTTACGAAAGCAGAACAAAGATTTACTGAAGAAACAAACCGAAAAACTCCATAAACTGACTCTCTCATGGCCGGACGAGGAAGACCAAAGTCACCGCTCGGTGGACAAAGTGTTTAACGTCGAGATTGTCCCGCGTCGAGCGCCTTTAACGGAGAGAAACGGAGCGCGTGCGGCGCGAGCTTCATCTTCTTTTTCTTCACAGAAAACCGTCAAAATATCCGGTCAGAACATTAAACTTCTTATCCCGATTAATAACGATGGTCTCTTTTAAGATGTGTGAGGTGTTGTTTACAACTTATGGGCTCAGTGTAAAGTGTGTATGGGTAACTTATCTGTAAATAGTATATTTAAATAATTTGCTTACGTTAACGTTACCTTTAGTCTTTATAGACGTCATGTTCGTGTATATTTAATCTTGTTTAAAAGGCCCTGCATGTCTTTTGGTTCCTGTCATATAGTTATAGATAGAAATTTAAGAAATCATAGAAAAAAATCGATCATTATTACAGTTTTTTCTTTATTTTTGATCATAAATGCTGCCTTGATGAGCAAATCTCTCTCTCTCTCTCTATATATATATATATGTGTGTGTATGTATGTGTCTGTGTGTGTTATCACATTTTGCTGATAAAATGTCTTTGTATCTTCAGATGAACAACTTTCTGAACATCATGGACACGAAGACCCCACGCCGGACCAACATAAACCAAAACACAAGCAAAGCTCAGAGAGGAGCACGTACAGCACACTACTGTTGGACACAGGCAACAGTCGCTGGATGGGACAGAGCCGATCTGTGAGGCTGAAGCTGCCCAAATCTGCACCCCTCACAGCGGATAGTCACCAGGTGTGTGTCCTTCAGCATCGAGAATTTCAAACTGAATAGTGCACGGTAAAGAGGAAAAACGGTTACTTAATCTAATGGAGATCTGATGGTTTATAAAGATTTACAAAGAAGTGAAAAAAGCACCTACAAAGAAAAATCCCCATCTGCGACCGAGTGTTTTCATTTCAAGAGTACCAGATGTGTATTGTGTATTTTTCCTTGGGACTGCAGAGTGAGACTGACAGCGCAACGACTGCTGGACTGGAGACTGTATCAGAGAGACACATACAGCCTTTACTAGGCTATGATTGGATAGCAGGTAAGTTATTTGAATAATTACAGTTTTCCGGTGCAGGTGCTGTTTGAAAACCAGTAAACCGCTTGGTTTGATTTGTTTGTAGGCCTCCTGGACGCCGAGAGCTCTCTTGCCGATCGCTCTGAGCAGTTCTTCAGCGAGCTCCGCAGCTTCCGTCAGGTCAACCGAGATGAGTGCATCAACGACTTGTTATCAGGGTCGGTCTTTCTCTGTAAAATTGTTAGACGATGAAACCGTGATAAATAACGAGTAATTGCATAATCCAATGAAGGTTAGATGTGTAAAACCACCTAACCATGGTAAAATCACTATAACACGTGGGCATAATTCGGAGACATCTCAAGTCTTCCTTGTCAAAAGTTGTTTTGATTATGCAAATGCTGTTCTTTCTCACAGGCTTCCATCTGTTGCTGATCTTGTGTCTTCCACATTTGATGGCGAGGAGCCGCAGACGCCTGCAGACACACATCAGTGTAAGAGATCTGCTGATTAGTGTTTCACAACATCCCTTTTGCACGTCATGAAGGTACTAGAGAATTGAAGTCTTCGTTTTCATTCGGCCTTCGGTCCACAGGCACGTTCTGCTACAGGATAAACAGCCGACTGTTTGCGGCTCCGCTGGACGCACGGGCCGCCTGTCCAGTGTGCAAGATGCCCAAATCTGAACACCCTCACACTGAAACAGAGCCTGCTTTAATCAGGTGAACACAGCAAAGTGTTTATGCAATGTCTTTTTAACACTAAGTATGGGGTCAGATTTTTTTTTAAGCTAATACTTAATTCAGCAAGGATGCATTAAACTGATCAAAGTGACTACAGACATTTATGATGTTACAAAAGAATTCAATATCAATATTGTAGAGACTGGGGGTCTATCTGAGAATTTGGGGAATTTGCATATCATAATTAATAATTCATGATTGATAATTATTCATACAGGTTTGGATCAGATAAGTCTTACGTTTTATTAAATCTCCCGATAAGGGATGATGTTATTTTGCATGCATGCATGCATGTGTATCTTGGTAATTAACCACAAGTTGATTGCAATTGATTACACAGATCACGTTTTACAAATAGGTAAAAATGAATTTGCTCAATTGTCAGAATAATAATTGTCTTTTCAAAACGTATTAATTTTTAAGCTAATACTTGATTTTTTTTAAGCTAATACTTAATTCAGGAAGGATGCATAAAACTGATCAAAGTGACTACAGACATTTATGATGTTACAAAAGTTACAATATTGATAATAATAATAGGAAATGTTTCTTGAGCAGCAAAGATGATTTCCTGAAGCATCAAGTAATGATGCTGAAAATTCAGCACTGGAATAAATTACATTTGAAAAGTTATTCAAATTGAAAATATTTCTTTTAATTGATTATAATATTTCACAATATTACTGTTTTTACTGTATTTTGTATCGAATTAGAGACTTCTTTTAAAAAGAGAACTTTTGAACTGTAGTGTTTCATACAAAAATCTAAAATAGTTTAGATAGTTGTTTAGTTAAATTGTTTTTAAAGGGCAATAACAAATTAAGATGTCTGAACATTATGAAATAGAAAAATGCCATTTTCTTTAGACTGTAAAAAATATTGTTGGTTTAACTTGGAAAAAGTAAGTAACCTGGTTGCCTTAAAATTTTAAGTTGGTTGAACTGGAAAAAGTGAGTTAATACAATGAAGGAGATTAATTTAATCATCAGAAACTCAAAATAATAAGTTATCTGAACTAAATAAATTATTTAAGTTGATTTGACAAAAGAACAAATGTTGTGGTAACAAATCTTGAAGTGGTTTGGAAATAATATTTATACCATAAAAAACAAAACAAAAAAACAATTGTAGACAGAAATGAATGTGCATTAGACATTATAGCTCATAAAAATTGCCGTTTCGAAGACTTGATTCATATTACTCTGTGAATGAGCATCAGTATCTGACTGTCTCTGTGTTTGTTTCAGGGTCAGTATTCCTCGCTCAACTCTGCTGCCAGCTCACCAATACAAAGCCCATCGCCGCTGCAGTTTTGATTCCTCTGACAGTCTGAGTTTGCCCTCGGTGAGTTTCATTTTGGGAAATCAACACACACACACATATATATATATATATATATATACACACGGTACCTGTCAAAAGTTTGAAAACGTTACAAAGAAAATGCTCAAGAAACATTACATTTACATTTAGTCATTTAGCAGACGCTTTTATCCAAAGCGACTGAGGACTAAACCAAGCGAGTCGTCGCAAAGAGGCAAAAACAACGCAAGTGCTCAAAATACAAAGCTTAGGCGTAGTATAAGCCAGATAAGCAAGGATTTAAAAGAAAAGGTTTTTTTTTATTATTATTATCATGTTAAGTGCTCACGGAAGAGACAAGTTTTTAGTTGTCTTTTAAATGCTGACAGGGATTCAGGGAAACATTTCTGATTATTATCAATGTGCACATGTTTTTTCAGGATTCTTTGATGAATAGAAAGTTCAGTGAATAGCATTTATTAATGTATTTACCGTAAGCAATTCATTCATGTCTTCTATGAAGACATAGATGTCTTCACTGTCTTTTTGATCAATTAAATTAATTGACAGGGAATAAAAGTAAAGTATAATTTTTTTTTTTTTTTAATCTTACCACAAATGTTTAAACAGAATCATTGTTTCCACAAAAATGAGAAGCCGTAAAAAAAACTTAAAATCGTCATATTAGAGTGATTTCTGAAGGATCATGTGACTGAAGGCTGGAGGAATGATGATAAATTCGTCTTTGATCACAGGAATAAATTACATTTTTAAATCTATTAAAATAGAAAACAGTTCTCTTAATTAATATAGTAATATTCTGTGTTTTTGTTTAAATAATTGCAGCCTTGGTGAAGATAAAAGACTTCTTTCAAAAACATTTAAAAAGATAAAGTTTCAAAACATTTTTACAGGTATCAACCAAAGCTATTGTATGATTAATATTTGGCTTTTGAGATGTGCCTGTCAGCTTTATTAATGGATGATTCACATCATGATTGATCATTTTTGTATCACAATGACACATCATTATGATGCTTATGAACCTCTGCTAACTATTTATTCTCATGCACATATGAATTTTCCAGCACTGTTTGTCCGGGTGGTCCAACCCCACCCTGAGCTCTGGCTCTCAGATGAGCAGTCTGGATCTGCGGGGCTCAATGGCCAAACATGCGGCCTCGAGAGGCTCATCCTCATCCTGGCTTGACCATAAACTGGTGAGACATTATAGGGAGCACAGTCCAGGTGTTAAGAGACCATTGCAGATACTACATATTAATAGTTGTTAATTATTAATGGCATTTCAATATCACTTTATATGAAAACAGTAGTGTTGATCATACGTATTTTATCTTACTGTTAATGTCTGTTTCATAATGCAACTGCTTTAATGGCTACAACCGTTTTATATTCATCATGTATCATGCAAATCAGATAATCCATATCAAGTTTACTTGTTGTAAGTCGCTTTGGATAAAAGCGTCTGCTAAATGACTAAATGTAAATGTGTGCTTTACAGTCTGTTAACAGACAGAGATGATGATATCTAATGTAGTTTCCTGGGAAATCCTGAAAGAAAAAAAAAACCATCTCACCGTATTTAGAGATCTGACTGTTTTCCTTTGAATGGCCAATGACTAAAAATGTTTTTGCATTTGTTTTTTACATTTGACTAAAATCATTGGGAATTTTTTGTGTCAAATCTGTAATGTTTGTTCCTATGAATCTTAAAATATCTCATTTGCATATGCATGTTAGTGTGCAAAAAACTACAAGGATTAAGAATAACATGGCTTTGTCTGTGTCAGCTCAATATTTTTGCTAACTTTAAATCACTTTTAATCATATTTTTAGGATTCATCCCTGCCCTCTGCATCAAGACACCAGGATGACCAGCTTCAAAACGTGTCTCGTTTGCCTCGATATGCCTTTCAGCATTTAGACCCAAAGAGGCCAGAACCCCACAGCCGTTCTTACGCACTTTACTGACGTCTCTGCAAAGTTGCATTCAAAAAGGAGCAACGCATGAATGTGTTTGCGTCCAGTGGATTTCCTGGATATACCGAAACGAGTGCTTGTGAACAAGTTGCTTTTTTGTATGTGTAATAATGAAAACCATAAATCATTTCAGTGTATCACTTCTACCCTTGGTGATGTTCGCTTGTTTTGTTTTTAAATTTCAAATAAAGAAATGAAATGGTTTTGAAATGAAATGGTTTTCAATCGGTGAGTCTATTAATGTTCGCTGAAGTGAGCTATGCATGTTGTAAATACTCAAATGTGTTATGGTAAATTATGCACATTACTAAGTTACATAAATTCACTTTATATTCACTGAATAAACTATACATTTGGCAAAGCTTAACTGCACATTACAACATTTATTATTTACTAAATGTTGCTAATGCATGCAGAATTTGACTATACAATTGATACTTAAACACGTTACTATATGATTACTGAGGTTGCACTTTATTTTACAGTACATGCACTAATTTGTAAAATTACTGGGGGAAATATAAAGTTAGGTTTAGGAGTAGGTTCAGGGTCAGTTGAACCTAGAAGTACATAGAATTTATATGGGGAACAGGACTGTAAAATAAAGTTATTGAATTAATCTTAATGAATATGGAAGGCATACACACACATAATAAAAAACTTGTACATAAAATAATATGCCGTCTATCTATGAGTACAACAGTTCCTCCTCCTCGCTGTGATTGGTCTGATGCTCTCCACGCTCCAAATATAAAGGAATTAAACTGAATGACATTTAGTGCAGCGCTCAGACTCTGAATCTGCTGGTCATCATGACACCATCTACCTCAACTAGAAGCACTTTTATTCTGCTGTTTTATCTGGTGAGTTTCTTTTCTTTCTACTTTCGATTATATATATATATTTTTTTTTTTTTCAATAATTTTATTTTATTACGGGAGTTTCCCTCCTCCCCAAATGAGACTTTTATTATCGTTGGTTTAGAAGAAATCATAACTCTGAGGTGAGCTTCAAAATAAAGGTTCCAACTAGCGCCAAAATTAAAATTTGATACCACAGAAGTAAATCTATTTCCACAGTGTTTTCAATTCTCTGGTTGACTTCAGAAAATAAATGGGAAAGCATATATAACTTTAAAACAACCATATTCAGTCTAAACGGTTCCTATTAAGATGAGGGAGTTTTACAAAGAACCGATTGTTCAAATAAAATGCGTCTGGAAAGCCACTAGGTTTTGAGACACAGACTAACTGACATTTAATAATTAGTTAAAAGTTTTGCATGCAGCCTAAAACAGTTGATTTTTTATTAAATATTCACACTAAGTTGGCTAAGATATATATTGAACGAGTTTCAACCAAGAGGCACTGAATACAAAACACTGTTTCTCAGTCCCAGCACACTGACCCTTAGGGAGTCTTTAAACAAGCAAGTGCACTTCAAAATTGAGTCACTAAAGAATTTTCTAGTCATTTTAGTAAAAGGGCAAGAAACCATTTCAATTACTGGTAATCTTAATCTGTACCTAGTCATTTCTGCCCTCAGATACCGATGGAGAGCTTTGATCTACCTCAATATATTAACAAGATAAAATAACATGCAAGATGATCTTTTAAACAGATCAGAGATCAGTGAGGTGAACCCTGGATATATTAAACTTTAAGTTTGGTTGGTTTGATAAGCAGGGATCCCCTATGCAAAACCAACCCACCCACTCACAGCATGAATGAAGCCGTGTCTCTTGGCCCTCTTTTAATACCTTGTTGTTACCCTGTACATTTTGTGTGGTTTTCTCCAGTGACCAGGTCATAAAGAAAACCTGATAAGAATTTTTCAGTGGGTTGAGAAATTTCCATTTTGTGACCTTTCTCTTATCTGACCCCTTTCTCGGGCGGTACATGCACATGTGAATTTATGTAAACATCCAGATCCACAATCCCATCGATTGTCCTTCAAAGGCACTTTCTCTAGAACTAGTGGCATTATTCCTAGAATTTCCTGGACTGTTTTCACTCTGTGATAGGGCGACACACTTGTTTATAAATGAATTAAATCAGATGTCAGTCTCCGACTCATCTTGTCAGCTCATTTGCTTACATCCGATGATAGATTTCTAACTAAAACACTTAAAAGCATCTGCAATTAAAGCAATAAAGGCTGTCAAGCAAGTTGATGAACCTACAAAACAATCATTTCTTGTCATCAAATGACTCAATGCACACCCTTCCTAGTAAATTTAATAATGCTAAGTTCATGCACTTTTCTCTGAATCCTTTATTTAATGTCACACTATCTTAAACCTAGTCAAAAGAAGAAGTAAAAACATCTGTGTTTTTTAACCTTTACTTCCTTTCAAAAGGACATGTTATCATTCACTATATCTGCAGTGTAACCATACCTTCTTTTTCTGTTTTTCTTTTTTTGCCTGATGTGATCATAGAGGCTTGTTTGCTGTCATCACCTTTGTTACGACTGCGCATTTACACTCAAGTTTAAACATAGTAGTAAGCCTTTAGTTTACTACATCTGGTTTAATGATCAACAGAATACAGATTTAAAGGCCAAAGAGATTTAACCTGATATAAGTAGCCAATATTTAGGATTAGCATTCATAGTATTCATGTACAAATCTGTTTTATTTGTTTTTATTTAACAGATTTTTCCATGTATGCACGCCAGCTGTCCAACTAAATGTCCCAATGGTAAGTTTATACCATTTTATACATCTTTAGCATCTTTCATGTCCTGAGTAGGGGTCGACCGATTATCGGCCGATTATCGATTATTAAGCATTTTTATGGTTATCGGTATCAGCCATTTTATTTTGAATTATCTTAATTTTGACATTAATTCACAGTTTTACACCAGACATAGGCTATAATATATATATATATATATATATAGCTTCAAAATATCGGTTATCGGTCAATTTGATCTGTAATAATCGGTATCGGCATCGGCCCTGAAAATCACATATGAATAAGTGAATAAGTCAAATTTCTGAAGTACAGTCCACAGTCGGCCTATATATACTGATCTCAGTCCATTTCTCACTCATTAGTTGTCTTTAGATTATAATCTAGCCACTATAAAGAGTGTGGGAAACAAAAGAGCCTTTCCTATGAACTCTGAGACTGACGTAAATGGCATTTAAACATTTAAACCAAGTTTAAAGTTCCCCCAAAAAACTTTTCAGAGAATAGTTCATAAAAGAATAATAATCTGAATAATCTTTTTCCAATTGTGCAATAAAAAAAAAAACAACCTAAAAATAAGTACCACAACCCTCTGTAGCCATTACCCTTTATGTGTAATGTCTGAAAAAAATGACACAGACATTAAACACCCTGACCTTATGTCCTTTTATAGAAATAACAGCGGTTACTTGCTCAACCATTTCATTTAGCTTCATCTAATTTTGTATTGCATGCATACGTTTCATGCATTTTGAGGCAAGCATCGCTTTAAGCGGCCACACTTTTTTGCCTGCCGAAGTGGACAAAAACGAACCCAGAGTTATCTAAAAACTAACGGACTCTAAACACCTTAGAAATCACATTGAAACCATCCAGTCATAATGTTTTGCAACACGTGTTTCCTTGTGAAATTGAAAAATCAAGTGTCATGCTGCCAGTCAACATGTAAATGTGGATGGGTGGTTTAAAACAATCAATCTGTCCCTAACCGGCGTTAGAAAACATCATCTTTCGTGTTTTTAGATTGACCAAAAGCTTGCACCGTCTGTCGCACAATAAAGCCTTGACTTATGCGAATTGACTAATGCTTCAACTGAATGCTTTTCCCTCAAGTTTCAGAATGTCTGTGTGTGTAATTTGTGTATGAGTGTGTGTATTTGAAACCGGCTACCAGTCAATTCAAAACTCTTGTAATCATGCTGCATGAATGCTTTTCCTCCTGCACATCCAGCAGAGCGATATCTCATCTAGATTAATTTTGATTTCTGTTTCCCACGTAGGTTATAATAACAAACGCGACTGTGAGTGTAACAGCAATTGTTACCGGAAATCCAGAATGGGAATCCTGACATGTCAATACTGCACACCAGTGTGTTCTGGTTAGTGATTGCATAACATTTCCTAGCAAGTATGCTTTTGAAAGGGCAAACATAACTCTGTATTAAAGTCATCCTTTATTTACTTGTTTCCTTACACACACTCCTGGTCTTACTGTGTGTGACTCATCATTACGTGTCATTATTTTTAAGCAATGTGTAATTACTCCCTCTGCATCGTTTTATTTTGTTTGTTGTCATGTCACTAAGGATGTTTGGATTGGACTGGTTTCGCCATCAGTTAACCTATTTAGGCCTAAAACGCCTGCTATTCTGAAAACCCCCTCCCAAAACCTTAAGGTTTCCAGAAATATTTGTCAAAATTTGTCAAAGCCTACTAAAATCTTCATTTCTCAGACTCAATATCAGATAAAAACATGGCTGACACCGCTCAAAATGATGCAGACGCATTTGCCGGGCCTAAAGGTCACTACGCACAGATGCGCGATCCGGTTTTAATGGGTTAAAGGGTTAGTTCTCCCAAAAATGTGTTATTCTTTTAATGAATCACTCTCCCTCATGTTGTTTCAACCCCGTAAGACTTTCTTTGGAACACAAATGAAGATATTTTTGATTAAATCTGAGAGCTGGATCACTCCTCCATAGGGATTGAAACCTGCCGGCTCGGAAAAGTTATTAAAATTGTAATACTCGAGTGGAGCGCAGCACTTCTGTGATGTACGTACGTCACATGTAGGCTCGCTATTGGCCGACGCTGGTCATGTGTGTGACGTCATGTATAACACAGAAGTGCTGCACTGTTACGTGAACTCACTCGAGCCCCACAGAGAAGGATTAATAGTTGAATAAAGTCATTATTTAATTGTTTTTTTGCATACAAAAAGTCTTGACCCTTGATAATCTTAAAGGAGTAGTTCACTTTTAAAAAAAAACTTTTGCTGATAATTTACTCACCCCCGTGTCATCCGAGATGTCCACGTCTTTCTTTCTTCAGTCGAAAAGAAATGAAGGTTTTTGATGAAAACATTCCAGGATTTTTCTCCATATAATGGACTTCAATGGGGTCCAAACGGTTCAAGGTCCAAAAGACACTTTCAGTGCAAACTGCGAACTGTTCAAAGGGCTTTAAACGATTCAAGACGATGAATAAGGGTCTTATCAAGCGAAACGATCACTCATTTAAAAAAAAAAAAAAAAACAAAGTTTAAGTTTTATAAGCTCAAATGGTCGCCTTGCTCTGTTCGTGACTCTCCTGTTCAAACTCGTTCATCAAAACGTTCATTCCCGAGTCAATTCGTTCATTTAGAAAAAGATTTGTTCATTTTGATTAATGAGTTTGAATAGGAGAGTCACAGAGCAAAGCAAAAAAAAATCATTTGAGCTTATAAAACTTAAACTTTGTTATTATTTTTTAAAACGAGCGATCGTTTCGCTTGATAAGACACTTATTCATCATCTGGAATCGTTTAAAGCCCTTTGAACAGTTCGCAGTTTGCACTATAACTGTCTTTTGGACCCCATTGAAGTCCATTATATGATGAATGTTTTCATCAAAAACCTTAATTTCTTTTCGACTGAAGAAAGAAAGACGTGCACATCTTGGATGACATGGGGGCGAGTAAATTATCAGCAATTAAGTTTTTTGAAAAGTCAACTACTCCTTTAATGTGAAAAGTACACTTCAAATTGAAAGATTTTCATTATAATTTAATTTAAAAAAAAGATTTTTGGATGTTTTAGTAGAATTATTGTCATTGACAGCTCTGTATGTCCTTGTATATTTTGGGTGGAAACAGAGGCTAAAAACCAGGTGGAAGTTACTCCGTGCACTCAGGAAAGCAATCGCAACTGCGCCTGCAAACCAGGTTTTTACTGTAAGGAAGGCAACAATTATAGCACATACTGCCATAAACCATGTGTTCCCTGTGAGACGGGCACGTTCTCCAGCAAACCCTCTCTGGACCCAGCCTGCAAGCCTCATAAAGAGTGAGTTACAGTCATACATATTAGACCCACCATGCCAGGTTGCCACAATACATTATACAAAATATTTAGTCAATCCAAAGTTAAACAGAGGCCAGAATATCTTGTTGATGGGCTGTTTTGACCTTCATTAAATTAGCAACATATTTTATGGGACTGAAATACTCAGACTTTTTAATAGACATTCTCTGTGTAAAAGTGTGATTCATACAATGCATCTCTATCTCTGTTTTTTTTTTCTCACTCACTTTCTCGATCTCTCTCACACATTTTATATCTCGGCTTCAACGCAACTTCAGCATTCGGTCTGTTATACTACAGTATATGGTTTATTGTAACTGTAAAGTACCACATCAGAGACTTTTTACCATTTATGTGTGAATGAGAATCAACACACAGCCCATGTGATATGCAAGGATGACAAGACCAATCACAATTCAATATGCAAATTAGAGTGATGTAAGCTCTGATGGTTACATTTAGAATTCTGGGAAGGTTAAGGTTAACAAAAGTAAACATAATATGTGCAAATATCTGAGGAATGTTAAACCAGTGCTGTCTTACAAACACACATGAGCCGCTCTTGTCTCATGCATTCTCTCTGTGTCCTTTTCCACAGTTGTGCTCAGTTGGGAATGATAACGCTCAAAGAGGGCACAGCGACACGAGACAGAGAGTGTGTGTATGCCACAACAAAAATGGCAGCATCATCTACCGCCTCCGTTATCATTACTACCATCTCTTCCGAGACAATTCCCACGCCGAGGACAGGTACTGTTGGGATGTGTTGTTTACACAATCATATCTTTATGGAACGGCATATCTAAAATATTTAATCTTACAGTGAAAAGAAGCTTGGGCACAGAGGGCACATCAACACAAGACAGAGAGGGCGTGAATGCCACAACAAAGATGGCCGCATCATCTACCGCCTCCGTTATCATTACGACCATCTCTTCCGAGACAACTCCCACGCCGAGGACAGGTACTGTTGGGATGTGTTGTTTACACAATCATATCTTTATGGAACGGCATGTCTAAAATATTTAATCTTACAGTGAAAAGAAGCTTGGGCACAGAGGGCACATCAACACAGGACACAGAGGGCGTGAATGCCACAACAAAGATGGCCGCATCATCTACCTCCCCCATTATCATTACTACCATCTCTTCCGAGACAACTCCCACGCCGAGGACAGGTACTGTTGGGATGTGTTGAGTGTATATACATGTCTTTTTGGAATGTAATGTATAAAATATTTAAATATTAAGTTAATTTTTTTACTTGCAGAATTGCGAAATATAAACTTGCAAATCTGAGGAAAAAAAGTTTATAATTGTGATATACATATATATATATATATATATATATACATTTTGTGTGTGTGGCGGAGACAAGCTAGTAACCAGATTTAATTAATTAAACCTGTAAATAATATAGCATATAGCATAGTCATATTACCTAGAATTTAAAATGAATCAATTTTGCATAAAGAAAATGAAGCCTACTTTAAGACCTTTTAGTTTTTGTGGCATTATTTTCATTAAAATGCATGAATGTATTACGCTAATGCAAAAAAAAAGTATTTTTTTTTAATAATATGGTAGTATTTTTTATTTAAATAATAAATAAAATCATTGTATCACAGTAATGAGAATCACCATAATAATCACGGACTCAAAAATGAAAAATTCTTTATTGTAATGATAAGTTTTGGGGAAAGTATGCTGAGCTGTGATTAAAATAAATAAAAAGCCTTAATTAAAAAAAATTATAATTTTGTTTCTTCAGTTTAGGGTGAAATGGAACCTGGACTTTTTTTTTTTTTTTGTCATTTTAAGGATAAAAATTAATTACGTTTTGTTAGAAAAACTAATAGTCAAGTCAAGTCACTTTTATTTATATAGCGCATTAATACAGTACAGATGTTTCAAAGCAGCTTTATAGTGATAACAGGAAAATAACTCGAAAAGTGATGATTTCGGCTGAAAGAAAACTAGTTAATTTAATCTATAAATCTGTTAAAAATATTGCATCTATATATATATATATATATATATGAATAATCCAATAGTGTTAGTCCAATCAAATCAATTTATTTTGTTGTATAAAAAACATAGCATTGTTGAGTGAAATGACACTGTGTTACTCTTTGTCATCACCAGAGGGCAATCGACAACAGAGAGACGCCGACCCAAAAGAAAGCCAGTCCAGTTGGCTGCTGCTGTTAATCTTACTCTTGATGCTCTTGTTCATGACTGGGTTTTGTATGCTGATGAAAGGCAAGGCCCTGAAAACCCTTTCCAAATGCTTCGGTATGCTATAAAGCATTGGATCTTCTAAATACTTAAGCAAGCAACAGGCTACAAATCAATACAAATAACACAACCATGCAGTGAGACTGTGTTTGTCAGCAGTAATTTCCAAATAATGAAATCTAAACCCATTTTATTGTCATAAAGTGTCTAAAGTGCAGTGTAGCATCTATAATAGGCCTGGAATCCACCCTGATCACTTTTTACTGTAAAGCCAATTGCACTCTCAATCTCACGTGCTTTAATTCCCATAAGGTCACACTCAACATATATATATTCAGAGTGTTTCAAAATGACATGCATTCAACACATCGGTGGCAACCTGAGAAACCACAGAACGCCTATATGCACGAAACATACATTTCACACTGTCCCCGCGCACCTACACGAGCTGCTCTCTCTGTCTGACACACACAGCGTATTTACTTATTTCTTTTTTCATTTTAGGTTTAATACATGGAGAACATGTAAGTACTTTTTCACTTTAAAATGCAATTTGTTCAAAAGAGGACCTACTATGCACTTTTACAAAGTCTTGTTTTTGGGCTCTACTGGAATAGGTTTACGCTTGAATGTTCAAAAAACACACTATTTTTCCCCCCCATATTTGATAGTGTTGTAGCTCTTCTCATTAAAGGGATAGTTCACTTTGGTATGTTTTATCTTACCTCAAGGGCATCCGAGATGTAGGTGTCTTTGTTTCCACAGAATTTTAATTTTTTGATATTTTTAGGTCAAACCGTTCTTGTTTGTCAGTCATATAATGGAGGTCTATGGTCACCACCTCAAAGAGCAGCACAGAGAAGTCCAAAATTAATTTCCAAGTTTGTTTTCTCACACAAACTTAGGCCATCAATGTGTACTTACATTTACGAGTCATTAAATCATGTTTAATTTGTCTTCTCTGTGCATGCTCTTTGAGGTGGTGACCATAGACCTCCATTATATGAACGGTTTGACCCAAAAATATCAAAGTTGAAAATACTGTGGAAACAAAGACGCTTAAATCTTGGATGCCCTTGAGGTAAGATAAAACATATCAAAAATTAATTTCAAAGTGAACTATCCCTTTAACTGAAGTCTTTATGAAGCCCCTCCTTCTGAAAAGCACAATGTGCTCTGATTGGTCGGCTGGCCCAATTGCCATAACCATTGCTGAATCATACTAGTATTACTTTTACCATATCTTTCCATCTCAGAAATAGCAAGAGTAGTATGCTAGTGTGCGGTTATGAATTCAGCACTACTAACTAACTCAACCAGGCCCCGCCCCTTTACTTTGCATATGCATTGGGCGGGAATTATTTAAATGAGGAATATTGTGACGTCTAGACTACAATGGAGCGTTTCAGGGAGTTCAGAAACACTGACACTGATATAGAGAACAAATGTTGTGCTTTGTAAAATTGCAGACGTCAAACCGCAGCATTACACACTAAAGAAATGTAAAAAAGGCATAAAAGGTCCTCTTAAAAGTGAAAATTCCCCTTTAATTTTGTTTTACGGTCACTGTAGGAAGAACAGCAGCACTGGAGACAGAAAGCAGGTGACCACCACATTTTGTCCAATTCCCAGTCCGACACCTCAACAGATCACAGCATGGACTCTGAGAGACCGCTCGGCAGTGATGTCGGACAGGTCAAAGGTCAGAGTATGGGGGTGGCACCCCAATCTAGTGGTGTGCAGCAGGTCACAGTGAAGCACAATGGGAAGGGTGAGAACGTCAGCAACACTGTAGGTGAGTCCTTGTGTCCAATTTGCCTTTGCATTGCATTGGAACTAATTGTACAGGATCTTTGTGTATAAAAATGCTGTCATGATTAAACAAAAATGTACATCAGAGGAAGAAAAGTGTTCAGTCTCTTGCTCACTCAGATCTGGAGTGTAGTGCATGTGTCATGTGGACACTGCAAAACACAAAACTAGGGGTGTCAAACGATTAATCGCGATTAATCGGATCCAAAATAAAAGTTTGTGTTTACATAATATATGTGTGTGCATTGTGTATAATTATAAATACTCACACATGCATGTATATTTAAGAAAAAAATATTATTTATATATAAAATATAAATTAAAATATAAATCTATATATGAAAATATTTCTTAAATATATACAAGCATGTGTGTGTATTCATATATACAAAATAATTATACACAATGCACACACATATATTATGTAAACACAAACTTTTATTTTGGATGTGATTAATCGTGATTAATCGGATCCAAAATAAAAGTTTGTGTTTGTTTACATAATATATGTGTGTGCATTGTGTATAATTATAAATACACACACATGCATGTATATTTAAGAAAAATATATATATAAAATATAAATTAAAATATAAATCTATATATGAAAATATTTCTTAAATATATACAAGCATGTGTGTGTATTCATATATACAAAATAATTATACACAGTGCACCCACATATATTATGTAAACACAAACTTTTATTTTGGATGCGATTAATCGCGATTAATCGATTAACAGCCCGACTTGAAATGTATTTGTTAGCTCCTCCTCGACAAATTGCTTTGTTCCTCTCTTGTAATTGGCTTTGGACAAAGGCATCTTCTAAATGTGTACATGTAAATCAGATCCAGTAAGTCTTTTATTGAGTTTTGCTTCCTAATATAAAAATCAAGTGATTGTATTAGTGCTGTCAAATTGATTAATCACATCTAACAAACATAAATGTTTAGTACATTATGTGTGTGTGTGTGTGTCATATATATATATATATATATGAAGAGTTCAGATGCAAAAGCCTCTAAATGCCATTTGAAATTTTCTTCTTTAATGATGATTTTTATCAAGCTTGTATATTTAAGTTCAGTAATTTCACTTAAATAACAATTAATAGGTAATTATCATTGCCATTTAAGTGAAATCACTGAACTTAAATATACAAGCTTGATAAAAATTATCATTCTAAAGGAAAATTTCAAATGGCACTTAGAGGCTTTTGCATCTGAACTCTTCATACAGTATATATCTATATATATATACACACACACACACACATATAGGCAAAAGACCTTTTTTTTTGATGATGATACAGAGTCTGATGAGGAAATGTTGACAACTCGTTTTTGGGGAACCAGAAACTGTTGCAATTATTTCCATGTAGTATTTCTTTTTTGTTTTGTAACGACCGACGTGTCACTTTAGATGGCTGGAGCTTGAATGTTTAGGCTGGTTATGTGGTGTGTAAGTAACTTGTGTCCTTTAGGGCACAATCAGATACACCTCATGTTTCCTTGTGCTTTATCTGCAAGTCCATTATTCTCTAAATTCCATTTTCATTTCCTGTTATGTGGGGACTTTTTTCTTTTACAACTTTATTGTTTGTTTTGGATTTCCTTTTAGCTGTTCCCCGCTCCTGTTGGAGTTGATAGAAAACGGTTTTGGGCCATAACATGCTCAAAATGTTCAAAAAACACCTTATTTATTCACGTATTTAATATTGTTGCAGCTTGTTGCACCTCTCTTCCCAGTCTGTGTTTCTCAAAGCCATACATATACATATTTATGATTTTGGCAGTATAAGTTTGATGCATTTTTTGCATTTATAGGGTATAGATAAGACCTGTTTTGATTTTTAGTTTAAAAGTTGTGTTGACTTCATCATCATTTGTCTATTTTAGGCTCCATCTACATCTACTCTCCTGGAACAGTGATTTTAGGCTCCAACTCGGGCGATAAAAAGGAAGAGGCAGGAGTTGGCGACGAAGCTCTTCCTCTTATCAGCGCGCCACAGCAAGAGTCGAACCCCCCCTCACAGGAGGTCAGAATAACTATGAGTGCACAGGAGGAGGCCGAGGAGGAACTGAGCTTGAGTTTTCCTGTGCCAGCAACTGGAAAGTGAGAACTTGAACATGTGGTTTCTTGCGTGAACTTCAGAATAGCCTTCAACAAGGTCCCATGTTGAATCACAAGGCTGAAACTCACAAGTGGCCTGGTGTAATATTCCTGGTAGATCGTGGCATGATGCTTTCTCTTCTCGAGAAACACGCATGCTGACAATGTATTGGTTAGGCTACCTTGATTGAACTGAGAGTCGATTGCAGAATGCGCGAATGTTCCAGATGTAAAGCGCAACGTAACGAGTTTTGCATTTTTGCACATCAAGAAGATGATTAAAGGTCGTTCACACCAAGGATGATGAGATAACTATAAAATAGGGCTGTCAAACTATTAATCACGATTAATCGCATCCAAAATAAAAGTTTCACATAATATATGTGGGTGCACTGTGTATAATTATTTTATATATATAAATACACACACATGCTTGTATATATATATTTAAGAAACATTTTCATGTATATACTGTATATAGATTTATATGTATTATATATACATATAAATATTTTATATATAAATTATATATTTTTTCTTAAATATACATGCATTGGTGTGTATTTATATATATATATATATATATATATATAAAATTTAATCGCGATTAATTGTTTGACAGCCCTAAATAGATATAAATATTTCATATATAAATTGTATTTTTTTCTTAAATATGCATACATGTGTGTGTATTTATATATACAAAATAATTATACACAGTGCACCCACATAGTATGTAAACACAAACTTTTATTTTGGATGCGATTACTCGGAATTAATCGTTTGACAGCCCGACTTGAAATGTATTTGTTGGCTGTATAAATAGTATTTTTTTCTTAAATATTCATGCATGTGTGTGTATTTATATATACAAAATAATTATACACAGTGCACCCACATATTATGTAAACACATAATTGTGATTAATCGTTTGACAACCCTAATATAGATATAAATATTTCATATATAAATAGTATTTTTTTTCTTAAATATACATGTATGTGTGTGTATTTATATACACAAAATAATTATACACAGTACACACATATATTATGTAAACAAAAACTTTTATTTTGGATGCGATTAATCGCGATTAATCGTTTGACAGCCCTAATATAGATATAAATATTTCATATATAAATAAAAAAAATTCTTAAATATACATGCATTTGTGTGTATTTATATATACAAAATAATTAAACACAGTGCACCCACATATATTATGTTTACACAAACTTTTATTTTGGATGCGATTAATCGCGATTAATAGTTTGACAACCCTAATATAGATATAAATATTTCATATATAAATAGTATTTTTTGTCTTAAATATACATGCATTTTTGTGTATTTATATATATATATACAAAATAATCATACACAGTACACACATATATTATGTAAACACAAACTTTTATTTTGGATGCGATTAATCACAATTAATTGTTTGACAGCCCTAAATAGATATAAAATATTTCATATATAAATAGTATTTTTTTCTTAAATATACATGCATTTTTGTGTATTTATATATATATATATATATATATATATATATATATAAAATAATTATACACAGTGCACCCACATACATTATGTAAACACAAACTTTTATTTTGGATGCGATTAATCGTTTGACTGCCCTAATACAAATAATAAATAACTAAAAGATTATTCCTCTTTATCCTGTTTTTCTTCCTCATCCTCCTTGTTTGCCCATCTATGTTTTGCTGTAGAGCTGATCTTTCCCAGCAGTTTTTTGAAAACCTGGACATTTTCATCACTTTATAAAAAAAACAGTCAGGACAGGACGTGAAAACAGGACTGTTGGTCACCCTTAATCAATCTTGGTGTGAACGGGTCTTTACGCTTAATTTACATTCATCCATTTTTTTTTTTTTGTTTTTTTAAATGTACTTTTCCTCTTGAAGACACCGTATGAAGAGTGTGAGCACAGGAGGTACAGACAGACAGGGTGAGAAAAACGCCCACGGAGGTGTTTTGAGTTTTCACAACGTATATCCTATAAGTCTAGTGTTATAAAGCTAAAATGTGATGATGTGCATGAATTGTTTCGTCGTTTAAGTGAGTGGTCGAGAACCAAGAGACTTCATCTGTGTGTTTCTAAACATGGTTTTGTTCTACAACGTGGGTGTTTAATATGCATGTCTAAAAAAACCCGACCTCTCCTCTGGAAAGAAGGTGTCTGTTTTAACTTCTGTAGGAGGTCGGGCTGGTTGGGCTGATTTAAAGGTTGTGTCGTGTCATTTACAACCTTTAACTGACAACTTTAAAAACGATGCTTCATACACCATTCACAACGTCAGCTTTTTTTTAATTTTGGTTTGTTTTGCTATTTTTTTGGCAGTGTGCATGAATGTTTTGTAAAAGAATGTGTTCTGATGCTTTATTAATATAAAGTAAATAAATATATCTTTATTTGACTCTATAGACTGTTTTTTGGTCATCACTGGTAGGCTAAATGCAAAACTCATCAAGCTGCTAGACGAAAACCTAGTGACATGCACCTCATATTTGAGCATAATAAAACATAAAAACTAGGGCTGGGCAACGATTAATCGCATCCAAAATAAAATATATATGTGTGTGTGTACTGTGTATAATTATTTTGTATATAAAAATTCACACTCATGCATGTATATATTAAAGAAAAATGTGTTATTAAAATATACATTTTTTAATATTTATATTTCATGTAAATTATGTATAAATATATATAGCCTACAGTATATACATGCAAATATTTCATGCATGTGTGTGAATTTTTATATACAAAATAATTATACACACTATTATGTAAACACAAACTTTTATTTTGGATACGATTAATTGCGATTAATCGTTGCCCAGCCCTAAAAAAAATCTATCACACGCAATTTGCCGGTCTATTAAAACTACACCTGATGGATTTGTACCCTAAATAAATGTATAATTATATAGCCAGTACAATGCTTTTAGTTAGCATTTTTCTAATTTAATATAACATTTGAGTGAATGGACTTTTAATGAAATTAGCTTGGTGACCTAAAAATGCTGTTGTCTATTTCTTCTTCATTTACGTAATATTTTTTTTTTCTTTCTTTTATTTCCTAACTCGTCGTTTCCAGGTTTGAATAGTTTATTGAGTTCACGAGGAGCTCGTGACCATGTGTGGATTTCAGAGGTCTTGTGTTTGTGTGTGAACCTAACACACACACACACACACACACACACAGTCGCTTCCTGGTTGCACTCAGGGGGGTTGTCGAGCAACATTTCCGGGACGCGCAGCGCGTGAGTGATGGTCAGTTCGCATTCAGTCGCGCGGGTCGCTGAAGGATCATGTTGATTCTCATCTCTCGGTTATTATTAATGACGGCGGTGTGGCGCGTGGCGGAGGGGAAGGTAACGAGCAGGTTTATATGTGTGTGTTGCTGACAGACACAATGTAATGATTCATTCTTATACTAATGACTTTCACAAGTGTGTTTTGATAGAAAAGATACTTTGAAAAACACTAAACGAAAACAGAAGTTATTCTCGGATTCTAAATGTGTATGGTAAATGAATGGCATATTAATTTTCAGTTATGTTTTGTTATTTCGCTGTTGGAATTTATAGGCTGCGTCTCAAATAGTGAACTGTCTGCTGTTTGGGGTATCACGTGCACAGTAGCTGTCTACCTAGGCTGCATGTTTGGACGCAAAACCTACGTAAACAACATTGTGGGTGTCATAGTGAACTAATGAGTTACACGCATGCTGTGACTTCTTATTTGGGCATTTTATGCATCTGAAATGTAGTGTGCTGCCCACTCTAAAAAATGCTGGGTTGTTTTAACCCAATTTTGGGTCAAATATGGACAAACCCGAAATGTTGGGTTAAAAATGTAATGTTAAAATTTAATCCAACGGCTGGGTTAGTCCATATTTGACCCAAAGTTGGGTCAAAACAACCCAGCATTTTTTAGAGTGTACTTAGACAATATTTCGGGAATCTTGGGCACCACTTTAGTGTGTATGTGTGTGTATGAGCTGTGTCACCTGCCTAGTGCCTAACCCCAGATAGCACACTATACCTACATAGACGGCATTTTTGGGTGTCTTTGTCCAAACAAAAGACATCAGTGTGCCTACACTCTAAAAAATGCTGGGTTGTTTTAACCCAATTTTGGGTCAAATATGGACAAACCCAAAATGTTGGGTTAAAAATGTAATGTAAAAATTTAACCCAACGGCTGGGTTAGTCCATATTTGACCCAAAGTTGGGTTAAAACAACCCAGCATTTTTTAGAGTGTACATGCATAACATGTGCAAAACTAGTGAACTGCCCATTTTTAGCATCATATGCATCTTAAAACATAGTTTGGGCATCTTGGCTATAAGCAGCACTCTATAGTCTGGATTTTTTGGTCATGATCATACGCAAAACTCAGCAAGATGCGGTATTTTTTGGAATGATGCTCATGGGAAAAACCCAGTGACCTGCCTACCTTGTCACATTTGAGCACAATGAAACAAATTACTGCCTACATAGACAGCACTTTTAGGTGACTTGTGCTGAGCATCATATTAGTTTTATTTTGGGGGGAAAACTAGTGAACCACATTCGTGAGCATCATAGGTATCTTGGGCGACATGGGCAAAACCCATAGGCCCAAATGATCTAGATAGTGTGATTAATGAGAAAAAATATAAGTGTGCTGGCCTGGTCTAGTTGGATAGCATTTTTATCCGTCGAGTATCTCAAAAGCAAGTGTGCAACATCTTTGGTGTGGGGCGATTAGATGCGTACCGAGTTCTAGCTCTTGTGGTGTAGATTGAGAGGGTGGGGAGTTCACGTATCACGTATGTCACAGTTTAACTAGAACACAACCGCGTACTTTACCAAGTGAGCATGCTAACGAAGTCTTGTTCATCAGCCTTAAACCTTTTTTTAAGAAGTTACGCTGCAGGTTCCACTTGCTGTTCTTGATCTGCAGGTCATGGGAGAATAAACTGCATGCTGAAATAATAAACATGTATATTAAACATTACTGAATGATTTTTGTTTAAGTCTTTTTTGAACAAGAAATGCGTGCATGCATTTTACATACAATCCTTGGCTTTTACAGTACTTACGAGGAGCGTATTCTGCTCTTCAGTAAAGCTCACTGTTGCATGGAGGAAGTCGTCTGGCCTGTATATGTGGGTCGTTTCCCAGTAACACACCTCAGCAGTTTCCTCTCAGCGTTCTTGAGCGTTTGCCATTTGTCTGAGAGGACGCCAGTGGTTTTAGAGATGATGCAGTCATTTTTCGTAACGTCTAATCTGCATGATAATCTCAGAATGTGCATTTCCCGCTTGATTTTTGGTTTGGAAGTGGATGTTGTCCTTTCATCTCTGATTTGAGTTTCTTGTGCCAGCTCCGTTTTTTTTTTTTTTTCTCCAGTTATAAAATATAAGTGAGTCATTTTTGAACCCACCTCATGAATTGAGTGTGAAACCCTATTACAACATGTCTTAGATCATTCTGTGCATTTTGGTCTGAGGCAGAAAGTACAATCCTCCTGCAACTTCCTTTTTAGGAGCACGGGTCTGATTAATCGCATCCAAAATAAAAGTTTGTGTTTGCATAATATATGTGCGTGCACTGTGTATAATTTTATATATATATATATATAAATACACAAAAACGCGCTTTTATATATTTAAGAAATATTTTCATAAATATTTTTGTATATACTGTATATAGATTTATTCATAATTTATATTATAAATATTTTATATATAAATAATATTTTATTTCTTAAATATAAATGCATGTGTTTGTATGTGTGTATATGGGTCAATGACGTATAAGGCCTTTGAGAGGCCCATTTTTAAAATACTTGAAATAATAATATATTTGGCTATTTTCTAAACATGTGGAGTGTAGTCTACACATGCATGTGTGTGAAAACTTCAAACAAAGATATTTTAGTGCTTTTAAACTCAAATGAATAGGGCAATGACCTTAAAAAAGTCATTTGGGGCGACCGTAATTTATCTTATAATTAATAGATTTTCTTTGCATAAGTTATATTTTAAGAAGTATCAGTAATTAATTGAACTGTTTAAGAAAGATATACTCATGTGTCCTTTCATTTATTGCAAATGATGTTAAATACATTTTTATCTATAATGGCAGTGTCACCCTCATAAAGCAATTACATATTTATTTTACTCATATAATCCATAAAACTGATTTAATATGTGTAGATATAGTATCCACTTATTGATGTTATACCAATGAATTATATTTCAACCAAAATGGACAGACATTATTTTTTGAATTTACTGCAGAATTGAATATAGTTGGTTACCCCACATGACAAATGGTCGCCCCACATGATGAAAAACAGCAGGCAATTAAGACTATTCAATGATTTTGATAGTTAAAACACATTTAATGGAATTTTATGAATAATCAGCATATTTAATGAAATTTTATGAAGAATCAGCATATCCATTTCATTTGACACATTTCATAACATTAACAGTATCCTCACTATTTCATTTGACACAAAACCATCATATTAAAATCTTCAATACTAATGCATTAAATGCTTGGACATAACATTGAACAGCATTTTCCTTTTTCATTTTCATTTCATTAATCACTTAAACATACAATGTTTGCATTTTCATTACTATTTTCATTTAACAGTTGAACATAGCAGCATTCTGCAGACACATTGAACAGCATTTTCCGCTGCCTGTAGCGAGCAGTCTTTTCTTTGCTTGTTAGTGGGGCCATCTAGAAAAAAAAGTATATTTAAACATACACAGAGTTAGAAAAAGAATTGGAAAAAGTAGAATAAATGCTTAATATTCACACATTTATTTGATAAAAAACATAATAATCAAAAAGAAGTAAGCTTAGTTCTCTCTGAAGTAGGAGGGAAATTATTGAAATCATGTGGTGAAATGTAAAAAGTTATTTAAAACAACTAAATGCATATAATGAATGTAAACATTTGCACACAGAAACTACAAATACATGATATGTGTTTTCTATCATTTAAGCAATCAGTGGCGGTCGCCCCACATGATGCTTGGTCGCCCCAGATGATATTTTCAAGTTTAATCAAGTATAACAGGCTAATGCTTAGCTATAGAGCCCAAATTAGCTTCTTCTCACCACATATCACTGACAAATTTACAATTTACAAATTTAAAAATAAAGATTTGCGTATAAAACTTATAATTTACAGTTTTAGGTTGGTCGCCCCACATGATATCAAAATGTGACGTATACACTGCAGCAGTTTTAAAGAGGATTTGTTTGTAAAAATGAGAGTGACAACTCACCTGCTAGTTGTCTCTGTGGGACCCTCACCATGAGGCTGGCTGATGCAGCATCCTCTTTGAGATGATTATCAGAATATAAGTTCCTTATTTGTATTTTCTTGATGGTCGCCCCAGATGATATTTCAGATAATGAACATCTTCGGACAAGATTTGTTTGTTTATTATGATTGAAATGTGTGTACAAATGTTTCATAACTTGTCAATCAATGGAAAACAAGTTTAAAATTATGCCAAATAGGGTAAGAATTATATTTAAATTATTTTAGTTTAATTTAAAACCAGTTGTCCAAACAGAAGTCAAGGCCGGACGGTCGCCCCACATGATGTTTTCACACTTCAGGTGGCAGAAAATGCCAATAAACTAATTATTTTTAAAGAAATAAGAGTGGGCATATGTATAAGGAAGGTGGTAGACATACATGTTATAATTTTATTAATTTTAATGTTTATTAATTGGTAAAAAGTTCAGTCGGACAGAAAAAGCAAGCGTCACGTCATTGACCCATATATGAAGAGTTCAGATGCAAAAGCCTCTAAGTGCCATTTGAAATTTTCTTCTAGAATGATAATTTTTATCAAGCTTGTATATTTAAGTTCAGTGATTTCACTTAAATGGCAATGATAATTACCTATTAATTGTTATTTAAGTGAAATTACTGAACTTAAATATACAAGTTTGATAAAAAATCATCATTAAAGAAGAAAATTTCAAATGGCATTTAGAGGCTTTTGCATTTGAACTCTTCATATATATAGATAAAAAATAATTATACACAGTGCACCCACATATATTATGTAAACACAAACTTTTATTTTGGATGCGATTAATCGTTTGACAGGGGATTATGCTAAATCTATCTTTAGCTATTTGATTGTTCACGCTGGGAAATATCTGGATGTGAAATTATTGGATGTGAAATGTGTTTTGTGATGATTTTATGTTTAACTTGTTTATATTTAACTTGCCTATTGGGCAGGGAAGTCCTGTTGGGTCACTGTCCTCAACACATATCAAATACATATTTTAAGTCTTATTTAAATTAATTAATAAGAAAATAAAAGTAGATCGGATCATGAGCTGCCTAAAGATTCCCATCCCTATATATAATGATGTATTGCTTGTCTTTGTCGACTAATACAGAAGCTAAAGAACTTAAAGTAATCGCATATTAAATCGCAATATTGCTTAAAAAATAAACATAAAATTGATTATTTTCCATAAACGTTCAGCCCTACACACCATAAGAATTCATAATCTTATACTATGCCCCAAAAGTATGTCCTGTTGTTGTGAATATACTGACTGGTGCTTAACTTTCTTTAGGCGTAAAATAATATTTTTTTCACAGTTGATTCAGATCTCGATATCCTCTGTTGAATTCATTCATGTGGATATCAAACAATCTTCCAAGATTCTACTTATCGTTAGATATTATAAATCACCTCTTGGTATATTTTATGTGTGGCTGGTTTTGAAAACACAGAAAAATTCAAGCTTGACTATTAAAGCAGTCAAAAAGTTCCCAATGGTTTGCAAAAGTCCCTTGCTTTTCCACTGAACAGTTGGTCTGGTTTCCCGACCTGAGTTTCCTGGTCATTATTGTTTCTCCATCACTAATTTGTATATTATTACTTGGCTAGTTAACCGTAATTTCCCTCTGATCTCACTTCTGCTTTTGTCCACCTTTACTCCACCTTCCTTCCCCTCTCCCAGTGTTGATCATTTGGAGTTGTACATTGTAGTTTGTTCAGGCATGGTTTAGTAGGGAATTGCAAACCTGCACACATATATATTCAAACACACAAACTATTGTATCAGTTCTTCATGTGCATCTGAACTCCATCAGCGTTTATCACAGATTCACGTTTAAAGTCTGTTTAGAGACATTCATATACATTTCTACTTCACAGCTAAATCCAGCGTCTAGTTCATAAACGCCAGAGGAGAACTGACCCCTGACTGAGCATGGGCTCTCCCAAGGTTTTTTTCTCCATTGATGGAGTTTTAGGACACCTTTAGGTCACCCGAAGGAGTTTTAGGACACCTTTAGGTCACCTGATGGAGTTTTAGGACACCATTGGGTCACTAGATGGAGTTTTAGGACACCATTGGGTCACCTGATGGAGTTTTAGGACACCTTTAGGTCACTTGATGGAGTTTTAGGACACCTTTAGGTCACTTGATGGAGTTTTAGGACACCATTAGGTCACCTGATGGAGTTTTAAGAAAACCATTGGATCGCCTGATGGAGTTTTAGGACACCTTTAGGTCACCTGATGGAGTTTTAGGACACCATTGGGTCACCTGATGGAGTTTTAAGAAAACCATTGGATCGCCTGATGGAGTTTTAGGACACCTTTAGGTCGCCTGATGGAGTTTTAGGACACCTTTAGATCACCTGATGGAGTTTTAGGACACTATTGGGTCACCTGATGGAGTTTAAGGACACCTTTAGGTCACCTGATGGAGTTTTAAGAAAACCATTGGATCGCCTGATGGAGTTTTAGGACACCTTTAGGTCACCTGATGGAGTTTTAGGACACCATTGGGTCACCTGATGGAGTTTTAGGACACCTTTAGGTCACCTGATGGAGTTTTAGGACACCTTTAGGTCACCTGATGGAGTTTTAGGACACCTTTAGGTCACCTGATGGAGTTTTAGGACACCTTTAGGTCACTTGATGGAGTTTTAGGACACCTTTAGGTCACTTGATGGAGTTTTAGGACACCATTGGGTCACTAGATGGAGTTTTAGGACACCTTTAGATCACCTGATGGAGTTTTAGGACACTATTGGGTCACCTGATGGAGTTGTAGGACACCTTTAGGTCACTTGAAGGAGTTTTAGGACACCTTTAGATCACCTGATGGAGTTTTAGGACACCATTGGGTCACCTGATGGAGTTTTAGGACACCTTTAGATCACCTGATGGAGTTTTAGGACACCATTGGGTCACCTGATGGAGTTTTAGGACACCATTAGATCACCTGATGGAGTTTTAGGACACCATTGGGTCACCTGATGGAGTTTTAGGACACCATTGGGTCGCCTGATGGAGTTTTAGGACACCTTTAGGTCACCTGATGGAGTTTTAGGACACCATTGGGTCACCTGATGGAGTTTTAGGACACCATTAGATCACCTGATGGAGTTTTAGGACACCATTGGGTCACCTGATGGAGTTTTAGGACACCATTGGGTCGCCTGATGGAGTTTTAGGACACCTTTAGGTCACCTGATGGAGTTTTAGGACACCATTGGGTCACCTGATGGAGTTTAAGGACACCTTTAGGTCACCTGATGGAGTTTTAGGACACCATTGGGTCACCTGATGGAGTTTAAGGACACCTTTAGGTCACCTGATGGAGTTTTAGGACACCATTGGGTCACCTGATGGAGTTTTAGGACACCATTGGGTCGCCTGATGGAGTTTTAGGACACCTTTAGGTCACCTGATGGAGTTTTAGGACACCATTGGGTCGCCTGATGGAGTTTTAGGACACCTTTAGGTCACCTGATGGAGTTTTAGGACACCATTGGGTCACCTGATGGAGTTTAAGGACACCTTTAGGTCACCTGATGGAGTTTTAAGAAAACCATTGGATCGCCTGATGGAGTTTTAGGACACCTTTAGGTCACCTGATGGAGTTTTAGGACACCATTGGGTCACCTGATGGAGTTTTAAGAAAACCATTGGATCGCCTGATGGAGTTTTAGGACACCTTTAGGTCACCTGATGGAGTTTTAGGACACCTTTAGGTCACCTGATGGAGTTTTAGGACACCTTTAGGTCGCCTGATGGAGTTTTAGGACACCTTTAGGTCACCTGGAGTTTTTCGGTTCCTTGCCACTGTTGCCTTTGGCTTGCTCAGTCGGGTTTATTCAAATTAATTACCCAATCAGTAATACCCTTGATCAGCTCTACCAAACGTGGATGTTTTCCCACTAAGAAACGAACATTGTTATTATGTTCTGATTGATACTGTGAAGCTGCTTTGATGCAATCTATATTGTGAATAGCGCTGTATAAATATACTTGACTTGATTGGACACCGTCTGCACTCAGACAGCAAACCACTGGAGAGACATGCAAAGCTCTCATGATATCAATCTACTGGTTTAAAGATAGGACAGAAAAACCACAAGCTACTCTCCATTGCCTGTGGCCCAATTTGGCCATTCACATAGGCGTCCACTGTGCGTATTCGTATAATATCCTACATTTTGCAACGTATACATACTTTCAAAATCTGGGTTGCTTCTAATTCTTCTATATAGAAATATTGCACAATCTGTCTATAAATCAGGAAGTTTTCTCTCTGCTGTATTATTTGAAGTATTTATATTTATATTTCACCGTGGGTTGATTTAGTGAGAAACGCAATTTCGAATTCTTAGTCTGGTATATGTGAAGAAATTGTCAATAAAGTTGACCATGACCTCTTCACTGTGAAGGTTAAAGGGTTAATGGAGATTAGTGTGTGTGTGGATATAGGCCTGTTCCTTTTCCTTTCAATGAACTGTATTGTATTTCTATTATTTACATACCAGCAACCACATTGAAAACCCCACATGTGTCAAAACATCTAGATAGTCGGGTTTGTGCGCGTCAAAGTAGTGGCTGACCATTGTTTGATGGTGATTCAGCAGCGTTGGCGTCCTTGAGAAAAGATTTGATGGAGGAAATGAGGCACACTGTTTCGCTCACAGGCCACATGACATGTCCAAGTATCAGTTCCTGATTACTCAAGGAAAATGTCACCGTCTGATATTTTTGCCTTTGTCCCTTTATGTTCATAGGAAACACTTCCATATAGCTCAAATGAAAAATGTGACAACCCAACCACTGAATATTACCATAAAACTAAGAAAATATGCTGCAGTAAATGCAAACCAGGTAGGTTGTAACACAAGATTACAAATGTTTCTGTTTTTACCATGATAGGACCGAGTGTAACCATTTGTATTCATAACTTTATTCGTTTTGTTTAGAACAATATTCTAAACATATTGATATTTACTGTAGGGACACGTCTGGAAGTGGAGTGCACTGCGCATTCAGACACCATCTGTGCGCCCTGTGAATATGGACAGTACTTGGATCGATTTAACTATAATTTCAATTGTTTCTCCTGTCGACATTGTAAAGAGGGTGAGTCACTTTTTTAATAAAATCACCCCAGAATCAAAAGACTTGTTTTTAGTATTCGTTGGAATATATCTTTAAAGGGACAGTTTATCATTAAATGAATTCCTTCATCATTTACTGTTCGTCTTTTCCTTCATAGCCATTGAAGATTTTCTTAATTTATTAAATAAACTACATATGGAGATCATTTTCACACTTTAATTTTCTGTAGAGGCTGTCAAGCAACAAAAATGACAAAAAGCACCATAAACTAGTCCATCCATATGACTGTTTCAAGTATAATCTGTGTAATTTTAACCCTCTGATGGTCCTCGGTCACTTCTGACCGAATAATTTTCTGTTTTGAATTATTAAAAATCACAGCTTCATCGGAAGGTTATGATACTTGGTGACTTTTTTGACATTTGGTATGTGAATACAAAAAAAAATTTAGGTCATGATCCGAGCATGCTAAGTGGTCGTAAAAAAGATAGTCACACTCGTGGTCCTCGGTCAGAAATGACCGACCCATAGGAAATGAATGGGAAATTTACAAAAACACAAAAATTCACAATTTTTATTTTTATTTTTTACAATTTTTTAAAAAAATAAATAGTTTTTGAGATTGTTTCAATTATATATTCAAATCCACCAAAAAAAAAAAATGTGTTCATAAACAGCTGGGGAATTCACATGCTTCTCCATAGAGAGCTGTACATGCCATCTAGTGGTTACACCATGATTCTACGCTTTTTCTCTATACTGTAACCAGATGGTGCTAATTTTCTTCAAAAAAAAAATTTTTTCTGAAGGCCTAGACTCTATATTAAACACAAATACTGCATTAATATTTTTGTTAAAAAAATAATATATATATAGAAAAATAAATATATATTTCCATTGAACAAAATAGACCATACATATTGCATAAATATTAATAAGTTCAATCAAATTGTCTCAAAATACTAAATTAAAAAGAATAAATATTATAGAACAAAACTTTTGACCGGGAAGGCCCATTACGTGACTCATAAAGGAAGACCATCAGAGGGTTAATATGAGCAGACAGAGGTTAAAATTATCAGTGAATTTCTGACTATTCTTCACATTCATTTGTGTAAATGATAAATTGCATTTTTTGATAAACTAATGTAACTTTGCTTTTCATTTATGACACAATTTAAGTACTTTACCACAGAAAAAAGTGTTCACTGTATAAAGTTGATTTATATTAATGACATATAGACAGCAGAAGGTTTAATAGGCACAGATCCAATATAATGACACACATCAGATTTCTCTCTCAACTGTTTACTTTCACTATAGACATAACTGACTTTGTGACAGTATTATTACAGTTTTGTGTGCACAAACACTGAATTTACTTGTGTATATAAATATTTATTAATTTTTTCCCCAACTGAATTTCTCATTGAATTGTTGGTGTTTATTAGAGAAAGGACTGGTTTATCATAAGAACTGCACCGCTGATTCCCAAACCGTTTGCGTTTGCAAGCCTGGACTGACCTGTGTGAACACTGTTTCTGAATGTGATCTATGTAAAAAATATCAATCCTGCAAACCTGGTGAATACATCTCCAGAAAAGGTAAGAGGCAAACATAATCTAGCTACTGTACATAACCATATACGAGTCTGTAAAGCCGCAATTGCAGATTTATGTCTGTTGATGAAATACATTTTTAACACACATCAACGTCCAATTTTACATTTTTCAATTCTTCTAATTCTCTCCACTTTTATTTATTTTGGGGCCTGAAATCTCTGATAGCACCTTAAAATGGGAAATCCATTAATCCGCCATAGTCATTTGATGATGCATGTGAATATTTGTTTCAATAATATGTGGCATCATCCTTGTGTTTGTGAATGCAGGATCACCTAAAGCTGATGTCAAGTGTGAAGCGTGTCCGTCTGGATCGTTTTCAAACCACAGTAATGCTCAGTTCTGCCAACCACACACACGGTAAGATGTGAATGTAAAGAAATAATCATTACTTACAAATGTACACCAGTGCATACAGCTTATTTGTCTTGTTTTTGTCTCGGTTAGATGCTATGGCGGTTCAGTTTTAAGCCCTGGCACCTCTAAAACTGACGCACAGTGTGGAAAGACACCACTTACGTCAACTACAACGACAACACAGGTTTCTGTTCAGACTTCATCTAAGCATGCTCCGTTGAATTTCCCAAGGGAAAATGTGGGGCGCGTGAACACGACCACCACACCATCTCTGCTTCCATCGAGCAGCGTGACGCCGACCACACCTGAGAATCGAACCACTATCGGCCCAAACTCGGATACCTCGATTCTAATCTACAGCGCTGGTAAATATTTCATCCGAATTTAGTTTACAATCCTTATAAAAGTACACATGGGATCAGAATGCTAATCGACTAGCCTGGTCCCACCAGACTCTCATACATTTGCATGCTCTCACACAATAAGACACAATTGTGGACTAAAATAGTTTTGATTCATTTTTAAAAAATACTTCCCTTGATATGAGCGGTTCAAGACTTGGCTATTTTTCCTAATTTCCTAAATTATACAATGTTAAGTGGGTAAAAAAAAACAAAAAAAAACCTCCTTAATCTTGTATTTGGGTCAAAAATGGGCACCCATAGAAATGAATGGGAAAAAACTGTAATTTAGAGCATCCTAAAATAAGCCAAAATAAGACACCAGGTGACGGCAAAGTCACTTCATCTTTAGGTTTTAGCTCTAAGAACTTATTGGGATGATATTTTAATGTAGTTAAAAAAAAATAAAAAATAAAACATAAAAATAAGGATAATTTACATTGAAAATATGGTACTTTTTGAAGTAAATAAATTCAAAAATACCCCCAAAATAAAATAAAACACCATAAATGGATAGACAAAACTTTATCTTGCATTTTAGTTCAAAAATGGGCACCCATAGAAGTGAATGGGGAAGAACTGTAATTTAGACCATTTTAAAATAAGCCAAAATAAGACACCAGACGACGCTTCATCTTTAGGTTTTAGCTCTAAGAACTTATTGGAATGATATTTTAATGTAGTTAAAAAAATTTTTTAAATAAAACATAAAAATAAGGATAATTTACATAGAAAATATGGTACTTTTTGAAGTAAATAAATTCACAAATACCCCCAAAATAAAATAAAACACCATAAATGGATAGACAAAACTTTATCTTTTATTTTAGTTCAAAAATGGGCACCCATAGAAATGAATGGGGGAAAACTATAATTTAGAGCATTTTAAAATAAGCCAAAATAAGACACCAGATGACACTTCATCTTTAGGTTTTAGCTCTAAGAACTTATTGGGATGATATTTTAATGTAGTTAAAAAAAATTTTTTAAATAAAACATAAAAATAAGGATAATTTACATAGAAAATATGGTACTTTTTGGAGTAAATAAATTCAAAAATCCCCCCAAAATAAAATAAAGCACCATAAATGGATAGACAAAACTTTTATCTTGTATTTTAGTTCAAAAATGGGCACCCATAGAAATGAATGGGGAAAAACTGTAATTTAGAGCATTTTAAAATAAGCCAAAATAAGACACCAGATGACGCTTCATCTTTAGGTTTTAGCTCTAAGAACTTATTGGGATGATATTATAATGTAGTTAAAAAATTTTTTTTAAATAAAACATAAAAATAAGGATAATTTACATAGAAAATATGGTACTTTTTGGAGTAAATAAATTCAAAAATCCCCCCAAAATAAAATAAAGCACCATAAATGGATAGACAAAACTTTTATCTTGTATTTTAGTTCAAAAATGGGCACCCATAGAAATGAATGGGGAAAAACTGTAATTTAGAGCATTTTAAAATAAGCCAAAATAAGACACCAGATGACGCTTCATCTTTAGGTTTTAGCTCTAAGAACTTATTGGGATGATATTATAATGTAGTTAAAAAAAATTTTTTAAATAAAACATAAAAATAAGGATAATTTACATAGAAAATATGGTACTTTTTGGAGTAAATAAATTCAAAAATCCCCCCAAAATAACATAAAACACCATAAATGGATAGACAAAACTTTATCTTGTATTTTAGTTTAAAAATGGGCACCCATAGAAATGAATGGGAAAAAAACTGTAATTTAGAGCATAGAGACCTAAAATAAGCCAAAATAAGACACCAGGTGACACTTCATCTTTAGGTTTTAGCTCTAAGAACTTATTGGAATGATATTTTAATGTAGTTAAAAAATTTTTTTAAATAAAACATAAAAATAAGGATAATTTACATAGAAAATATGGTACTTTTTGAAGTAAATAAATTCACAAATACCCCCAAAATAAAATAAAGCACCATAAATGGATAGACAAAACTTTTATCTTGTATTTTAGTTCAAAAATGGGCACCCATAGAAATGAATGGGGAAAAACTGTAATTTAGAGCATTTTAAAATAAGCCAAAATAAGACACCAGATGACACTTCATCTTTAGGTTTTAGCTCTAAGAACTTATTGGGATGATATTATAATGTAGTTAAAAAAATTTTTTTAAATAAAACATAAAAATAAGGATAATTTACATAGAAAATATGGTACTTTTTGGAGTAAATAAATTCAAAAATCCCCCCAAAATAACATAAAACACCATAAATGGATAGACAAAACTTTATCTTGTATTTTAGTTTAAAAATGGGCACCCATAGAAATGAATGGGAAAAAAACTGTAATTTAGAGCATAGAGACCTAAAATAAGCCAAAATAAGACACCAGGTGACACTTCATCTTTAGGTTTTAGCTCTAAGAACTTATTGGAATGATATTTTAATGTAGTTAAAAAAAATTTAAAATAAAACATAAAAATAAGGATAATTTACATAGAAAATATGGTACTTTTTGAAGTAAATAAATTCAAAAATACCCCCAAAATAAAATAAAACACCACAAATGGATAGACAAAACTTTATTGAAGACAGTCATATAAAAATTAGGATCACACCTGAGTCGTCTGTGCCCACATTTGTCCACAATTACAGGATTAAGGGTTGAGGGCTACGTATGAGAGAAAGAACTGTATCTGTTAGTGAGTGACTTTTTAATGCCTTGCTTGTGACAATGTTTGATTTTTTTTTTTTTTTTTTCCCTTCCTTCCTTTCTGTCACTGTCACCTTTTCATTGTTTCTCTGTGGTTTGTCTTTATCTCTGCAGTCATTGCTTGTGGTGTTGTGTTTTTGCTGACGCTGGCAGTGATGGGGATTACTTGCATGTTACGAAAGAGAAAAGGTACTGGGTATTTTCATTTCAATTGTGATGAGATCAAGGAAGTAATTTGGTAGATCAGTTAAATGTTATCTACTCTTTACATTTACATTCGGTGCTTTTTAATTATTTTTATTATCATGGTCTCTTTTTTTAATGCTTTTGGTGATGTCTTTCTTTTAACCTGCAGGTGTACACAAGGATCCAATCACAGGGGGCAAAAAGGTACATATATTTTTAAAGTGCATACTGCATACTTAAACAGAAAATAGTATGTTTAAAGCAATTATTTTAGTGTTGCTTTACTATCAAACAAGGTAAACTACCAGCTAGGGGTGTCACGATTCTCCAAATCCTCGATTCGATTAAGTTATCGATTCTAAGGTCACGATTCGATTCGATTCTCGATTTAAAAAAAAAAAGTAAAGCGCAGATTGCTATGCAATTTTTAGACTACACATTTATGCATTATGCAATATAAATTTGTTCACAATGTACACTACACCATTGCCAAATTTAAAATATAACAAAAACAAGTAACATAACTTAATAGTATAACATTTAAAGCCCCTGAAATGACTAGAAAAAAAGTTTAGTTAATTTTAATGAACGAGATTGAACAATAGAGTCAGTAAAACGATCCGAACTTTCCATCACGGACGCGACATGGGGCGTGGCAGTATCGACGATACCATTTTTTATTTCGATTTCGATACCATTGAATTAATTTCGATCGATTTCGATTTAATATCGAAATCGTGACACCCCTACTACCAGCACAATGTTAATGTAAAATTCAGAGATGTATAAAGTACTAGAAACCCGGACTTGAGTAAAAGTACAAGTGCTCCATCAAAAAAGTGACTTGAGTAGAAGTTGAAGTGCTCTTTAAGCACCACACTTAAGTAGAAGTACTAAAGTATTCAACATTTTTTGTACTTAAGTATTGCAAGTAGTTTATTTTCAAATTCACTACTTAAGTACTAAAAGTAAAAGTACAAGTATTGTGTCATCGTCAAAAGTTTGAACTAGCAATCAAATAAGGCGCTTTGGCGGGATACAAATTTGCTTTGGCGGCCATTGCAGGACAACCCCTGCATTAGTCGTCAATGTGTGTGTCAATCAATACCATTACCCTATAAAACTGGCGTGTGATTTAGGCAGCATTAAAGCCAACTTGCAACGAATGATTCGTAAAATTTTTATAATTGTAACGAGTAACTAGCAAAACATTAAAAAAATATCGAAGTAAACGATTAAATTCATCGAAAATATCTACTAAAGTTAAAGTAGAAGTATGAGAAAAATACAATACTCTAGTAGAGTACAGATACAGCATTTAAGTACTTAAGTAGTTCTACTTTGTTACTATACATCTCTGGTAAAATTTAGGTTCTCCAATCAACAAGCCTATTATCAATGCTATTCTGAATAGGATACCATCATAATACTTTTTCTGCAGTAAGTCTATATATGAAGAGTTCAGATGCAAAAGCCTCTAAATGCCATTTGAAATTTTCTTCTTTAATGATGATTTTTATCAAACTTGTATATTTAAGTTCAGTAATTTCACTTAAATGGCAATGATAATTACCTATTAATTGTTATTTAAGTGAAATTACTGAACTTAAATATACTAGTTTGATAAAAATCATCATTAAAGAAGAAAATTTCAAATGGCACTTAGAGGCTTTTGCATCTGAACTCTTCATATCTTGTTTTGTTACATATAAAGGATAAGCATATTAGCATTACTACTAACTATTTATCTACTAACTATATCAACTTTATTCACCATGTATACAGATACTAGGAATTTGATTTGGTCTTCTTCATGCAAGAAACACGCAATAAAAGCAATAATTTACTGAGCATGTGATTTTGGATGCAGCCAATGTTTTGAAAATGGAATTTCTAATCGAGCGCATTGCATTGTGGGATACATTTCATTTTTTCCTCATCTCTTGTCGCCCTCAGGTAGAGCAGGATCTCTCAAAGAGCGACATACCTGATTGTCAGCATCTATTAACGGCCGACAGGTGCCAGAAGGAGCCGTCCATGTCTTCATCGGACAGCCAGAGTCAGCCGGACTCCAGCCAGAGTCACGTCAGCGGAGATTGGCTGGAACGCACCAGTCAGGAGGGGTCGCTGCCCGAGCTGCCGTCCGTCTCCAGTCCGTTAGTCAATCTCAGCATCACGGCCACCTTCAACTGCCATCTGAACCCGGCGACAGCGTCCTGCTCCATCCCGATGAACACATCTGCACTGACACCCCGCGCTGAAGCTCCGGTGCCGCTTTCCCAAGAGGAGGTGTGTGTGTCCTGCCAGCAAGAGGACGGCAAAGAAGCCCTGCAGTCGGTGCAGGAGAGCGGCCCGTGCACCTTCTGATCCAGTGTTACCCATCACGCCGACTGAAAAAATGGAGACGAGACTTAAAAAATAACATTTATTACATCTTTTAAAAAATGTTATTATGTAAAGGAGAACTCCGGCGAAAGGGCTGGGTAATAAATATCGATTTCTCGATATTAATCGATTCTCATTTTTACAAACCGATATCGATTCTAAAATCTCAAGAATCGATTAGTCATCCTGTTTCATTTTATGAATGAGACATTTTATCGCGGCTGCGCGCATCCAACAAATCGCAATAATCTTTGTCCTTTGTTACTATTGATATGAAACAAAGTCTCAATTTTCAAATTACGTCCATTTTCTTTAGAAATTCAAAAACATAAATAGCGTTTTGTCGCTGTGGCGTGAGATCGCTCTGGAGAAGCAGCAGCGCTGATCTCTCTTCCGGCTTAATAATACCAGTCACAGCGCCAAATAAACATGAATGAGCATCTGAAAGATGTTAAAGATAGAGTACAACTTATCGAAATCCGGATCATGGCTTATTGATTCACTCAATCAGCGTTTCAACCGTGGAAAGACGTCAGTTAAACAGCTTGTAATCAATGTATCGTCATATTTACCTCAGAAAACCCACATAAACTCGTTAGTCTTCAATATTTAATGCATATTAGAATTAATCTGGCAAGTTTTTATGACAGCCACCATTTAAATGTTTATATTTCATATAATCTTATTATAAAAATAAATAAAAAGGTAATTTAAGTGTTTGTATAGCTACAAAACTTAATTATTACCTTCATATTAGGTTAATGAAGCCTAGTAGGCTACAACTAGACTATATATATATATATATATAGACCATAGTTTACAGCATTTAAGAGATTTGATTTCCATGAGAAAAATTGCCATTTATTGTAACTTATATCCAAAATAATCGATATTGAATCGAATCGAATTGCAAGCCTGTGAATCGAAATCGAATCGAATTGTGAAATTTGTCTCAATACCCAGCCCTAAATGATACCTTTGGTCTAATAAAACATTGGTAGCTAGTCAATCGTTCTCTGAGATTTGTTTTCATGATAATCGAATGTAAAGAGTTTTATCTCTAAAAACTGTTTAGCGTATAATGCTAGTAATGATGGCATTGAGTAAGTAAGAAGAAATCGCTAGTTTATACCACTAACAAGGCTCAAAATAGCCGCACACTAACGCAATAACATAATGAGGCTCCATACATGCAAAACGAAGCATTGAGAACTTTGTAAGTGTACAGACTGTTTAATAAGAAGATACTTTTATGAAGACAGTTCACTTCGCGTATACAGACAGGAGCCATCTTAAAAAATAGTCTCGATAAGTCAAACCACGAACGCCGTGCTGAGTGATCTGAACTGTATGAAGTTGTATGAGCGGCGTTCGGGGATCGACTTATCGAGACTATTTTCTAAGATGGCTCCTGTCTGTATCCGCGAAGTGCACTGTCTTCATAAAGTATCTTCTTATTAAACGGTCTGTACACTTACAAAGTTCTCAATGCTTCGTTTTGCATGTATGGAGCCTCATTATGTTATTGCGTTAGTGTGCGGCTATTTTGAGCCTTGTTAGTGGTATAAACTAGCGATTTCTTTTTACTTACTCAATGCCATCATTACCAGCATTATACGCTAAACAGTTTTTAGAGATAAAACTCTTTACATTCGATTATCATGAAAACAAATCTCAGAGAACGATTGACTAGCTACCAATGTTTTATTAGAGCAAAGGTTCATTGTTCGCCGATATGTAAAACACGTAGGTTTGATATATTATATAAGCTCACATTACAACTTTTGCACTAATTAGTTATTTAGTAACACTTTACTTGAAGGGGTGTACATATAATCATGACATGTCATGTGTTATGAATATGAAGGAAGTTTTATGCATGTTTGTGACAACTGGTTTTTTTTATGCAGAAATAACAAAATACAAATCAAGACATTAATACACAATACAACAGTCCATAAACTTAAACAAGCTTAAATGATCGACAATATTGCGGTCTTACATGCAGTAGAGTTCTTCAATGTATTTAAATACATATCAATATCTTTCTTAAAAATAAAAAAGAAGGAGTTTTCTTTGGAAATGTACACTTGTGAATATAAAATTTGACAAGAAAAGTAGCAAATTAAGGACAAATTTAAAATGAAAGGTGTCTAATTTCATAGAGTCACTAAAAAACATTGCGACAACTGTCATTAAGTGTCATTCGCTCAGTTATGACATTTTTAATGCAAATATGACATTGTTCGAGATGTCTTGACATAAACCAGTACATCATAACCTGTCAGTGTCTTTGTTATGACAACTTAAGACAACACAACCTGTCATAAACATGACGTAGCAGATTAATGATCAAACTTAAGAAACCAGCTAGCTTTATTGCACTGTAAAAAAACATTATATCACAACATATTTTCTTTTGTCAAATCAACTTTATAATAATTTATTTAGCTGAGATAACTTATTATTTTGAGTTTCTGATGGTTAAATTAATCTCCTTCATTGTATTAACTCACTTTTTCCAGTTCAATTAACTTAAAATGTTAAGGCAATCCAGGTTACTTACTTTTTTAAGTTAAACAAACAATATTTTTTTACAGTGTAGTAATCACAACATTTTTTCTTTTGTCAAATCAACTTAAATAATTTATTTAGTTGAGATAACGTATAATTTTGAGTTTCTGATGGTTAAATTAATCTCCTTCATTGTATTAACTCACTTTTTCCAGTTCAATGAACTTAAAATTTTAAGGCAACCAGGTTACTTACTTTTTTAAAGTCAATCAATCTTTTTTTACAGTGTGGTTAACTTAACATTACATTAAACTGTCAGGTGGTTGGTTTTGACATTGGCTGTCATGGGGCCATTATAACTTTTTTAATGACAAATTCAATGTGTACCGCTTTAGTTGAGGTCACGAAAAATATTCATGACACAGTTATAATGTCAAAGCCAACCACATGACAGATTAACTTCATTTTATGTCAAGTTGTCGTGACAAAGACATCTCAAACAATGTCATATTTGCATTCAAAATGTCATAATTGAGCGAATGACACTTAATGACAGTTGTCACAAACATGCATAAACCCTCCATATGTCATGTCATGATTATGAAGGTGTCATATCAGTCTTATGCAAACCCCTTCATGTAAAGTGTTACGTAAAGTTTCATAGCTATAAAGCTTTACTTATTACTTATTTAGTAATGTTTTTGACTCAATAAGACTTCAATCATATTCTCAACCTCAATATGTTCTAAAAGTTTTTTTTTGTTTCTGTGGCATTTAAGATATTCTGAAGAATGTTGGTCCCCATTGACTTCCATAGGATTTTTTTTTAACCAGCAGTTATTTGAATACTCACATTCTTCAAAATATCTTCTTTTGTGTTCATTAGAGCAACTTTTTTAAAAAGAAATTTGGGTGAACTATCCCTTTAATGAATAATATCTAGATTTGTTTAGATGTATGAATCTAGCGCCACCCAGTGGTTATTTTCTCTACCTCTCCAGTTGCAAACCGACAAAGTGTTTTACTGTCATGTTGTTTTTTCCACATTATAATGCAAAGACTCCGTGAATGGAGGAATTACACGAGAGGAATGAGAAATAGAGACTTTTGTTGCAGCACAGGTTGTCCAAAACTGTTAGAGACTCGACATATTGCATTGCCAAGTATATTGCCAAATATGATAGATATGTATATAGTTATTTTTTTATGCTTCTACAGTTGTAAATAAATTGTCATTGTAAAATTTTGTATATGTACAGTATACACATAAAACCCAATTTTATTCATAATTGTTTGTCTATGTTATTTTTTTCTATTATAGGCAATCTATTACAATAACAAGTAAAAGTTGTGTAACTCATCCAGTGTTGTTTGTGCTACAGATATTGATAAAACCTCTAAAATACTTGAGATTTCTCACCTGGTGGACAATAATGTAGGCTAAAAAATCATTTGGGTGACCTAGCAATTATGTTAGAGAGTTTTGCATATAGGAATAATCTACCACTAAACCCCGGTCATGTTTTATTCAGCGTACGTACATTGCTTTAATGTATATACTTCCCCACAGACTGGCAACTGTGGAAACTACAGTGTATTCAAGACCAAACTGTGGTTCTCCTTGCTAGAACATTACATAGACGCTGTTAGACCACCAGCACAAAACGCAGTTTAAGATGAAAGTCTCTTTAATACGAGGCCGGAGGACAGCCTCCAGTGGGGGATCAATATTATTAGCTGTTAACAGACTTTAGGAATCAGAGAAGTTTCTCTTCAGGAGCTGATTTATTATTGATGATGCTGTTTTGATGGATGCTGTACTTCCACATCAATATTGCAGTGTAGAGCGAGCTGCTCGGAGTAAGTCTTCAGTAAGCCGCAGTCGGTTTGTTGTGGGACTGGTTCAGGAAATCTGGTTTTCATCTGTAGCTCATTGAGTAATCACGTGATTTTTTCAGAATTGGAGCAGATGATGTAAGTATTTCTATTATAATGTACACGCGCCCTTTTGGACACAGTAACACCATTGAAAACCAGTTAGGGAATATTGGGATGATTTTCATTAAAATAAACAGACATTTTGTTATTGTTATTAAATTAACTTACAGTTTTTTAACATATATGTATGTGTATATACGTGTGTGTGTGTATGTTTATATGTATATATGTGTATATATATTTATATATGTGTATATACATATGTGTGTGTATGTATGTTTATGTGTGTGTATATATATTTGTATATATGTATATATATGCATATACATGTTTATATATATTATGTGAATATGTGTATAGATGTGTATATGAAGAGTTCAGATGCAAAAGCCTCTAAATGCCATTTGAAATTTTCTTCTTTAATGATAATTTTTATCAAACTTGTATATTTAAGTTCAGTAATTTCACTTAAACGGCAATGATAATTACCTATTAATTGTTATTTAAGTGAAATTACTGAACTTAAATATACAAGTTTGATAAAAATCATCATTGAAGAAGAAAATTTCAAATGGCATTTAGAGGCTTTTGCATCTGAACTCTTCATTTGTTTATATATTATGTGTACATATGTGTATATACATATATGTGTATATGCGTATATATCATGTGTATATATGTATATTTTTCCCATTTATTTCCTTTTTCAAAAAAGTAATATTAAAATAGTTCATTTATATGAATGAATTCAGTATTTGCCTGTAGCTTAAGCTATTAATTTACGTTTTACTATATATAAACATTTATTATAAATATTTCTGTTTTATTTTCAATGACTTTTTGATGCATCTTGTTTTACCCTCATCACAGACAGACTTTCAGTTTTGCAATATGAAAATCCAAGAAGTTGAGCATTCTGCTGACAACGGCAAGTTTATGGGTTCAAATTCCCAGGTAATGCATGATTAAATCTGTTTAGATCGACCGCTAAGGCAATGTATGTCACTTCCGATACATTTTGCATAAATCTAAATCTATACCCATTTTTACACAGATTGCATCCCTCAGTTTAGTGCATCTTTCCATCACAGAATAAATAATAAATTGTGGGATATTGGAAATGAAATTGTGTGTTTTCAGAAAGAAATAATTTTTTTTCCTGTGATGCATGAATTGGCCACTGTTGAAACAAAATGAAATAGTTTGTAAGTTTGTTTTCTAGAAGTACACAGTTTGCAGAAAGCCTATAGGTGCTCAAGGTGAGTCATTCTAGTATGTGTTCTCCATTCTTATCCATCCCTGTTGTGAAACCACAGCATTATGATTATGAGTAAGCAGACAACAGAAAAAGAGATGTTTGTGGGAAATGGCTTGTTTGTGCTGTACTCTGTGACAGGAAATCCTGACATCAATTTGAGGCAGGGAAGCAAACCGACCATTAACAGCATGCCTTTTCTTAAATCTAAAGCAAGCTATGAATGAGTTCTGATAGTACTTTGCTGCACGCTTTCATAATGAACACACAGTGTGTTGCACTGAAGATACTGACTGCGCTGCAACTGAGATGCAAGTAATGAATGTAAACCACAGGACCTCAGATTTTCACACTGAAACTAGAGAGATAAACAAGGTTTGCATTGATGTCGGTCAACCTCGTAAACTGCTGATTCATAAATTCTTGTTCTTACTGTAAAGTGTGGACAGGTGAGGAAGGCATCCTTATTTCTTTTAGTGATACAGTCAGTGCTGTTAAATGCGTCTTGGCACAAGTCAAACCACGAGCACCAGAATAACTCAGCGAGAGGGTTGGTGGTCAAAGGTCAGCTTCTGAAGTGAGATGTGAGAGGCCAGTGTTGGGAAATGTGGGTGCGTGACGTGAGTAAAGGTGAAAACACAATTACATTGGCATGCTTTGACAATAATAAGGACAATAATTTAGTCAGGCAGTTGACCTGTCCTTTTGCACAACACTTGTATGGCCTACAATAATGCACGCTCACACACACACACAATATCAGAAATAATATAAAAAAGTTAGAAAAGATTTTACATGCATTCTTTACAAAGATTACACATGCATTCTTCAAAATATCGTATTTTGTGTAAAATACGAAAAGAAGAAAGAAACTCATACAGGTTTGAAACGAGGTAAGTAAATGATGACAGAACCATGCATGTAAATACTCGACATACACTTCCGCTTTGAAGCGATTCTGATTGGCTGTCATTGTTTATATCGGTCAATCGTTCTAAAAGTGATTTATGCGTGAACACCTTTTATATTTATAATATTTTTTTTTTTAGATCTACATCTTTATTGTTGTCGTCTTTGGGCTTTAAAATACTTGTTTCTATATCTATGTTCAATGTAAATGTTTCCATGGGAACATGAATTAAAAGCAAGACAAATTCTTCCATGATGTATACATACTTTTGCATTAATTGCAGTAATCTTCTTCTATCTTCTTTATACAATATTATTATTATCTCCCTGGAACAGGCTTCATGAGATTATTGTCATTATGTAAAATCGTAATGCACTTTTGCCAAGTTACACTGAGGTCTATGACAATTATTGCGTAACAATAAACTAAATTAGTTGCTTTAAATTTTTTTGGATTGACTTTAAAATTTATTTAAATAACTGAATACTATTTTGAACTCATTGTTTAAAAACACATTCGTGTTTTGTGTCCAATACACGCCAGCAGAGTGCGAGCAATCACCCTGATATTATCATATGCCTGTGATGAGGAAGCCGAGCTGTACCATCATAGCACCGGGAGGGATTCGCCATTCATCCGTGAAACATTTTCCTTTATACTTCACGAATCCAGCCCAGGTGAAAAAAACAAATTAAAAATGTGTAAGTTTTGTAATTTCCTTACAGCACGAGTAAAAGTCCAGACTCCAGAGAGAGATTTATTAGCGTGTCATCTATTTGTGTGCCCCCCCCCCTGCGTGGAGTTGGTTCGTTCCGTTGCTGTGCGCCTCTGGAGCGAGTTTAGAGCTTTGGGATTGTGAAGAGCTGCGCGTGCGGTCGGTCGCTTCAGCTTTGAAGGGTCTGACGTGATGAAAATGTCTAATTAAAACAACGAGTCGTTCTTCTAATTATGTGACAGTCGGTTGTTTCTAGTGTATAACGCGTCAGGACCGTTTGGGGTAAGTGAATGAACTGATAATATCATTTTTTTCAGAGGATTGAATACATGGAAAACCTGTTTACACGTCCTGCTAGCTGGCTAATTATTTAGCAGCCGGCTTTGATAAACACGAAGAAAAAATTGAAAAAGGGATAAGAAATTGTTTAAAAGCTGCTTTTTGAAACAAAACAGTGATGTTCATAACTTTTGTGAAATTGCCATGATGTAACGTTACAGAGTACAGGAGCTTTCTGATTTATATACCGCTGATTTAAATGGACTTGATAACATCCCAATTATGATTATCTTCAGTCTGGTGGCAATCTGTGTGACATTATCGTTACGATTCGAGGTGTTTCATTACCATTTGCAGATTGATTTTGATAATTTCAGTTGTTTATATTCTTAAAAATTCATTTGAAAATGTCTTATTAAAAAGTGTTTGGTGAATGAGTGACAACTTGTATAAATTAACCTGTTTAATAATGTCTTTAATTAGCCAGTAGCGTGGAAATGTCATTCTGAATAGTTTTAGAATTTTAAATGCAATATTTTTAATAACTTGATTTGTTCTTGACAAAATTATGGAATCCCAAACCTGCAAATATGATTAATGTAATGTGAGAATAGAAAAATAAATAAATAAAAAGAATAAAAGTAAATAAATAAAAATACAGGACTAAATCAAGTCATTTATTGTTTCATTTTCCTTTGTTCTTTTGTTATTTGATTATGTTTATTTAATTCATTCATGGATATTTCCATTAACTTACTTCATCATGCTAATTTATGTCATTTATAAAACCATGATGAAAAGGAGGCAGGATGAAGAATATCTTATATTTCCTGCCCCCTCCACAAAAGGATGAAAATAAAAAATAAACTCAGCATATCAAAAAGACTCAACTTATCAAGTCCCCGTCAATACATGATGATAACTAATGAAACAAACCAGAAACCAAAACATCAACCTGAAACAGATTTCCAAAGCAAACCATATTCAGAACCGTCATCATCATCAAGCTATTATTATTATTATTATTATTATTATATATTTTTTCTGCAGATTTGGACGTCCATTCAAGATTCCTTTGTATCCTGGTTTAGTGAATGGTGACTGAGTGACAGTCTGCAAAAACGGAAAAAAAGAAAACTTTTAGAAACGAACGTCTTTAATTAGCCTGGGAATATCGTTTCCGATTGTTAAGTGAAAATGTAATTATATTTTTAATGGGCTTGATAAGGTCCTATTGAATCCTGCAGAATGAGGCCAGTAAATAATCAGATTTTCAGGCGAGTCCCTTTTAATTAAGGAATATCAACATTTTCTTGTCTAATTTCAGAAGATTTATCTGCATTCGCTCATCAATGCATGATAATTTAGGGCAGCATTTATACCTGATCTTCCGAATGTTAGACTTGGTGTACCTGTTGCAGAATCTTGCTAATCCTCTCTGTTTCTGCTTTTCCTTTTCTAGAATCCAATTCAGTTGAGGACCACCTCATTTAGGAAGCCCGTCTGGTTTATAAGCTCAGGGTTAGTGCGTCCTGCTGCCCGCACAGTGCATGACCGACCCCTCCATAGATTCAAATGGCTTGCTGTCTGAAGGACGAGCTCTTGTGTTCCATTTGTCTGAGCATTTATCAAGACCCAGTCAGTTTCGGCTGCGAGCACTACTTCTGTCGTAAGTGCATCACTGAGCACTGGAGCAGACAGGAGCGTCACAGCACACGAGACTGCCCGGAGTGCAGGAGGACCTTCACGGATCCGCTTTTGTCCCCGAGCCTCAAGCTCTCCAACATCGTGGAGAGGTACGCCGCTTTCCCTCTGGACGCCATCCTCAACGCCCAGAGGAACTCGTACCCATGCAAGGACCATGAAAAGGTCAAGCTCTTCTGCTTGAGTGACAAGAGCTTGGTGTGCTTCTTCTGTGACGAGCCCGCCTTACACGAACAGCACCAAGTCACCTCCGTCGACGAGGCCTATGAGGAAATACAGGTCTGTTTTTATTTATTTGATTATTTTTTTTAAACAAGAAGTCCTTACTGTCTTCTAGGTCACCATGAAAGCTCTTATTGTTTCCATTGCCCATTATTATGGGATGATAATCCCGCAGTTTTATGGTTTTCTTACAGGTTGAGCAATTAAAATGTAATGAAATAAACAAGGTGCCAGGCTTTAAGTTACAGTGTTTATCGCAATCAATGTTGAGTAAGTTACTCTAAAAAAGTAATGAATTACTAGTTACTAATTACCTCTTCAACAGTGTAATTAGATTACTGTACTAATGACTCTCTCTTAAAAGTATCTAATTACTTTTAATTACTAATTACTTTCAAAATCCCATGTCAATCTCAATCAGCTGAATAATACAAGGATAGACATGAATCTGTTTTAATTCTTTCAAAAAAATACTATAAAATTGCATGAATTATCCTTAAACTGACCAAGGTGGAGAAGGTTACATTATAAAAACATACTTTAGCATCAGACAATTGATTTTGATGTTAAACCCACTATTGTTTTATGTCTGATCTCATGAATACATATTTTACAATAATTCATACGAAGTTGTACGAGTGCGGTCGTAATATTTAGACACCTCATAAAATGCAAACGAATCGCTGTGAGATCGGATTGATCCATACACAGTATTTACCTCAATTGTATCAGAAGTAACTGTAATTGGATTACAGATAAATGAAGAGTAATCCCTTACTTTACATTTTCAAGGGAAAAGTAATTAAATTACAGTACACCCAACACTGATCGCAATAAACTAAAGATGACATAATTTGAAGTGTTGAGAGTCTGAAAACCTGCTGTTGTCATTGGGTGGGTTTCTGATTTCTGTGATCAAGAATGAGGTGTGGGATTAGTGGCCAAACCCACATTTAATTTCTTTAAAAGTGTCGTAAGTCACTAAGTCTCATAAACGTGTTCTAAACCTCGAAATTCCAGCGGTATAAACATTGTTTGCTTTTTCTGTTCAGTTTCTCCATCTCTGTTTTGAGATGCAAAGGAAAATTAGTGCAGAAATATGTTATTGCCATTTGAATAGAAGCCAGTAATATCTGTTTGTTTAATCCAAACAGCTGTTATGGTGAGATATTAATGAAGCGCGTCCCATTTATTTACTTTACGGCCTTGAAATTGCCTTGAAAATGTATTTTCCTCCCTCACTATACCAGTGTTGTAATGATTCAGTTTTTGGTTGTTTAAGAGGTTTCTTGCCTCGAATGCTTTTCATGCATCTTATTTGTCGACGCAGGCCTTTTTATTCACCATACTTCCTGGTCTTTACAACCAAACGGCCTTTCTATTATAAACCTTTCTATATTTTTAGTGAGTTTTTTTCTCTTTGAAGCTTAACACATCATATTTGTTCATGTGCTTTGTTGTTCTGTGCCAATGTACATGTTGAGCTGGACATTTTCATTGCACAAGTTCATTACATTCATTTCATTACACAAGTATCATGAGCTGTGCCCCTTATTACGGAGATCTACTCAATGCATAACTTTGCATTTTGATCTTTCATCATTTTTATTTTTTTTTCGTTGCACAATTTAGGGTATAATTTGATTTATGAAACATTTATATGGTCCTAATTCACATTACTGTGAGCCTTTGTGTTTTTAAATGCATGGAATAATGCATGGTTAGAGGATTGCAAAAAGTTAGTAATTGCATGGCCGTTGCCTGACATAAATAGACCGGCTCTTTATCTCAACTGATAGTTTTACATATTGGTCATTCAGCACCTACTCATATTGTCTGATAACACACATCAGAGGTGGCTAAAAGTGACGCTTGTATTCAGTGCAACTTGGCCTTATCAGAATAGGACTGTTTAATGGTCTGGAAGTGAGAAAGTACTTGAGAAACGGATAGAAAACAGCAATTACACAGATGACTTTTAAGATAAGTGAAGTGTTTGAGTGGAGCAGATTGTTAATACATGAGCTAACATAGAAAAACGTTAGATGACATCATAAATAACATGGTGTATTTATTATTCGTGCCGATATCACTTTTGCAGTGCACGTTTACTTTCTTTAAGTGCTGTTTTGCATGTTTTGAGTCCTCTATTTGAGTCCTTTAAAGGGACATTGTGTAGGAATTTGTCCCATCTAGCGGTGTAAATATATTTGCGGTTTTCCACTACACAGTACCAGCTCGACTCGGCTCGCCTTTTTTGGTTTTCCACTGTGTAAAAGTTGTACCTGTTCCTGCTTTCGGGGACTTTTTTTCTCAATCACCTCCGGCGAGGTTCTGAGCGAGCTAAGGCGATACTAAAATGTGACGTAAACAATGCGGACTGCTGATTGGTCCGAGAGAATCGTCACCATTCACTGCGTCAGGTTGAGTATCCATTCCAGAATATCCCCGACATTTTTAAATAGTTTGTCCAGAGATGGTTACTAAACTGACTACTGTTATTATGGCAACTGGTCAAACGAGGAGGTGCAGACTTTGCTTTGTTTGTTTGGTGGCCGAACTGCTCTGCTCCTCCGCTTCTGCTGCGTTCAGTCACATGACTCTGGCTCTGAACGAAAACGTGCTGTGGAAACGCGTTGGCGTAGTACTTTTCGTCCCTCTCTGCTATTATAGTTTTTCAAGATGGCGAAACTACATGGAAGCCTCCGTGGACCGACCCGTCCCATGTATAGAGAGCCTAAGTCCCGCCCCTCCGCTTCCGGCTCATGGGACCTTATTTCGGAAAAAAAAAATATGAATGGTAGTCAATGGCGAGAGACAACTTATCTTTTTATTCCGTCTGAACTGTGCCCTCAATTACACATATGATGTTTGTCAATTTAAAAGATAATTCTGAAAGTCAAAAACGTCGCAGTTTGTCATAAAACAGAAGAGTAGCATTTAGTTTTATCTATGAACTACATCTCCCAGGAAGCGAAACAACGAGTGAGATCCGCTGCTCATGTGGTACAAAACACTCAGGCGTGACGGCGTAACGTTACGATTATAACGTAAGACTGTAGAAACAATGACAGACGTTAGCCTCAGTAAAGTTAGCTTCATTCATTGAGAGAAAATGTGTGCCTTTGGGATTTGTAGTCTTTGTAATTACGTCTTTGTCTTATACCTCAACGGTTTTACATGAAACTGCGACTTTCTTTATTTTAAAATGTATTTTTTTAAATTGACAAACATCATATGTGTAATTCAGGGCACAATTCAAACCAGATCAAAATATTTGTTGTCTCTCGCCATTGACTACCATTCAATATTTTTCCAAAATAAGGTCCCATGGTGGTCGACCGGAAGGGGAGGGACTTAGGCTCTCTATATAAAGATAAATTCTTCGTTTACGAGGATAACACAAATAATTGTCAGAGGTATTTGTACACCATTGAGGACATACTTATGAATAAAAATATTGATTTTAAATTATAAAATACATAAAGTACACATTGTCCCTTTAACTTTCTGCAGTCAGCGCGCTATAGAAGAGCTTCTAAACTGCTGTTGGGGAATTAATAGGAGCAACACGCTGCGGTTGTCAGACAATTAGCAGTGGTCTCTTTAGAGACTCTCGAGGGACAGACTTTATTCCACTCCATGTCTTTTGGGACAAATACAAGACTCATCTCTCTTCGGCACTTTGCTCAGAGATACACACTGACTGAACTCCTCAGTTAATAACAATGAGAAACTGCACACTCGCTAATGCCAAGTGTGTACTTTATACGCACGTTTTTTTAGCAGTTTACTCTTTAACACAACAAAGAAAATTGCCAGGGAATTCCTGGGCTGCTCTTGGGTGCAAATGAAACTGTTTATCCTCAACAAAGCCCTTTGACTAAATGAGGTAATGTGTTGGATGGGGACTCGTGGTACATGTGAATCTATAAAGCCCTTGTAAGGTTTATTTAGTTAGCACTAACATGAAAAAGCTAGTTGTGAAGCTTATTTCTTTCTGAAACAGCGTTTTAGTTTTGTGCTAAATTATGCGTGTTGATTTAAAGTCATGCTAGTGTTTGATAGGCAATGACTAGACATTGATTAATTGTTCAAGTTAGTCATTGGTTTGGGAAATTGACAGAATTTGGTATATTTTACAGAAATAATTCACACTACATTAACAGTATACTACTATATACAGTATACTATTACTATTAACAGTATAACAGTATACTATTTGATACCCTTTCGATGTTATTTTTTCTTTTTTTTCCTCTCTTTTTAAAGAACTGTTTCTTTTATTGTTTTTAACCTGTAGCATTTTGAGATCCTTGGATGAAAAGTGCGTTATAAATAAAACGTATTATTAATATTATATTATTATTATATCCGAATTCACAAAAAAGTAAACATCACAAATAAACATCACAATTTTTTTTTACGTTTGATATTATCTGGCCTTGTATATTATTTTTGTAAATGATTTTTTCTTTTTTCCAATAAGCTCCTTTTCCTCTTGCTCTTATGAGCTTCTGTGAAAATATAGTGCTTTTTAAGCTCATGTGTCTTTGTTGTTGTTTACGGTCTGCTGTTTCCGGCTTCCAGATGTCTCTGGTTTTATACGACACTAATTTTAGTGAGCTTGTGAATTAGAAGATTTCATACACAGATCTGAACGTCAATCAACAAATGACTTACTAAGTCGACAATACATCTCTCTACTTATTCTGTGAGAATATAGGAAGCCTATTGTACTGAAACAGACTCAAGGGGTCATTTTTTATTTGAAGTGCCACGGTTCAGTGCTTTTATTAGATTGAATAAATAGTTGACTGTCTGCAGATGTCCGCACTGGGAGGACAGGGACATGATAATGTAGTCTCTTTTAGAGCACTTTGGTTAATTACATCATTATTAGTTTGTATGATGATATGTATAGATCTTCTCTGTTCGATTTTCTTGTTCTCATCCCCTTGTTTCTTTAGTCTCATACTTCATCATCAGTCAGGGAGACTCTCTCATAGTCTTGGCCTATCTTTTGCACATTTTTTTGGTTGTTCTTATTCATGTTGTTGTAATGACACCTTTCGAGTTCGGACACCCCTGTTTCAGACAGAGATTGAGTAGAGGAATGAGGAAAATAGGCTGCTGGGAAGGGAACAAAAAATCTGTTGGGGTGTTCCTGTTCCATCAGCTCCCCGACCCGTGCCAGTCAAGGAACAGTTATTTAGGAATGACCATGCAGGTTTCTCGTTTTATGCCATGCAATTTTGACACGACCCTGCTTCTCATTGCACATTAAAGGATTAGTTCACTTTTGAAAAAGCTTTTGCTGATAATTTACTCGCCCCCATGTCATCCAAGATGTCCATGTCTTTCTTTCTTCAGTCGAAAAGAAATGAAGGTTTTTGATGAAAAAAACATTCCAGGATTTTTCTCCATATAATGGACTTCAATGGGGACCAAACGAAAGTTTCAGTGCAGCTCCAAATGTCTTTAAACGACACCAGACGATGAATAAGGGTCTTATCATGCGAAACGATCACTCATTTCAAAACTTATTCCAAAAATGTAACTTTTCTAAGGACAAATGCTAGCCTTGCTCTATTCTGTGAGGCGCGTTTGTAACGTCACGTAATACGTAATTACGTTCAAAAGGTCACGGGCGACGTAGCCGTAAGTACAGAATCAGTGTTTACAAGTTGAACGCATAGGTTGAACGTGAAACTAACTCAAACGCCGTTTACAAAAAAAAAAAGGAATTAAAAGGTAAAACAACGATGTCGGACGATTTTGATTCTGTACTTCCGGCTACGTCGCCCGTGACCTTTTGAACATTTCAGTGCAAACTGTTCAAAGGGCTTTAAACGATTCCAGACGATGAATAAGGGTCTTATCAAGCGAAACGATCGCTCGTTTTTTTAAAAAATAACAAAGTTTAAGTTTTATAAGATCAAATGCTCGCCTTGCTCTGTTCTGTAACGCATGTTCGTGACTCTCCTGTTCGAACCCGTTCAACAAAATGAACAAATCTTTTTCCGAATCAATTCATTCGTTTCTTTCGCCGAATGAACCAAATGACTCGGAAAAAGATTTGTTCATTTTGATGAACGAGTTCGAACAGGAGTGCGTTACAGAACAGAGCAAGGCTAATGTTTGAGCTTATAAAACTTAAACTTTGTTATTTATTTATAAAACGAGCGATCGTTTCGCTTGATAAGACCCTTATTCATCGTCTGGAATCGTTTAAAGCCCTTTGAACAAGTTTGCAGTTTGTACTTAAAGTTTCTTTTGGAACTTGAACCGTTTGGACCCCATTGAAGTCCATTATATGGAGAAAAATCCTGGAATGCTTTCATCAAAAACCTTAATTTCTTTTCGACTGAAGAAAGAAAGACATGGACATCTCGGATGACATGGGGGTGAGTAAATTATCAGCAAAAGTTTTTTCAAAAGTGAACTCCTTTAATAATACAAATAAAATACATAGTTAATGTCGAGATTAATGGTGCTTTCCAGTTTCATCTGGGTTCGCTTGACAAGAGTTCAGTTTGTTTTGATGAAGTGAATGCTGTTTTCTGTATGCGAGTCTGCCTAAAAAACAGTGGTCTGGGGTACGATTCATGTGAACTCGGGTATTTCTTTTATTTTTACTCTTAACTGTTTTTATTTATATTGATTGCATTTACTGAATGAGCACTGTGCCACTGTTTGTCCGACTGTTACTGTACATTTTATTTTCGACACTGTATTTTATTTTTATTATTATGATTTTTTTATTCTAAACTGTTTTAATCATTCTAACTTCTTTAATTTCTTCCATGTAAAGCACTTTGAATTGCCACTGTGTATGAAATGTGCTTTATAAATAAACTTGCCTTGCCTTGCCTTGCAGGGGATGGGAACATTTTTGCTGATTTCATTGCTGATCAACAAAACTGTTCCCAATTCCCATCCCCTGCAGCAGTTTATTTACGCGATTTAGTATGAATGCAATGCGTTCATATCAGCAGTGGAGCAGCGACCCGTACCAGAGTTCACATGAACCGTAGGCCTACCCTTTTTATGCAGACTCGGGTACTTAAGTGAAGTTAAGATAAAAATAATAACTTTTGCCAAACCTAACTATTGCAAATGGACTTGTTTGTTGCAGGCAGTGTCATAAAGTGTGACTCATGAACAAATGTTTAAATCATTGTTGTGGATTGTTAATGGGATCATTAAATAACTGGAACCGCTACGTTAAATTGTTTATGATTCTTCCCATCCTAGTCCATGCAGTCTCAACAGGCTTATTAATGCTGCTTACGTGTTGTTGTTGTGCGAGTGAGCTTTTCACGCATCTAAATGATAACCATTTTGAGGAACTGGGAATTTTAAAAGTGGATAAAAGAGTAATCTTTATTAAAATTAAGATCTGGGTCTGTTCCTAAATACTTGCATGACTATTATGTTTTTGTGAGAGATGTTCACTGTATTTCTACAAGGGCAAGGACAAATAATATATATTTGTACCGGTTTAAAAGTGTAGTTGGGAAGAATTCATTTTTGTACTCGAGTGCAGTTGCTTGGAATGGATTGCCAGATCATTTAAAGCAATTACAAGAGGCACGGCCCTTTAGAAAAGAAGTAAAAAAGTGGCTTTCCAATTGAGATCCCATAGGAATTTGTAGGGTGTGAGTTGCTTGTTTTGATTTTATTCCCACTGGAACTGTTCGTTTCATTTTATGCATGTAGAGGACCACAATGGAAATAAGCCTGCGGCTTTATTGTGTATTTTATCCTCAACAATTGTATTTAACCCTTATGCTGCATTAGGGACATTTTTGGTCTTTTGCAGTTTAATTTCTTTGACCATTTTGGCTGTTTTAATGCAAATGGTATGAAATTTGGCAAAATTGTGACTTTTTGGATACATGTAAAAAATGTGATCCCATTTTGCAAAATATGTATAACACACACTGTGTAGATCAAATAGTAACACTCAGCACCATAAAGACCAAAAATGGCCCATTGAAACCCATTAAAACGTTGTTTAAATCTGAGGCTGTCAGTAATACATGAAACATGATTTTTGCACAAACATCCTTTCATTTTGAAGCAAAAGCATTATATTTGCATTATATAGTGTATTCCACCAGATGACGTCACTATTTATTCCCTATGGGTGGAAATGCACCTTATTTTAGGCAATAGGCAATGTTTAATAGGTGGCCATTTTTGGTCTCTAACGCGCTAAGTGGGATTTTTTCCAAAGTGGGACTGTGATAATCCAAATCTAAAGTTTTCTCTTTGCATTTAGTTTATTGAAAATAATTGAATTTTTGTGTTTTTTCCTCTTATACAAATCGATGGTTTCACAAACAAAACTGGTAATTAAAGGGTTAAAATCCTGAAATTGAATACATTTTTGGTAGTTATGATGATGACTGATGCTGGTTAAAAGATTTAACTTCGTAAAAGTGGAAAATAATGTTTAATGTTTAAGACAATGTTTAATATGTGGCCATTTTTGGTCCTTAATGCACTCAACGGTGTTAAAAATCTAATGCAGCACAAGGGTTAAATGTATATGAATCGCCTTTGGCATGTTTGTATATGCTGTTTATAAACATTTTGAATAAATCAAATCAAATCAAATCAAAATCACCAAGTACGTAATCAAGGATCCGGTTGCAGGCAGGTCTAATTGGAGCGTTTTTTCGGCCAGCTCGAGCGATAAACATATGTCGGCTGTCTCTGCTAGGCCACACAAGACACACACAACGCTGCTGTGAGATTTGGATGTTGCAGTGTACGCTTGCCGCAGAATGTTTGTGTAATCTACTTAACTTCGCATGTCTCACCCCTTTGACCTATCAGACATGGCAACAGCGTCTGTTGATGGACGTTTACTTTGCTCACGCCACTCTTCTCCGTCCTTTCGTTTTCCTCCCAGGTGATAATGTTATATTCCTAATGCACTTGAGCATCGACCAGCCCAGCGGCTTCATTCAACATGCTCTGTGTGTGTGTGTGTGTGTGTGTGTGTTTTAATGCAGAGGATAGGAATGGATTTGTTTAGAGCTCTAGTGTTTGCTTTCGGAGAAAGTGGGATTTTACCGCAAACTAATGCACTCTTAGCCCCGAGGGACAAGGCTTTTCTCAATGTCCTTGATGTGGCCCGTCAACCATCGGCAGCGCTTGCGCTCTCTCGTCTGTTTCCTGTCTGTAAACCGATTATTAAACACGAGTTTTGACCTTTTGCAAATGTTTCGATTTAATCGGTAGTGTATTTCTTACGCTACTGCCTCAAAGTTTGGGTAATACTGTAAGATTGTGAAATATAATTTTCAGCATCATTACTCCAGTCTTCAGTGTCGCATGATCTTTCAGAAATCATTCTAATATGCAGATTTTGAATCATTCGAAAGCAGTTGTGTAAAAAACATATTTGTTTTCATGATTCTCTGATGAATTCAAAAGAACAGCATTTATTTGGAGTAGAAAACCTTTTTAGCATTATAAATGTTTTTACTGTCACTTTTGATCAATAATTTGTCCCCGTACATTTGGGATGGGCAACGATTAATCACAATATATATGTACATAATATATGTGTGTGTAGTGTGTATAATTAATTTGTATATATAAATACCCGCACATGCATGTATATATTTAAGAAAAATGTGTTTTTAATATATCAAATATTTATATTTATATATAATATTAATTGTGAATAAATATATATAAAATATATACATGCACATATTTCTTAAATATATACATGCATGTGTGGGTATTTATATACACAAATTAATTATACACACTACACACACACATATTATGTAACACATATCTGTTGGAAACACTGTTGTTATGTCACATAACCATGTCTCTTCCTGTTATTTTTTTGGATGCGCGCAGCCGCGATACAATGTCCCATTCATTCAAATGAAACAGGATGACTAATCGATTCTTGAGATTTAAGAATCGATATCGGTTCGTAAAAATGAGAATCGATTAATATCGAGAAATCGATATTTATTACCCAGCCCTAATTTCCTTCAACACTTGACACCTGAGACACTTAAGATGCACACTGTTCAACATGATTGATCTTAATTGCTTGAAATATGATTGGAATCAAAAAGGAAAATGTAGTTTAGTGCAAAATGTGCTGTCATATTGGCTACATGAAATTATAATGAGAACATTATTATAATTGTGTTAGGGGATAGATTTTAATTGTTAGACTTGTTTTTACAATCAGGCTTTCAAAAATTATATAAAAATTGGATTTAGATTTATCGGCCAATATATCGGTTATCGGCTTTCAAATATAAAGAATTATCGGTTATATCGGCCAAAATGTTCATATCGGTGCATCTGAATAATCCATTGTCATATGTGCTCCCAAAGAATAGCTTTTTAAATGCTTCATTTTCTTTTTTCTGCAACGGAGGAGTCTTTAATTTGGATCTCAGCTTTGAAGATGTGTGGGTTGAAAATGTTGTAAGGGAGCTGACTGTCTTACAAATATGGCTTTTACTTCTCGCTGAGGCCCTAATAAGTGAACCCTGGTGAGTCTGTTGGGGGTGGCTTAATTTGAGATGCCTATGGCAGGTCTGTTTGTTCTTTGTCTTCTATAACCCTGAGGCCCTTTTTACTTCATACAATGTGTGTTTTGTAGGTGTGTGCGTGGTGCTTGCAAGCGAATGAATCTAAAAGGAGTAATAGTGAGTGAGTCATAATGGGAATCAGCTTGAAACATCAGCTTGAGGCAGTTAGTTTGTGCTCAAAACTATTTGCTGTCAAGTTCAACAGGCTCTGAATTCAGGAATTTCAGATAATCTGGACAATTCCTACATGCCCGTCCAAAAAAGAGACCAAAACTCACATCGTTGTCATACCTAAGTTGAGTGCCGGAAGGGCTAGATCATATATTGAACAATCACCCTCAATTTTTGGCCTATAGTCTATGTTGGTCAATATTAAGGTTCGTTATATTGGTGCATATAAAAATTCCTTGTGTTCATTTGGGGAAAATCAGTTTGGACTACTTTAAATAAAATTTGTACTTCTTGCATTAAACATTTTGTATAAGTTTGACAGCAATGGCTGTTCATTTGAAGTTATATTTGAATGACACTTAAATATTGAGACGTTTAACGTTATTCACCAAAAATATACTGTAAAAACAAATTCTAGCTACATCATCCATCTCTAAGATCTGTTTTTGATGTTTTTAGTCCCTTGCTGTCATGCAGTTTTCAGATAACCTGTGATCAACCTCGATACCTTTGCGCTTTTTCTCTTTGAACTGGCAATTTTCTCTCTCCTTCAACGGCATCTCACAACTTCCTTTTGAGAAATACCAGCTCTGTTAGTTGGTAAAAGTGTTTTTTAGTTGCTTCTGAGATTTTTACCAAGTGATTTATTCACCCTCAGGAATGCTAACGAATGAAAAGGCAGCGGGTGGTCGGTGAGGAGTTGTCACGTTCACAGTCTTCACACAGAATAGCGAACGGCAGAACGGTCATGTTGCATTAGACACATTACAGGCTTTACATGTTTGTCGGAAGGCTAATACATGGTGACAAAGCATACAGCATAACATTCTCTCATGCTGACTGCTTTGCATGACGACAGTAGGAGAGATTGTGACCTGATGCAACCTTGAACAGAGAACAAGCTGGGGTTAGTTACATCTTTGCCTGTATTATTGGATATAAACTCAATGGGCCTCTATTGAAGTAAAAGGTGTAGTTCACAAGTTCAAACTTTTGCTGATAATTTACTCACCCCCATGTCTTTCTTTCTTCAGTCGAAAAGAAAATAAGGTTTTTGATGAAAACATTCCAGGATTTTTTTCCGTATAATGGACTTCAATGGGAACCAAACAGTTCAAGATCCAAATGAGAGTTTCAGTGCAGCTTCTTATCTGTTCTGTGTGAACAAATCTTTTTTCGAGTCATTTAAACAAAATGACTCGAAAAAAGGTTCGTTCATTTTGATGAACAAGTTCGAACAGGAGAGTCACGAACGCGCATCACAGAACAGAGCAAGGCGACCATTTGAGCTTATAAAACTTAAATTTTTTTGTATTTATTTTTGAAATGATCGATTGTTTCGCTTGATAAGACCCTTAATGTCTTTCTTTATTCATGGCCCTTAAGGCCATGTCTTTCTTTCTTCAGTCGAAAAGAAATTAAGGTTTTTGATGAAAACATTCCAGGATTTTTTTTTCCATATAATGCACTTCAATGGGGTCCAAATCAGAGTTTCAGTGCAGCTTCAAAGGGCTTTAAACGACACCAGACGATGAATAAGGGTCTTATCAAGCGAAACGATCGGCCATTTCAAAAATAAATAAAAAAAACTAAGTTTTATAAGCTCAAATGGTCGCCTTGCTCTGTTCTGTGATGCGCGTTCGTGACTCTCCTGTTTGAACTCGTTCATCAAAATGAACAAATCTTTGATTTGAGTCATTTGGTTCATTCAACGAATGAAATGGCTCGAAAAAAAGATTTGTTCATTTTGATAAACGTGGTTCGAACAGGAGAGTCACGAACACGCATCACAGAACAGAGCAAGGTGAGCATTTGTGCTTATAAAACTTAGTTTTTTTATTTATTTTTGAAATGATCGATTGTTTCGCTTGGTAAGACCCTTAGCATTTGTAAAAGCAACTGTAAAAACGTAAAATTTTTAATTATTTTTTTAAATGGCTGATCGTTTCGCTTGATAAGACCCTTCTTCATCGTCTGGTGTCGTTTAAAGCCCTTTGAAGCTGCACTGAAACTCTCATTTGGACCTTGAACCGTTTGGTTCCCATTGAAGTCCATTATATGGAGAAAAATCCTGGAATGTTTTCATCAAAAACCTTAATTTCTTTTCGACTGAAGAAAGAAAGACATGGACATCTTGGATGACATGGGGGCGAGTAAATTATCAGCAAAAGCTTTTTACTACTCCTTTAAAGATAGTCCCATACAACTCCTTTCTGCATTGCGCCATCTTAAATCACTCCATATTTGTGAGCTAATTAGATTTATAAATGATTGAATGTTTAAACTCAAGTGCATGCTTTTATTTGAGCTTCCTGTACGGGACACTGTAGCCGTCACATGGTTTAGCAGCTCAGGAAATTTCTTTGTTTGCAGTGCAACCGGATTGTTTGGAGATTCCCGTCTTACGCTTCCTGAATGAAGTGGATTTGTATGTCGTCTGAGGGAGGATGTGAAAGTGGTCTATTAAACCTCTAAACCTTTTGAAGTCTTTAAACACGTTCTTATGCTGATCCTCAGATATGGGATTGGTTCATGAGGACAGGTGCTTATGAAAACTATTACGACCTGTCACTAGTTCAGCTGAGATAAGACCACGCTTTCCCATATTAATCTTTTTATAGGGTTATCAGAATTAACGTTATCTCTCTTAAAGGTGCCATATAACATCATAAATCAAATCCTACTCCATATTCCATAACAGATGGGGGCAGTATACCTCCAAAAAATGACTTGTGCTCCTACCATCGCGCATGTTACTCAAATCATTTGACATGATAGTAAAAGGTTGGAAGACCGCAGTTTCACGTGGAACATTTGGAGATTTTTAGAGATCAGAGACTCAATGAACTAAACACTAGAGTGAACTAAACTAAACACTATGAATCTCAATACTAAATGATGAAGACCGCCTCATAGATCTCAAAAACAAGCTGGTGCATTTCGACGGTATGGGAAAATAAAAGCTTGGGCAATTATTTGAAGTTTATGGTATTCGTTTTGTTCATATTACACTTTTATTGTTAGTGAATTAATTTGACAGACAGCATTCGCTGATGTTGATCAAGCTAGCGCCGTGAATTCACCGTGAGACACACGCAATTGACACTTAGCAAGCAGGTTAGTTAAGCTCTCAGATTCTGTCAATTATATTACGCAATTCAAAGAATAAATACCGTTTTGGCGCTTGTACATGTTACACTACAGATCCCTAGCGCACGTGAACCGATCATCTCTAGCTAATGGAAAAGAACACGAACACTGTTGAAAGATACAGTATGCTACAACTTACCAAAATGTATTCCTCATGCATAATGTCGACCAATCATTTTTTGAACTCTTCCCTGAACTGAAATGTAGTAATTGGCTGTATTTCCACACGACTGACATCAGGTTCAAGTACACACAAGCCGGCCGGCGCGAGCGCGACTCACTCGTCTATTGCAGTTTGGCTGGTGCTAACGTTGCCCGTCCGCATACCGCCTCCCATGGCCGGAACTGGTATTACGATACCTGCCGGGCCGGGGCTAGTAATTTAGCATGCTAATTCAGGTTAATATCTCGGCAGCACTATAACTTGTCAGTTTTTTAATGACATCTTTGCACTTATTTTTTCTCATTCTTTTGATGCGTGTAGCTCATTTTTCGTATATTGTTACCTCAATTATTACATATGCCACCTTTAATGTCATGGGACATTAACGGCACAAGATCTTCCAGCAAAAGAAATGTACTGTCTTTGCACAATAGTGATAAGCATTTTAGCTGCTAATTTATTTTATTTATTACCTATAGTTCAGGTTTTTACTTTCCCTGTAAACCAGGGATGGGCAACGATTTTGTGTTTACATAATATATGTGTGTGTAAGTGTGTATAATTAATTTGTATATATAAATACCCACCAGTGTTGGGTGTAACTAATTACTAAGTAATTAGTTACTGTAATTTAATTGCTTTTCCATTGAAAATGTAAAGTAAGGGATTACTCATCATTTATCTGTAATTTAATTACAGTTACTTCTGATGTAATTGAGGTAAATACTGTGTATAGATCAATTCGATCTCACAGTGATTCGTATGCATTTATGAGGTGTCTAAATATTACGACCGCACTCGTACAAATTCGTACGTATTATTGTAAAATATGTATGAAAATGTGTGAGATCAGACATAAAACAATAGTGGGTTTAACATCAAAATGTATTGTCTGATGTTAAAGTATGTTTTTATAATGTAACCTTCTCCACCTTGGTCTGTTTAAGGATAATTCATGCAATTGTATAGTATTTATTTGAAAGAATTAAAACAGATTCATGTCTATCCTTGTATTATTCAGCTGATATAGATTGATATGGGATTTTGAAAGTAATTAGTAATTAAAAGTAATTAAATACTTTTTAGAGAGAGTAATTAGTACAGTAATCTAATTACACTGTTGACTGTTGAAGAGGTAATTAGTAACTAGTAATTAATTACTTTTTTAGAGTAACTTACTCAACACTGATACCCACACATGCATGTATATATTTAAGAAATATGTGCATGTATTTATATTTTATATATATTTATTCACAATTAATATTATATATAAATATAAATATTTGATATATTAATAACACATTTTTCTTAAATATATACATGCATGTGTGGGTATTTATATATACAAATTAAATATACACAACACACACACATATATTATGTAAACACAAACTTTTATTTTGGATGCGATTTATTTTGGTTGCCCATCCCTACTGTAAACTGTTTGGGTTTTTTTTTTTCGTTTCAAAGCACATTTGAACGTAAAACCTATTCTTAAAAAAGTGTTTTTTATTTTAATATTTATTCTCTTCATATTCAAGTTTCTAGGCTGTAAATTAGCTTATATATTATACATTGTGTATGGTTATGTATCCTCTTTTTTGTCATTACATTGAGCCCTGTTTTTAGTGTCTATGCCCAGTGTGTCTTCGTGCATGTTTTCCTAACCTCGGATCTGTATCTCCTCACCCCTGATTGGGTTTGAGAATTAGCAGAGATTACTGACCATTGTTCTGAGGCCAGCGCTAGACTAGGATGTAATCTCCTCTAATTCCTGCCCGTGATTAGCTCCAAAGGACTCAATTAGATGGCCTGGTGATGGGCAATGTACATCAGAGCATCTCTGTGCAGACATATGTTTGCAGATTTTTGCCACGACCCTGCCTGGCAGATGGGTACTGGAATGAAGCGATGCGTGTTGCCCTCAGTAAAGGACCTTTTACTCCTCTGTTTGGGTTGGGTGAAGTGTTTTTGCCACGGGGAAATCATGCCAGACCGCCTGCGGCGAGCTACAGGCTCTGTGTGTTTCATCTGTGCCCCAGCTGCCCCCTTCATCGCTCCGCACTGGGCTCTGGCATCCATTTGGTCCGTGAGGAGCCCGAGCCTATTTTCAACTTCAGATTGAGGTGATCTGTTTAATAGCTGAAAGGCCACCGCTGAGACTCGTCTAGAGAAATGTCCCACCATTCAATAAGCATGACCTAAGTAGGAAGAAAAGGATTGGATTGCACCTTGCGCTTTTTGCAAACGTTTACAGCATTTGAGAACCTTTTCTCATTTTACAAGCTGAGTTTGTCAAACGCTGATATGAGATCTCTAAATTTCTTCATGCTCATGTTCAGGGATTGGATTCTTGATAGAAGTTCAGTTGTTCAAGTAATCGACCTATGGCTTAGCAACGCCCCCTCCACTCACTCGGACAAACGGTTAACGTTAAGGGACAGGACAGGCGCTATGACAGCTGTCACAGTAGGCAACATGACATCATGACTTTTGCGTAAACATACACGCCACTTTCGAGTCAAGTGTCTGTAAGTAACGTCCGTGTCTGTAAACGCCGTCAAATGTCCGTGCGAAATGAAACAAAATGTAGATCTACATCTGGGGAGCGATCTTTTTTTTTTCCTAGGATGGTAAGCGAACACTCATAATTGCCTTTAACCCTAGTGACGGTTAGGTTTAGGGACGGGGTTGAGGTAAGTCATATATTTATATAACGTTAAGTCAACGGCGTTCATAAACACGCTGAAAAGCGATTATGCGTCTTGATAGCACGCCAAAAATGGAAATACGAATTGGCGTGTCATACACACGCTACTTCATGAGATCAGTCTTCAGTAGGAGACACTGTGAGCCACGCCCCCAAAAGCGATGAGCCAACCACAGTGCACATAGCTAACCCAATACACTCGGACATTCTCTGCTTCCACATGCATTGGAATGCATTGCATTAGTCAGTTTTCATTGGTTTTTATTCGATTTTTCTAGTCATTTTAAGTTTAAAATGGTCAAGCGGTGGTCATGGGGTACATGCAACTCCGACACTAGGTTCCCAAGAGGCTGGGCGACGGTGTGTATTTTTTTACTCTTTCCCAAGGACACATCTCAACCAAGATAAGTGTCTGCTCTGGATTAAGTAATGCGATTAAGCTGTGCAGTCGACCACAACACCAACACAACACAAACAAGGGTGTCTACATCTGTTCTAAGTCAACAACGTATTTGAACGTTATCTTTAACATCTCTAATGTAACGTTAGGCTATTAAAGGGTTAGTTCACCCAAAAATGAAAATTCTGTCAGTATTTACTCACCCTCATGTTGTTCCAACCCCGTAAGACCTTCGTTCATCTTCGCAACACAAATTAAGATATTTAAGATATTAAGATCGCTCCTGCATACTAGTCCATAGGCTTCTTGAGGGAATGACTCTTCTGGCATCGAAAAGTCATTAAAGACATTGTTAAAATAGTCCAAGTGACTACAGGGGCTCAATTTTAACTTTATCAAATGACGAGAACACTTTTTGTGCGCCAAAACAAACAAAAATAACGACTTTATTTCAACTATTGGTTTATTTCTCCCTCTGCGCGAGTCAGGTTACTAGTTTAATAGCGTAAGCTTCTGTTATTGTACGTCACACGCATCACACACATGACCAGCGTCGGCCAAAAGTGAGCCTACGTGTGACGTAGCTTTACGCAATCACACTACGTTAACTGACTACAGGCCCATGGAGAAGGAAGTGAATAGTTGAAATAAAGTCGTTATTTTTGTTTGTTTTTTTGCGCACAAAAAGTGTTCTCGTCGTTTGATGAAGTTAAAATTGAGCCCCTGTAGTCACTTGGACTATTTTAACGATGTCTTTAATGACTTTTCGATGCCATCAATTGTCATTCCCTCAAGAAGCCTATGGACTAGTATGCAGGAGTGATCTTAATATCTTAAATATCTTAATTTGTGTTGCGAAGATGAACGAAGGTCTTACGGGGTTGGAACAACATGAGGGTGAGTAAATACTGACAGAATTTTCATTTTTGGGTGAACTAACCCTTTAACATTAGAAAACGTTAACGTTAGCTTCTAGCTGCGTCGTACATCATGCCACTTATCTTCATTAACGTATCGGTAAATAACCGAGATGACAAATGTTAAGAATGTTGTGCTGAATGACTCATGTAAATACATGCAATGATATGCAGTTTTAATATGCAGAGATTTTAAAGATACCGTTCAAATACGTTGTAGACATCCACGTTTAGTTGGTCTTGTGGTCTACCGCATAACTTAATCCAGAGCAGACACTTGTCTCAGTTGAGATGTGTCCTTTGGGAAAGAGTAACAAAAATACACACCGTCGCCCAACTGGCTAACTGCAATGCATTTCAATGGACGTGAAAGCAGAGAATGTCTGAGTGTTTTGGGTTAGCTGTGCACTGTGATTGGCTCATTACCGCGTTTGAGGGCGTGGCTTAGCCAAAACTCTAAAAAAGTTCTCAAATATACTCTTAAGCACACAAATTGATAGTGGCTCCCAGATGCCTGCAAATTATATACCGTACAATATCGTGCTGTTAGCGTAATTCTGGTGTTGACGCAAGTTCCCTACTGGGAAATGGATTCACAGCTAAAACATTTCAAAGGCTGTTTTGATTTCAACACAGCGTGATGTTAATCCATGATGCATGACGTTAATAACTGTCCTTAAGGGTGAAGGATGTCATTTTGTTTGGTGCCGCTACTGGAGAAATTACAAGGTTCACCTTGAAGAACCAATTTAGGGTTTTTCTTCATCCCGCAAGCAGCCGTAGATGGAGCTGTTGGTGCCAAGGCTCATTGGACACATTAGAGTCTTTCAGCGGCTCAGTAAACGGGAGCTGCTCGTCCATTTTGATGTTTGTTTGAGTGCTGTGTTCAACCGCCTGCCTAAAGCCATTTATTGGCAAACAGTTGTCGCTTTGTCCGCTGTAGGACCAGAATGAGATGACTCTGCTGGGAGCTGGAAGAGGACACTTGGAAACAGAGGCCGTTTAAGATTGTTAAATCAAGATTGGGTTCATTGTTAATTGGTTCGGTTCTACTTGTGGCCATGTGTTAATGCGAAAAGTTAGATTAAGCTGTTCAAAGTGCTTGACGAGTGCAAATCCCACACACTTTCTCCTAAACTGAATTTATTTTTGTGTAAACAATGGGCAAATATTTTACATGTTTCAGAAATGAGTCACCAATGCACCATCCTTAAAGGGATCCTTCTAGGGCTTGGTAATAAATATCAATAACTCGTTACTCAGCTAGAAAAAATAACTCTAGACAGGAGCATTTTGCTAAATATATAAACCATATTACACTACAATTTTAATGTTTTTAAATATTTAATGCACATTTGAATAAATCTGGCAAGTTTTTGACAGCCACCTTTTAAATGTTTATATTTCATATGATCTTCTTATTATAAAAATAAATAAAAGTGTAATTTAAGTGTTTGTATAGCTACAAAACAGTTCATTATTACCTTCATATTAGGCTAATGAAGCCCAACTAGACTCCCATAGTTTACAGCATTAGTTTAGAGATTTGATTCCCTTGTGAAAATTTGCCATTTATTGTAACTGATATCCAAAATAATAAATACTGAATCGAATCAAATCGAAATCGAATCGAATTACAAGCTTGTGAATCGAAATCGAATCGAATTGTGAAATTTGTGTCAATACCCAGCCCTAGATATTTCACCTCCGGAAAGATGAATGTGTTTTTAAAATTGGTCATTTATGTTGAAGAAATGTGAAATTATTTGGAGCTTTCTAGACAAGCAAAAAAATGTATTTTTGGCTTATGTGGATGAAAGATAACAACTCCCAGAATGCACTTTCTTTGCTGCTCTAGGAGGCCACGCCTACCGGTAATATAGCGCAATAGTCTAGGCTACTAGTGAGTCTCAATGATGAGTCTGCCCAAAAATGTGTTTTAAAATATTCTTAAAAAAAAAATATATATATATATATATATATAATTTTCCACTAATAATCAATGACTGTCAGTTTTTTTTTAATTGTAACATTTCATGCGATTACATCATTTGTAATAGGCCTACTTGATGAGATGCTTAGTTCATTTTCTCATTAAAGACATAAGTCTTTCACCATTTTATATATATATATAATAGCATTGCTGCTTTTTAAATAAGCAACAAGCCGAGTATCAGAGGTTTTATTTAATCCTAAGAAGCTTTTTTTTAAGACGACGTCGACATGGTTATATATTGGGCTTTGCCATAATCTCCCCAGTAAAATATATTTTTAGTTGCAGTTTCATGCAGGCACGGGTTGCTTTAAAGCAATTTCTCTTTTCACAGTTACTGAGACAATTGGGGTGAAAAAAAAGCTAAAGTACCATCAGTCTGAGCCAAAAATGAATAAACCTGAGGTGTCGTCTTTTTCTAAAGTAATCTTGTGGACACTTTACATCCTCCCAGCTCACTACATCTCATCAGGCAAGGCGACCTCCCTTTCTCTAGACTTCAGTTCCTGCCAACAGTGAAGGAAGCCTCTCCCTGTCCCTGTCCCAGTGAAGTGCATGATCTTATATAGATGGTATCTAATGTAGATGGCTTGAATACTGTCTGTGTAGTTTGACAGTACACCATGCAAGGTGACGTGTGGGTTGTTCCAAACCCCTGTTGCTTTCGAATGAAGTGCCTAAGTGATTAGCTAAGTGGCTAATTTTCTGTTTTATTCCATGTTCCCTGCACAGAAAGTTCAAACCGCTTGGAGCTCTGTCTTTTTCTCGCTCTTAAAGGCCTTCGTGGCTTCAACAAGTCCTTTTGGCAGCTTTCATCAGAAGCAGCAGGCAATACACACAGTGCCTGCCAAAACCCAGGATTCTTCCTAATGTGGCAAATCAACAAGGCTCCCCTCATACCAGATTCAGTTCTGCTTTATTGATGGATGAATGTAGGTGGGGGTATTTTTTAGTAATGGTATATATCACTATATATATATATATATATATTTAATTTTTGGCAGGAAATTCAACCTTAAAACGTTATATATATTGCATAGTATTTTAATGACATAATGATAATATTTATTAAATATTTAAATAATAATGAATCATTTTTAATAACATTTATACATATGAAGAGTTCAGATGCAAAAGCCTCTATGTGCCATTTGAAATTTTCTTCTAGAATGATAATTTTTATCAAGCTTGTATATTTAAGCTCAGTAATTTCACTTAAATTGCAATGAAGATTACCTATTAATTGTAATTTAAGTGAAATTACTGAACTTAAATATACAAGCTTGATGAAAATGATCATTCTAGAAGAAAATTTTAAATGGCACTTAGAGGCTTTTGCATCTGAACTCTTCATATATTATGCATCCAAAAGTTTGTGTTTACATAACATATGTGGGTGCACTGTGTATAATTATTTTATATATATAAATACACACACATGCTTGAATATATTTAAGAAATATTTTCATGTATATACTATATGCAGATTTATATATAATTTATATTATATATAAATATATTACATATAAATATTTTTTTTCTTAAATATACACGCATGTGTGTGTATTTATATATATATATTTATATATATACAAAATAATTATACACAGTGCACCCACATATATTATGTAAACACAAACTTTTATTTTGGATGCGATTAATCGTTTGACAGCCCTAATATTATTTCATAGAAGTTCTACTTAAAAAAAAATATTGATTTATTATACACTGAGCATCTACTATATTATTTATTAATTTAATTATAAAAATTGAATTACAATATAATTGTTTTTATTTTGTGAAATATTTTTATACTTACATACATATTTAAATTTATTCATATTATTTCAAAAATAACATGTAATTTTGTTCATTTTATTTATTTATTTTTGCAGTTCTACATATTATTACTACAATTGCAATAGAATACACATTTTAATCACATTGTATATATTTTATTTATTATAGTTTTAACGATTTTTTTTTTATTTATTAAACATTGCCCGTCTAACAGTTCAGTCATGCAGTCGTGCAATTGTAAAATATCCGACATCAGGCAGAAAACCTCTCCGCAAGCGAGTCCATCGGAGCAAGTCTGCAGGGTAGACTATAATGTTCGCAAAGCCATTTAAAAAAATGTGCCAAGTCTTAAATCCAGGTCTCAGTCCTGCGAGGGCAAATCTCTGAGTGAAGAGCCACCTTTCTTGATACTGAAATGCCATTGCATATCCATTTTGTCATGGTCCAGACTCCATACGGAGGGATGGGGAGAGTTTGCTCACACCATATTTAAACTCGGAAGAGGAGGTCGCTCGCTGCATTCATCATTCACACGACATGTCCTGAATTCTAACCTCTAGAGGAAACTCTGCTCGATACAACCCGCTTCCCTCATTTGCATTTGCCTGTTTCCTCAACACTGTTCGTTCTCAGTCATGACAGGATTTTTTTACTCGATTCTGAGTAACTTGTTTACCCGCAAGGGAAATTTACGAGGTAGATTCGGCGAGGCAGCCGGCATCGAGGTGACGAGTGACGGCTCGCCGATTGCGTCCTATACGATTACGCTTTAGTCCCGATTCAAATTATTATGCATTGACTGTTTTTGTGAATCTAAGCAATAATTCAAACCACTTTTGCTGCCAACCTTTCCTGGTGGCCACTTCTTTGATCCACACAGCTGACATCCATCAAACCTGCCGCCATTCATTTTCCTCAATGCACTGGACTGAATGAATGAATGGGAGGGCTGGATCAGCAGGAAAAAGGTCAGATTTGTTTGTTATCGGCATCTAACGTGTTGCACAAACCTTCTCAGGCTGGAAGTCATGACGGCGATAGACACCAAGTCTTTGTGCTTGACTGTATTTGTTGGTGCTTTTGAAACACAAAAGCATTCGGGCACCAGGTGCAGCCACACAATCTGTACTTGCAATTGGAGTTTTGAGAAACCAGTTGAATGTATGCAAATCACGCAGACACACAACGATGCATCCTCTATAAATGATCTGCATCTCGGCTGCATTGTCATGCTGCTGCAAGCTGTGTCAGTGTGCGGTGGCAAAGATGACGTGCTTCGACTGCAGGGTACAGGCCCTCCCTCCTCTCACACAGCCGGCCGGGAGAATTCAGTTGTGCCACAGTTTGAGCATTTTCATATATAGAAAAGAGGATGAAAAGCTGTGAGATCTCTTTGGCTTTACTCAGCAGCCCGATTTATGCACAGACTGCGTTTTTTCTCATATTTTCTTTCATGAACCATTTTATTCCCCAGGTGATCTTTCCTGAGATATCACAGTAATGGACAGCATACAAGGCAAGAGCAGCTATAATAAACACAAACTAGCTTTGCAAAATTATACAGTGTGATACTGCAGCCCTGCACAGAATAATTTAATGAAGCGCCTCCTCATGTATCTCAATCATGAGTCAGAATCCTCTCAAATGCATCTGCAAGAATTAGGGCTGGGTAATAAATATCGATTTTTCGATATTAATCGATTCTCATTTTTACGAACCGATATCGATTCTTGAATCGATTAGTCATCCTGTTTCATTTGAATGAATGGGACATTGTATTGCGGCTGCGCGCATCCAAAAAATCGCAATAATCTTTGTCCTTTGTTACTATTGATATGAAACAAAGTCTCAATTTTCAAATTACGTCCATTTTCTTTAGAAATTCAAAAACATAAATAGCGTTTTGTCGCTGTGGCGTGAGATCGCTCTGGAGAAGCAGAAGCGCTGATCTCTCTTCCGGGTTAATAATACCAGTCACAGCGCCAAATAAACATGAATGAGCATCTGAAAGTGTGTTAAAGATACAGTACAACTTATCCAAATCCGTATCATGTCACATTGATTCGCTCAATCAGCGTTTCAACCGTGGAAAGACGTCAGTTAAACAGCTTGTAATCAATGTCATCGTCATATTTACCTCGGAGAATAAACTCGTTAGTCAGCTCTAGAGAGGAGCATTTTGCTAAATAAATACACCATATTACATATGCATTATAATCTTAATGTTCGTCAATATTTAATGCATATTTGAATAAATCTGGCAAGTTTTTATGACAGCCACCATTTCAATGTTTATATTTCATATAATCTTCTTATTATAAAAATAATAAAAGTGTAATTTAAGTGTTTGTATAGCTACAAAACAGTTCATTATTACCTTCATATTAGACTAATGAAGCCCAACTAGACTCCCATAGTTTACAGAATTATTTAAGAGATTTGATTTCCTTGAGAAAATTTGCCATTTATTGTAATTGATATCCAAAATAATCAATATTGAATCGAATCGAAATCGAATCGAATTGCAAGCTTGTGAATCGAAATCAGTACCCAGCCCTAGTAAGAATAATTATGGGTCCTTTTCATTGACCGATTTCCACATTTATTAACATTATAAATCTAGCAACGTTTTTTTTTTTTTTTACGTACATATTTACATTACTATACTTTGTGACAATTTATATAGAAACATGCCACATCCTCAATCCTCAATACAACTATATAAGGGAAAAATATTCTGAATCGAGCACAACCACATGTATTAAACTCGGTGGTTACGTTACAATGCAAGTCAAGGATACTTACACCACATCTAGGCCTATTGTGTAAGAACACCCTTTTTAGTAGTAGAAGATTTCATGGTGATGGGTGTTTTTTTATTAATTCAGATATCTTGACATCAGAAACAACCAAACTGACATGTTTTGTCCTTGCGAGTTATTCATGGCGATGGCCAAATGACTCACATGTGGCCACTATGCTTATGATTCATGTTTGTTGTGTGTGGTTGAGTTGGTTTGATTGGACCCTGTTAAAGAAGGAGTGCAGATGACACATTTGCTGTCCTCTTCAGATGTGATTTACACACGAGTCATAAAGAGGGATGACAGAACCAGCCTTGTGCACCCAGGCTGTTTATTACTTCGGATCCTGCTGCCTTGCAGAATTACGACACCAGCGCCTACAAGGTTAGGCCAAAGTGTCCTTGATCTTGCACCCTTCGGGCTGATGAATGCTGGAGTTGGATTATTTGGCACACTATTTCCTCATGGCATCAAATTCTGCATTTTTTGTCATCTTAGAGACGGTGTTTTTCAGGAATCAAAAGACGTTCAATAGGGCTGGGTAATAAATATCGATTTCTCGATATTAATCGATTCTCATTTTTGCGAACCGATATCGATTCTTAAATCTCAAGAATCGATTAGTCATCCTGTTTCATTTGAATGAATGGATCATTGTATCGCGGCTGCGCGCATCCAAAAAATCGCAATAATCTTTGTCCTTTGTTACTATTAATATGAAACAAAGTCTCAATTTTCAAATTACGTCCATTTTCTTTAGAAACTCAAAAACATAAATAGAGTTTTGCCGTTTTGTCGCTGTGGCGTGAGATCGCTCTGGAGAAGCAGCAGCGCTGATCTCTCTTCCGGCTTAATAATACCAGTCACAGCGCCAAATAAACATGAATGACCATCTGAAAGTGTGTTAAAGATAGAGTACAACTTATCGTAATCCGTATCATGTCACATTGATTCGCTCAATCAGCGTTTCAACCGTGGAAAGACGTCAGTTAAACAGCTTGTAATCAATGTCATCGTCATATTTACCTCGGAAAACCCACATAAACTCATTAGTGTTCTTCAATATTAATGCATATTTGAATAATCTGGCAAGTTTTTATGACAGCCACCATTTAAATGTTTATATTTCATATAATCTTCTTATTATAAAAATAAATAAAAGTGTAATTTAAGTGTTTGTATAGCTACAAAACAGTTCATTATTACCTTCATATTAGGCTAGTAGGCTACAACTAGACTATATATATATAGACCATAGTTTACAGCATTTAAGAGATTTGATTCCCTTGAGAAAAATTGCCATTTATTGTAACTGATATCCAAAATAATCGATATCGAATCGAATCGTAATTGAAATCGAATCGAATTGCAAGCTTGTGAATCGAAATCAAATCGAATTGTGAGATTTGTCTCAATACCCAGCCCTAGTTTTAAGGTTAGCTGTTGTTTTATTAATTGCAACTTGCTAAACCTGTCAAACCTAAGCCCATTCCCAATACTTTTTAACCTAAATTAATTTGTTAAAGACTACTTTTTTCTTCTTTTACTAAAATTGACTAAACGTGACTAAAACCTTTTTGTGTTTTCGTCGACTAAAACTTGACTAAACTATTAAGTTTATAAATGACTAAAATGTGACTAAAACTTAAAAGCATTTTCGTCCAAAAGACTAAGACTGAAACTAAAAGGGCTGCCAAAAACAACACTGCTTTGAATGCATTCGTTCTCAGGGTTTGAAGGGATGCATGAAGTGAAGTATCATGAGCACGCCTGCCGAATGTCATTATTCATGCACCCTGATTATCTCCTTCAGTCTCATCAGTGGCAGCAGTTCGAACGCATCTTTAGCTCACAGCCAGGTGGTGGTTTAATGAACCTTTGAGGAAGTTTATAGAACGTAGCTGAATGGCGCTCAACAGTAGGGTTTCTGAAGCAAAAACGCAGTTTCTTTTTGTAATAACAGCTAAACTTTAGAAGATAGATGTTATATACTTCCACAAAAGTCTTTGTATTTGTTTGCTTGCTAATTTTCCAGTGCAATCCACCAGTCAGAGAGGTTGCTGTCGCGGTTGGAATGGAAATCAAAAGCGTTGCACTTAAGGTTTTTGAGGTGTAGCGTGGACTGGCTTGATAACATAATCTGATTGAGAAGAAGAGAAGTTCATGCATTCTTTCTTAAAGGGACAAACAGCGATCGTTAGTGGTCACCGTTCACTTTCATTACATGGTAAATAGTATCGTGAACATATTCGGTTTTTGCTCCAAGCCATAAAGGTCTGGATTGAGTAAATGATTTACATAGTTTTGTTCTGATTTTCAAATATATTTGGCTTTGTCTCATATACAATTACTTCAGAGTTGTTGGATTGGTGTAACGCCAGACCCAATTCTCGTACCCGGGTACCATCTTCAGCTTGGCCCTGATGGCCGCGGGTTCTGACGTGTGTGCAAAATTTCAAGAGTTTTCAAGCATGTTAAAGGGATAGTTCACTTTGAAATTAATGTTTGATATGTTTTATCTTACCTCAAGGGCATCCAAGATGTAGGTGTCTTTGTTTCCACAGTATTTTCAATTTTGATATTTTTCAGTCAAACCGTTCTTGTCTGTCAGTCATATAATGGAGGTCTATGGTCACCACCTCAAAGAGCAGCACAGAGAAGTCCAAATTAAACATGATTTAATGACTCATAAATGTAAGTACACATTGATGGCCTAAGACACGAAACGAGCGGTTTGTGTGAGAAAACGAACAGTATTTATATCGTTTTTACCTCGTGTAATCACAGCCATGACAAAATGATCTGACGGCACGGGCGCTTCGGTCTGGAAGTGATCGTTTGCGCGCCGACGTCACTCTTTGTTTATACAGAGATTTGGGAAGTTTTACCTTTCACTAAACATATTTAGATATACGGGAAACCGCAATGGAAGACGATTTCGGTATATCTAAATATGTTTAGTAAAAGGTAAAACTTCCGAAATCTCCGTGTAAATATTGAGTGACGTCACACGCAAGCGATCACTCCCGGCGTCACATTGAACTGATTCAGTTCGGTTCAGTTGGACATTGAACAACTGATTCAGATCACTGTGATTACACGAGGTAAAAACGATATAAATACTGTTGGTTTTCTCACACAAACCGCTCGTTTCGTGTCTTAGGCCATCAGTGTGTGCTTACATTTACGAGTCATTAAATCATGTTTAATTTGGACTTCTCTGTGCATGCTTTTTCCCTTAGCCTCCATTATATGACTGATAGACAACAACGGTTTGACTGAAAAATGTCAAAATTGAAAATACTATGGAAACAAAGACATCTACATCTTGGATGCCCTTGAGGTAAGATAAAACATATCAAAAATTCATTTCAAAGTGAACTATCCCTTTAAGGGCCACAAAAGTGCCCGAAAAGTCGTAAAAAATAGAAAAAAATAATCCTAAGGAAAACACCCTTTCAGGGCTTGGGCCCTAATTATATAATTAAATGACGTAGACACACGCACTTCCATTTTCTTTTGAATATGTTGCTCAAATGCAAAGATGATGAATCAGAGTGAAGTGAGTTTGTCTTGCAATCGGCCTTCAATGAACCTCTTCCCCCTGCTGTGTTGCATCCTGGGGAAATGTCATGTCAGACTTCCTCTCGCCCGCTCAGATTGATATAAACGTGGGCCGCCTCTGACCTCCGTGCTCAGCTGAAACCAGCACACTCAGTCCTTTGTTCAGACATGAACTTGGGTTCATTTGCATGGAAACATCACAGAGACGCATTTTTTTAAAGAAGTTGTTAGTTCTCTGAATACACTTTTTAAAGGTGGAAGTAAATGGCGCATAAAAAATATATGGTGTATAATGATCCAATAATAACCATTTGCTGCTTTACTCCCGAAGTGCACCGGCTGGTTATGTTGCTTTGACTTGATCTCATCTCATCTATCAGGTATGCATACTGAAACCAGGCGGTTTGGATGCTGGGAAGGGTATTTAGATACTTGTAGAGCACAGGCAGCATTTCCCTGAAGTAATAAGCTTTATAAAGAACGTAATTGTATTCTCTGCTCCTCGTCCTGGATATAATTTAGAGCTATTTCAATGCTCGCGTGTATTTGAGTCTTAATAGCTGTCAGATAATAATACTGTGTTTTCCGAACATATTGACTTTTTAAATGTTAGTGAACTGGGTCGTTAAAATATAGTGTGAGAAATGGATTACAACAGCATTTCATAGTCATATTGTTCCTCTATCGAAACAACATGGTGCTGGAATATCAGATGAATATGTTTTTCAGGATAATCTTGTTTATAAAATGTGTGGCCTAGACTCATTGCTGTTTATTTCCCTCTGGAACAATACGAGTTTGAGTTAGTGGTGTTTTTTGAGGCTAGCATCGAGTATTGCTCACACGTATTAAACTTCATTCATTGTGTAAAGGCTCACGCCATATTAAAGAAATGACATTTATTATTTGAATTTCATAATAAAATCGACAGATTTACAAATTCACCTAATTTTAAAAGTAACAAAGCACAAAGCTTTTTGTGATTATTAGATGCTGGGCTCGCTTAGTGACGTTTTGTTCATGTTGAGCATCTGAACGATTTTAGATTTAAGAAACCATGTTACCGATTAAAATCAATAAATTAATATTATCAAGCTTGTCCACATAGGTGACATGTTTTGCATGAAACAGACACTAAACACAGTCAAAAAATAACACTCTTTTTAGCCATATTGATATGGGAATTACAATGCTATTTTTTCCCCAAATTTTGCAGCACTATATTATATATTAATATATGTATATTAGTCATTAGATGAGCTCTGGTGTATTGTATAGGGGCTGGTGCATTCTGCCTCTAGGCGAGCAAACATGGCCCGTCGTCCCAGTTCTGCCACGTCCACTGCAGAGACCCACTTTCCCTGACACAGACCTTTCTGGAAGCTCACTGTTTATTTATTAATTTCTGCTTTTTCTTTTTTTTTTTTTTTTTTTTTGCCTGTAACTATAAAGCCACCGTTCTCTGTACCTTTCTTACAATTTGAAACTTCCAGTCTAGATCAAACTCATGCATGAAATGATTATTGTAATAGAGATTATTTCAGTCATATAAGTTTTTTTTTTTTTTATGAGATTAAGTCAAATTCTCATTGTTAAAGGAGTAGTTCACTTTAAAAAAACTATTGCTGATAATTTACTCGCCCCCATGTCATCCAAGATGTCCACGTCTTTCTTTCTTCAGTCGAAAAGAAATGAAGGTTTTTGATGAAAACATTCCAGGATTTTTCTCCATATAATGGACTTCAATGGGAACCAAACGGTTCAAGGTCCAAAAGACAGTTTCAGTGCAGACTGAAAACTATTCAAAGGGCTTTAAACGATTCCGATTCGATGAATAAGAATTTTATCAAGCGAAATGATCAATCATTTAAAAAAATAAAGTTTAAGTTTTATAAGCTCAAATGCTCGCGTTGCTTTGTACTGCGATGCATGTTCGTGAATCGTGACTCTCCTGTTTGAACTCGTTTATTAAAATGACTCAAAAAAAGATTTGTTCATTTTGATGAACGAGTTCGATCAGGAGAGTCACGAACGCGCATCACAGAACACAGCTAGGCGAACATTTGAGCTTATAAAACTTATAATTTATAATTTATTTTTTTAAATGAGCGATCATTTCGCTTGATAAGACCCTTATTCATCGTCTGGTGTCGTTTAAAGCCCTTTAAGCTGCACTGAAACTCTCATTTGGACCTTGAACCGTTTGGACCCCATTGAAGTCCATTATATGGAGAAAATCCTGGAATGTTTTCATCAAAAACCTTAATACTGGAAGAAAAGTGCACTTTCAATCTTATGTCTGAGTTGCCCAATGATTTTTATTTTGGGTGATCATCCAGTGAAGGATTGTGTGTGTTACTGCTATCAGAGTTCTGGTATCTCTCTTCGGAAGGCTTTGGATTGGTTCAGAGTAATTACTGTGGGTTAGAGGTTGCCAGATTAATGGGCAGTAATGACATGTGTTGCGCTGTGGTTTTCTTGCAGAGGGAGATGAAGGAGCAGCTGGTGTCTCTACAGGACAGTGAGAAGGGTCATACAGAGGCTTTGCAGCTACTGCAGAGACAGCTCACCGAAACCAAGGTAAACTTCAGCACATGCCTTTTATCAGTGTATATTATTCTGAAGAGAAAAAAAAAACGTTTCCCTTGGACGTCCATTAAAGGGGCAACCCAAGCCACATAACGATTAAAGTGAATGCTGTTTGCTGCAACGCTCCTCCACTCCCTTGTAATCAGATTCACTTTATGATTTGCAATAGTTATAGAAGTGTTTACAACTAAACGTTTTAAGCCGGAGGACCAACAGTGGTTTATATTTATCTACATGTTTGGCTGGTTGATTGAAATCACCACATTGACATTTCACTTCTGAGATTCAATTAAACCACATCTGGAATCAGGCCGCATAAAAATAGACAAACCGTGCATACTGCCCATTACGGATTCATGGCAGATCTCTCACTGTGTCTGTTGCTCATCTCTCTCGCTCTCGCTCTCTCTTTTCTGTTGACATTGAATTCCCAACAAGCAAATTGGTTTATTGAACAGGTCTTTAATCTTGACACCTTGTTTTAATCAACAGAGAGAGACTCCACAGTCGATAATACAACTTTCTCGTCTCCCTGCTTTCTTCGCCCTCTTTTTTTTTTTTTTTTTTAATTAGCGTCTGTTTGGGATTGGGGACTAATGCAGAGAAAGAGCTTTGTGACACTGTGGATCTCTGGTGTCGGTCTTATAGACCATTTCACAAGATGTAAACAACACTGGTCCAGAAGCACTTCCTGTTTCAGTTTTTTAACACTACATAAAAGCTGGGATAAAATACAACCAACAGAACATTTAAAACTGAATAAAAAAGTTAAACAAACATCTTTAAGATGTTTTCTTTACATGTGAAATAAAGAAAATAGTTACAAACTGAAACAGGAAGTGCTTCTGGACCAGTGTTGTTTACATCTTGTGAAATGGTCTATTGCTTCACAATTGATCTTTAGTCTTCATTATATGCAACACTGGCATGTTTGTGTGTGTGAGGTATGAAATATAGATAATTTTTTATTTTAGTTATCCATTTTATCTGTCTGTATTTTAGTACTTTATTTTGATGTATTTATTTATCTATATATTTTATTTAAATTTATATTTTATTTTCTTAATCTAAACATTTTTATTTATTTATTTTTTAAAATTGAAATTAGAGGAATTGAAATTAGAGGAATTTAATCTAATTTTAATTTTCAAAAAATTTAAATTAGATTAAATCATATATATATATATATATATATATATATATATATATATATATATATATATATATATATATATATATATATATATGAAGAGTTCAGATGCAAAAGCCTCTTCTAAATTTTCTTCTAGAATGATCATTTTTATCAAGCTTGTATATTTAAGTTCAGTGATTTCACTTAAATGGCAATGATAATTACCTATTAATTGTTATTTAAGTGAAATTACTGAACATAAATATACAAGTTTGATAAAAATCATCATTAAAGAAGAAAATTTCAAATGGCATTTAGAGGCTTTTGCATCTGAACTCTTCATATATATATAGTGTATATATATATCTCATTATATATATATATATATATATAAATTTTAAAATTTTCCCTTACAGGTTCAAATGATTTAATGTAATCTAATTCCTCTAATTTCAATTTTTAAAATCCCAAATATCCCAAAATAATAATGAAAATAAATATCCCAAAATACGATTTCTAATTTTAAAGTGTATAACACATAATAGACCTACTCTTCATAGTCTGATCTATTCCTAATGAACAAAAGTATTTTTTTTTCAATTGAATATCCTGTTTCAAATGATTTATATTACAAAGGTACAATAGATTGCAAACCCTGTTACATGCTGAGTTCAGAAGAACATATTTATTCTCTTAAATCAAGTTAATCTCAGACTTGTATCCCTGTGATTGCAAACCATGTTTTCGTCTCTTTGATTTTGCAGATTGCATATTTATCTTTGAAAGGATCTTTCAGTTCTTTCCCAGTGTATCCTGTGTGGATTCATTGATGCAGTGATTTAAGATGCTTTCAAAGAGCCAGACGCTTGACATTGACATTCAGGACCATCAATGCTAAATGCCTCCTGCGGCCCTGACTTTCCTGTAGCGATAAGAGGACGGAAGGTTATTTTACATTCGCTGTGTCACGGCAAGAGAGCTGTCACAGCACAAGCTTTTGAGAAGTAGATTTATGGAGTAAACCGTAAATAAAGTGGGCTCATGGCTTCTAAATGATAATAAAGTGGGCCAACTTTTAACTCTTAAAAACCTGGCTAATTCAATTCTGCGTTGTTGTTGTACACCTTTGATCTCGTAAAGTAGCTTTATCATATCACTAGAGGTACATATAACTTATCTATTATTATTATTATTGCTCATACACTACTGAAGAGTGCAGTGTGTATTTAGTGCGCTTGTAGTGTATTTAAAGTATCTTATGCTCACCAAGGCTGCATTTATTTGATCAGAATTTTCAGTAAGAATTATCTATGTTGAAAACACAATATTTGTGGAAACCAAAAGAACAGCATTGATTTTTAACCTTTTTGTAACTTTATAAACGCCTTCACTGTCTCTTTTGGCCAATTGAATGCATCCTTGCTGAAAACCTTTTGAGCAGTCAAACCTCTAACCCTAAAAGTTAAACTTGAGCATGTAGCAAGTCAGTGATACCGCTACACTCTTAGAAAAAAAGGTACAAAAGCTGTCACTGGGGCTGTGCTTTTTCAAAAGGTACACTTTTGTCCATTTTAGGTGCTAATATGTCCATTTCATGAACTAATATGTACATTCTAGGTGGTAATATGTCAATTTTAGGTGTTAATATGTACATTTTAGGTGCTAATATGTACATTATAAGTGTTAATATGTACATTTAGGTGCTAATATGTACATTTTATATGCTAATATGTCCATTTCATGAGCTAATATGTGCATTTTAGGTGCTCATATGTACATTTTATGTGCTGATATATGTCCATTTCATGAGCTAATATGTACATTTTAGGTGGTAATATGCCAATTTTAGGTGTTAATATGTACATTTTATGTGATATGTACATTTTAGGTGCTAATATATATACATTTTAAGTGTTAATATGTACATTTTAGGTGCTAATATGTCAATTTCATGAGCTAATAATTATGTGCATTTTAGGTGCTTATATGACCATTTCATGAGCTAAAATGTCCATTTTAGGTAGTAATATGTACATTTTAGGTGCTAATATGTACATTTCATGAGCTAATATGTACATTTTAGGTGCTAATATGTCAATTTTAGGTGTTAATATGTACATTTTAGGTGATATGTACATTTTAGGTGCTAATATATACATTTTAAGTGTTAATATGTACATTTAGGTGCTAATATACATTTCATGAGCTAATATGTGCTTTTTAGGTGCTCATATGTACATTTTAGGTGCTTATATGTCCATTTCATGAGCTAATATGTACATTTCAGGTGCTAATATGTAAATTTTAGGTGCTAATATGTACCACTAAGGTACCAATATGTAGCCTTTGGATACAAAAGTGTACCTTTTGAAAAGGTACAGCCCCAGTGAAAGCTTTTGTACCTTTTTTTCTGAGAGTGTAGTTCCTGTTTACCTTGTTGGTTTTTTAGCATGCTCTAGATATATCTCGGCGGCAGACCCTCTCATCTGATTCTGAAGTGCCGATGTTGAATCTGAATGGAAGACCCCGGGGAAACGTGTCTGATTAGCAGATGTCGAAGCGAGCAGGCTGCTTGGAGGCCGGGTCATGCTAGGCTCATAGGAGGTGTTTACTGGCTTTAAATAGACCCGATGTGAGCCAGCGCAGCCCATGGGGAGAATGGTTTCGAGAGACTAACACCACTTCAGCATCGCTGAGTCCAACTCGTACATCATGCGACACCAGGTGGGCTGACTCAGCCCATGCAAATAACACGAGAGCAAGACGTGATCTTAATAGGATTTCATCTTCCCAGTGGCAAGGAAATCACATTTCCCTTTGGAAAGACAGAAGTGGAACAAGTCCTTTATTGTATTTGTTAGTAGGAGTAATCTTGTAATCGGTGAAGTCTATTTTTCCAGTTCTTTTTATAGGCGAAGAAAGAAATGGAAACATAACACGGTTCTGAGCTCGCCTTGTTGGTATGGACGGCCATCTTCTGTCCTGCCTCGATTCGTCCTTGAGGTTTCAGATCTGATCCGTCGACTGAACCTGATGTTCTTTACGCTTTAGTGGAGATGACCGGCTTCCTCGGAAACATCTCGTTTTATCTCTTTGACTTTTATTCTTTTCTTCACGGTCAATGACGAGGTTTGTTGGCTAGTTTCGCAATTGTCTTTTGCGTTCTGCATCATCCGCTCCGCTTTTATCTCGTTGCTCGTCTGCATGTGTAATGATGTATGCTGTCCTACAATAACCCTGAAGATTGAGGAATGAGCAACATGCCATTTCCAGTGACTATTAGACCGTGTCCCTGTCTCTAGTGATGCATTCATATGAGCAGTTTCCACTCGCTTCATAGTTCATTACATCTAACTGAGCCTGTGCAGAAATAATAATAATGATAATTATACATATAAAAATAGTACCGGTATAATTATGATGATGTGCACCAACACCTGTGAAGAGAAAGAGATTGTGTACATATAAATACATTAAATATTTGAAACGGCATGCTTTAACTTGTCACTTGCATCACTTTTTCCTCGTAGTTTCAGTTCACACTCCAGTTTAAAAATCAAATATGTTGTTTGTCTTTGTTTATGTGCCTTATGTCAGACACACTATTTCACCAAGGCTCCATGTGTTTGATCAAGAATACAGTTAAAAACTTACAAATATATGTTGATGAATATCCATGCAACAGGGTTTTTATGAGGATTCTTTGAACAGAAAGTTCAAAAGACAAAAAAAAATTTAATTAAATTGAATGTTTTTGTAATTTCATGTATCCTTATTTATTAATTTCTTAACCCCTTAAGTGTCACCCCCCCCCCCTTTTTTGAATATAGATGAAAATGCACATTTCGAACTTAAATGGTTGTAATTCAAGAACGCTCTGGAATATAGACGTAAAAATGGTCTCGTTTTAAAGAAGACATTTGGCAGATTTTTGTAGAAGTGAAATAAATTAAGAATGTGAAACAGAAGAAAAGTTATAGAAGTTAGAGTTCATGAAAATGTACAATATAAAAAATTTAATTATTCATATTTTATATAAAATATATATTTTCAAAACCTGGCAACTCTAAAACTGCTAAAAAATCAAAGCCAAAAATCTGAATAAGTTGTATTTCAAATTTTAGGTTGATATCTCAAAAAATGAGCTTTCAGTGAGATTTTGTTTGGGCGCAGTACCAAACTTTTTCACTAGGGCACAACCAGACTCCATTACTGCCCATATAAGGGCGCCTCCATTTCCATATGAAGTAATAATTATTATAATTATAAAATAATTGAATGGAGGCTTTCTTTTGAACTCTTGGCCTGAAAACAAACAGGTTTCTACCCTTCTTTCATGATTTCTCATGTTCATCACAATTTCAAAATAAAGGTTAGAGTATGAAAGTATAAAAGATTATGAAAATATTCTTGTTGCAAATTGATAAATTACGGCTCCTCTGTAATATATTTTGAAAATCAATCACCAAATATGAAAACTAGAGATTCTAAGCTTTCAAATGATATATAGTTTGTCAAGATTTAGTATAGGATAATACTGTTTTAAAAATGTAATGGATTTGGGCCCACCGGTGTTTTTTTTTTTTTTTTTTTTTCAAAAGAAGTTTTGAACAGTGGTGTATATGACTAGGGATGTAACGATTCACGATGCGATGCGATTCACGATACGATTTTCTCACGATTTTTTTAACAAATGAGATTTAAGATAAATTATAAATGAAAATGTGTCTCTTTTATTATTTCTCAGACAAAATGCTGCACATTTTTTTTTCCATTTTGGAATATATTTGTCAAATAATAAAACTACATTGAAAAAGAAAATTCCCTTCAAGGTTGTTTCAATTCTGTTTCTGTCTGTGTGGTCAAGAGACTGGACCCTGGCACCTTCACACACACTTCACACACTGACAGGCATTTTACATTGTAATAAAGGAAAGATTTTAATATTGTCATAATTTGTATCATTAAACTAGAAAGAGTTAAAAAAACAGAACACATTTAGCAAAATACCATCAACAAATTATTTAAAAAATAAATAAATCCATGTACACAACATTTAGAGAAAGAGATGGTTGCCATGGAAACACTGTGATCTCCATAGCTCTCAAACTTGTCATACGAATGACTTTTACGTGAAAACGGAGGTGATGTGCTTCTCACGGTGGTGATTATTATTAGTCTACGAAGAGTCGCTACGAAAATGCCGCCACAGCTCCGATTTGAACGAGTCGACATCTACGCTTGCCGTCGCCATGTGTTTGACAGCGCGCGCACACTGGCACGGCGTGAGCGGAGCAAACCAAGCATTTTCAGTTCATTACTATGAGTGCTCACACAAGCTCAAGGTCCTTAGGAATGAAGTGAAAACACTCGCTAGTGTGTGCTCGCTGCTGTTGTGCCTGTAAAGCGAGGTTCACAACTTCACAGTAGGCGATTCAGTTAACGCCCCTGCTGTTTAAAACGTGTATCGCGATTCGTTTAAAATTTCAACCGACTTGAATCGACACTCATTTTTATTAGAGCCCGAACGACCGATAAAGGATTTTGAAGGCCGATACCGATACAAATATTTTCGGGTTTTAAAATCCGATATTCCGATATATCGGCCGATATTTTATTTATTTATTTATTTATTTTTTAAACTGGACATGATAGTCACAAATTTTGTGATTTTGTAACTGATTGGGATGTTCTTTTAATTGTTATTCAAGCAATGCATGCATCGTGACCAACTCAACGAGTGTTGCCAACAGGGACGGTGTAGAGCGCCCTCTGGTGGACAAACTATACAACTCCAACACTCATGACATGGTTCAAGCGTGTTTCGTCCGTTTTTATTTTATTTTTGAAATATTCATTTATCCGTCATTATAACTGCCATATCGGCCGATAATATCGGTCTGCCGATATATCGGTCTGGCTCTGATTTTTATCGATTGCGAGTGAATCGTTACATCCCTTGTGAAGACGCATCTCAATAAGTGCATGAACTGAACAGAGTCTAGCCTACTAAAAGTCCTAACTTTCTTCTCTACTTTATAGTCGTCAGCGAAGAGCCTTCGTGCCACGATCGGCGATGCGTTTGAGCGACTGCACCGTTTCCTGCGCGAGCGGCAGAAGAGCACGCTTGAGGAGCTGGAGGCGGATACGGCTCGCACGCTCTCCGACATCGAGCACAAGATCCAGCGCTACAGCCAGCAGCTCCGCGACGTCAAGGAAGGCATCCAGATCCTTCAGGAGCGACTCAGCGAGACCAGCCGGCACGAGTTCTTGGAAGGAATAGCCGTGACGTCGGACAGGTACTGAGGATGCGGCGTGACTCGGAGATGAGTGGATGCGCGGATGTTGCGGTAGTTTGAGATTCTCTGGTCTAAACCGTTTTGTCTTTTTTCTTGTAACCGCTGGTCAGGGAGCAAGTGATTCGTGGAGGGTATTGCTGGTGGAAGCTACCAAGGCAAGTCAGGTTATTTGACTTATGTATGTGACCATTTGCTGTATGTCACAGAAACCCAGACAGAAAAGAGACTAGTCTGCAGAACAAGGTTAAAGATAGCTGGGGCGTAGAGAAATCTTAAAGGGTTAGTTCACCCAAAAATGACAATTCTGTCAGTATTTACTCACCCTCATGTTGTTCCAACCCCGTAAGACTACTGTATTTTATTTTTATCATAATTTTTATTTTTCATTATTTCTTATTTTTTATTCTAAACTGTTTTAATTATTCTGATTTCTTTTTTGGATTATTTTAATTTCTTCTATGTAAAGCACTTTGAATTGCCATTGTGTATGAAATGTGCTATATAAATAAACTTGCCTTGCCTTGCAAGACCTTCGTTCATCTTCGCAACACAAATTAAGATATTTAAGATATTAAGATCGCTCCTGCATACTAGTCCATAGGCTTCTTGAGGGAATGACTCTTCTGGCCTCAAAGTCATTAAAGACATCGTTAAAATAGTCCAAGTGACTACAGGGGCTCAATTTTAACTTTATCAAATGACGAGAACACTTTTGTGCGCAAAAAAACAACAAAAATAAAGACTTTATTTCAACTATTGGTTTATTTCTCCCTCTGCGCGAGTCAGGTTACTAGTTTAATAGCGTAAGCTTCTGTTATTGTACGTCACACGCATCACACACATGACCAGCGTCGGCCAATAGTGAGCCTACGTGTGACGTAGCTCTACGCGATCACACTACGTTAACTGACTACAGGCTCATGGAGAAGGAAGTGAATAGTCGAAATAAAGTCGTTATTTTTGTTTGTTTTTGCGCACAAAGTGTTCTCGTCGTTTGATAAACTTAAGATTGAGCCCCTGTAGTCACTTGGACTATTTTAACGATGTCTTTGATGACTTTTCGATGCCAGCAAGAGTCATTCCCTCAAGAAGCCTATGGACTGTATGCAGGAGCGATCTTAATATCTTAAATATCTTAATTTGTGTTGCAAAGATGAACGAAGGTCTTACGGGGTTGGAACAACATGAGGGTGAGTAAATACTGACAGAATTTTCATTTTTGGGTGAACTAACCCTTTAAACAGCATAAATATGTACGTTTTAGAAATGCGGCTCTCTCAGAATGGCTGTGTAGCGGTGTAAGGGAATGAGTTAGCCATATGGGAAAGGAATAGCATGATTAATGATTAGGTTGAGCTAATGAAAGTGATCTGCAGTGTTGCCCAGATTGACCTCATTCCCAAAGGCGAATTTGAGCTGTTTGTCTTTGCAGGGGCAGCACAGCGATGTAGGAAAGAGTAGGATTCGAAAATGAGTGTTTGGATACAGGATCTAGCCATTGAGGAAGAATCGTTTGCTTGGGTATTAATGGGTTGCCAGTGTTGAATTTGAATAATGCAGTTGTCGTCCTGTGTCTACACAGAATAAAGGGAAAGATCCATGAAACGAACCTCACCTACGAAGACTTTCCGACATCCAAATACATGGGGCCCCTACAATATACAATCTGGAAGTCCCTTTTTCTGGATATATCACCAGGTAATGTTCCATAACCAACGTTTTTATTGAGTAAAAATGACGGCAAATAAAGGAAATTACGTGTTTTCACTGTTTATACCTGGAATTATCCACATACAAAAATACTAAACAGGGTTTATGAATAATCTTGGATGAGATTTCCCTTGTGAATCCTTGCTTGATCTACCAGTTTGTTTGTGTTTACAAAATACTTTCCAGCATCTCAAGGTGAATGCTAACATTATTATGTGCTTATATTCCAAGGCAAGCGTCCCCATTATTGTTACACGTATTTGAGGTTCAGCCAAGCACACACACTATAATAGGACTGAAGTTTTGCCCTTTCTATTGAGTGAAGACACTAATTTCAATCTTATTTGCTGTCATGCTGGAGCTCATTTTACATCACTAATTGTAGACTATGTAGGTCAAAATTATGGTCGCTTGGTTTCCTACAAGAAACTTTAAAATTAGCACAGGGCAATTAGCTTCTGTCTTGTATGCACTGGGCCTGACAAATTTAAAAAGAGGTATATTATTAGTGGTGCTTGCTGAAAGCAAGGCAACACTATTACTATTGTGTTTTTTGAGTCGGCCCAAAAGTTTGACGCGCTACTCCTCCCGCAGTTTTTGTCACACACCCATGAATGAGGTCTCAAATCGTGCGGAATATTCGGGAATGGTGTGCTATGACTTTTCTAAGCGATCGGGGGTACGATGTTCGCCCGAAGGGCGAACAAATTTCCCAAAAATCCCATAGACTTAACATTGCGACAAACTTTGACGACTCATAGCTCCGAGCGAGGATTTCACAGAAGCCTGCGATTTACCACATTTGAAGAGGCTGACAGGCTCTGTAAGAACATACCTCACAATGGGGTAAAAGTTGCACCCCTGGGGGGCAGGAGCTGCCCAAATTTTCCCCCATTGACCCCAATGTTATTTAAAATTTCTAGTATAGCATTACTATTCCAGGAAAAAGTTTGGCGCACTCCTACGTCCACAGTTTTTGTCACAGACCCATGAATGAGGCATCAAATCGTGCGGCCTATTGAAGAGAAGTGTCCTATCACTTTTATCAGAGATCGGGGGTACGGTGTTCGACCCAGGGGCGAACAAATTTCCAAAAAATCCCATAGACTTAACATTGAGACAAACTTTGACGACTCATAGCTCCGAACAACGATTTCGGAAAAACGTGTGATTTGCCACATTTGAAGAGGCTGGCAGCCTCTGTAAGAACATACCTCACAATGGGGTAAAAGTTGCACCCCTGGGGGGCAGGAGCTACCCAAAATTTTCCCCATTGACTTACTATGGTGAAGGATGTCCCATCAAATGCATGTTTTTCCTACTATGGTAAATTGCATAGGGATTTTGTATTGAACATAGCTCTGGATCATAGTGTCATAGAGACAAGGGGGCGGGCTCATTTTACTCAGACGACCAATCAGTCTCTCAGGATCATTGTGAAGCTATCAAGCCACGCCCTAGCAACCATATAGAGCACCTTAGCAACAACTCCCATAGACTTCCATTGAAAGAGATCAAAGGGATATCTCCGGATAGAAGTGTCATAGAAACAAAAGGGTGGTCTCGTTTGACTCGGGGTAGCAAACAGCCAATCATGAATCACCTCAACAATTTCTGGCCACACCCTAGCAACCATTATCGAGCACCTTAGCAACCAAATTTTAAAGAGGGATATCTTCCATTCTGAATGTCATACAGGCTTGGGAGTTGTATTATATCAATTATACTGACAAGCAGCCTTTGGAGATTCATGATTGGCAGCTGCCAAGCCACTCCCTAGCAACCAAAAAGAGTACCCTAGCAACCATTTTGCAAGGCCTACATCTCTTTATCAGAACATCGTATAGAGATGGGGGTTGGTTTATACATTCACATTGACTTTGGAGCTTCATGATTGGAAGCTGCCAAGCCACTCCCTAGCAACCAAACAGAGTACCCTAGCAACCATTTTGTAACAGCTATATCTCAGCATCAGAACATTGTATCACGATGGGGGTTGGGTCTTTTGACTCATGCTAGCACATAGAACTTTCAAAATGCTAAACATGCTAGCTGTGAATAGCTACATGCTAATATTGATTAGCTAAGTGCTAAATCATGCCATGAACAATATAAAAACTCTATAATAACCATATGTGAACACTACCAACCACCCTAGTAATACCATAGCAACTACCCAGAATACCCTAGCAACAACCTAACAACACCATAGCAACCACCCAGAACACCCTAGCAACCGCATAGCAACACCCTAGCAACCACCTAGAAACTATCCAGAACACCTTAGCAACACCCTAGCAACCACCTAGCAACACCCTAGCAACCACCCCAAACACCATAGCAACCACCTAGCAACCACCCAGAACACCCTAGCAACCACCTAGCAACACCATAGCAACCACCGAGCAACACCCTAGCAACCGCCTAGCAACCATCCAGAACACCTTAGCAACACCCTAGCAACCACCTAGCAACCACCCAGAACACCCTAGCAACCACCTTGCAATACCCTAGCAACCACCTAGCAACACCCTAGCAACCACCTAGCAACACCCTAGCAACTGCCTAGCAACCTTCCAGAACACCTTAGAAACACCCTAGCAACCACCTAGCAACCATCCAGAACACCCTAACAACCGCCTAGTAACAACCTAGCAACACCCTAGCAACCACCTAGCAACACCTTAGCAACTACCCAGAACACATTGGCAACCACCCATAATACCCTAGCAACTGCATAGCAACCACCCAGAATACCCTGACAACCAACTAGCAACCACCCAGAACACCCTAGCAACCGGGTGGTGAGTTTTGCCACTGCAAGCACCACTTCACATTTTCGTCTGGAAATGTACGTTCTAGTTACTTTTCTAAGAGATCAGACCAGTGTTATATTAGTATTATTTATATACTATTTTTTATGTATTTTGAATTAGCTTTTGTATTTTTAGATAATTTTTATTTATGTTTTAACTTCCAGTTAGTAATTTTAGTGGTTAAAATATTTGCAAAGGCATTATTTATTCATTTCATTTAACTTTTTAAAAATTAAAAAAGGTTTTATTTTTTTAGCAGTTAGACAGTTTGCTAAAAAAAATCCCATAGACTCGCATTGCAGGACGAGACTGAATCTAGAGACCAAAATATCATTAAAACTTTTGACCTGGGGCTAAGCAATCGAATAGCAACAACCTAGCATTATGGCAGGGATTCAAAGAAATTGCATTCAATTATTAATCTCATTAAATACCCTTTTGTTTGTGCATGTGTTGTACATTAATATAGTAATCATGTCCAATGATCTAATACTTATTGTGCATTTGTTAGTGCATCCAATTAGAGATGATCTAATCAACACAAACACAACCTGCATGTTTACAGCCCTGTGAATGAGATAATATGCATCTGATTGAGATCTGTACGGCCCATTTTAATAGCTGCGACGAGAAGGCCTCCTTCATCTGTATTCCCTCTCAGGCGGAGCATTATTTAAAATAACACAGCAGGGAATATCTCGCTCTCTCAATCAATTGTCCAGCGTCTTTTACAGCGACAGAAATAGGCAAGGAGCGACATGAAACGAATCCAGCACTCCCCGCCTTTTATTCTGTAATTTACTGGCGTTTAAAAAAAATATAAATATATATTATCGTTATTTGTTTTTCCTCCCAACTTGAACAGCAATATTGCCTCTTTCTGAATCCAAAGCCTGTTACTGGTGCTTGTTTTGTTTGCGTGACTCAGAGAGAGAGAGAGAGGAGAGGCAGAGACTGATCGAAAGCAAGGCGACAGAGGTTAAATTATTTATAGGTTACCTGAAGCGCAAACTGCCAATGTCAAAGAGTGGAAATGTCGACATCCTATCCTCCGGACTGGCTTCTGGCTCTGCCATTTGTGGCGAAGGTTTTAAATAGCCAAGATAAAAATATTTAGAAAATTTCACTCTTCCTCTCATGGCATGACTATCTATGGGCCTCTGAAAAACGTACGACCCTTGGAATTCACATAGCATATTATAATCACTTATTAGGCCTATATTAATTTATAGATTAGCAAAGTATGCCTAATCAATGACTGTACCACATATTCTAGATATATGAAGGCTATCATGATCATTTTGCCAACAATGAACCATGGATTTATTTAGTTTATAATTTTTTTTTTTCAGTTGAATTAATCACCCGATCAGCACGGCTATCTGTTTTCTCCTAAATAAAAGCTCAAGGGTTTATTTCTTGTAAGTGTAGAAATAGGAGAAAAGTATTTTAATTTTCCTATATTATAGTGTAATGTTGATTAAAATATACTTTTGAAATAATATAGTAGCCTATATAGGCTATATGGATTTTACGTCATAGGAATAATTATATAAATCATTATTACATTATTATGTTAATTGTTTGGCATCCGAAAACACCATTGATAATGTAATGTAGACTGAGACTCTCACAACTAAAAAGAAGTTTGAGCCCTCTTTATTGTCCTGGTACAAATCAATGCTTTATCTTTGTTTAACTGGGTTGAAGCTCCTAATTTTGATCTGATCTGATGCATTTAACCTTAAAATGTAAAAAAAAAAAAAATTCTTGCGGGGGAGCAGTCAGTAAAACATAAGATTATCTCACTCACAGGAACAGTTTTTCCTATGAGTGAGACTGGAAAACCCGTAGTGGACGAAATGGGAGTGATAACAGAACGCTTAGAGTGCAGAGAGGAATGTGCTGTCAACTTTAGTCGTTTAGTCAACTAATCGGTCGATGCCGTCTTGGTCGACTGACATTCTTATTGGTCGACCAGTTGCATTTTTTTTTTTTTTTTTTTACCAATAGAAAGAATTTTTCAATGATTTACTCCTTGATATTTATTCATTTATAAGCAGTTATTTATTACTGTATTCTAAATATAATTAGCCGATGTTTTGTCCCCAACTTTAAAATGCTTTAATTTAGGCTATTTTTGTAACTGCGCCACAGTTTAGCGCACACACATAATACACTCGTGAACCGCACCTGTGGCCGGCTGCGCTGCTGCTCGCGCTCGGTAAGGGATGCTGTATTCATTCAGTTAGAACGCTGCTTGTTTTGGCTTTAGTCGACAAAATGTCCAGGAAATCTAAATCTTTTGTCTGGCTGCATTTTAAAACAAAGACGACAAGACTGTGGAGGGCGATCGCGTTGCTCCATTATGAGCGCGCAAGTCGCGCGCCTACATTTGAAATCGAACTTGAGCGCGCAAAAGACGTGAGCAGCCTTTTAACGGCTTTATCATGCTGACGCAATAGATTGTGTTTTCTTAATGTTTTCGTTTTTATTTGTACACTTGACGCATTTGAAAATAGCCTAAATAATGCAACAAAACGAAAATAAACCTATACGCGGTCCTACAGCCTATTATTAGGATTGTTTTTAAGTTATTTGGGTTTTTTGTGTGTTGTTTTAAAACGCCTTGATCGTCAGGACGAAAGTTAACCCATAGCTTTGAAAGTAAAGAAGAATATAAAGCCTGTATAAACGAGAGCTTTTGTTGGGATTTTTCCTGATGTGGCAGATAGCAGTTATATGTTTTGCAGCGTGTGGTGTGGTCAGGTGCGCGATTGTGACCGAGGACAGAGCGCTTCACTTTTTGCAGTTAAAAAAATCACTTAATTTTCAAAGAATTGTATTATTATTATAGTTTTATTTATTTGTGATGTTTTTTCGTTGTTGTTTTATAAATGCTCAATGACAATTGTTTAAAAAATGTTTAATCAAAACATCACGTTTTTTTTTTGTTTGTTTGTTTTTTTTTTTAGTCGACTAATCGTTGCGCAGGACTCGACTTTGGTCGACTAAGGATTTCTTTGGTTGAATACAGCCCTATCTGACTCCAGTCCTGGTTTTGCCTCCGCGCCGTTAGAAGCTCAAGCTCGCAGACAAGATCGCTCTAGATTAAAGGATATTTTAACTAATTTGCGGTAAAACTAGTCCATCACGAGTGGAGTGGCTCAACTGGTGAGGTCTTCATTCATAGTCTGTCTGAGATATATTAGAAGATGTGTCTGTCATGCATTTGCACTGAACTGTTTAGCAATGTTGTTGATCCTGTGTTGTGCTACTTTCATGCTATCAGTGTGAAGCTGCTTTGATACAATCTGTATTGTGAAAAGCGCTATATAAATAAATGTGACTTGACTTGACTTGATTCTCAAAAATACGGAACAAAGTGCGTTCCGGATCAGTTCAATACGGAACAAGACTTTTATGTGACAAATACGGAACGATTCCGTATTATATTATACGGAACGGTTGGCATCCCTAATACAGGAGCACTAAAGAATGCACAACATAAGTGATTGCTTCAGATAAGCATTCTTTACCCTCAGCTTCATTTTCTCCCCACATGCCTTATAAACATGATATATAGTTAATCATAGCTCGGCTTTCCAGAATTATGTCTTGGCGTCCCGCATGTCGTAATGTGCTGCAACTGCTTGGCTCGGGTTTCTCTTTCAGGTCCAGGCTAGTTTGGACTCTTTTCGCTAAGTGGCATGTGTCCAATGTTTTTGAAGCTTGTTTTTTTCTCCAGGGTTCATAGTTTGGCACACTTGCTCGCCATTGAACCCACAGCAAGCTGGCACCATAATGGGCACTGCAGACGGTCTGCTCCAGGCTTTACCAGCCAGGCAGCGGTTGATGGATGGGTGGTTTATTTACCCTTTTTCAACAAAGTACTCAATGCCTGGCAGAAGCGCCAGTACTGAAACCCACACTGCCCTGTACGCTTATTACGATTACTGGATGCATCTGAAAGTGTGTGCGCTTGAAATGACCTGACGGTAATGAATTAGAGGGAGTGTGTTTGTGTTTCAGACGAGTATTATTCCACCAGCTCAGGTAGTGATTGTGTCAGCGCTTTTGATTGACAAGAATGACCTCCAAAACCATTCATTTCAAGCTGCTTATTTAGCTTTCATTGAGCCAGTTTCTCATTGATAAGTCTGGAAGAGAGAGAGACAATGATATAACAGCCCACTAAGTGCTTATGGATGCCCAAAGCAAAACAGATCTGCACATCTGGAAAGCTTAAAAGACCAATAACAGGCGAGTGATATGTTCAGGAACAGTTGATGATGGGACTATGACTGTTGAATTATTGAAAACCTGATTCACACTCAAGATAGTAGTCATGATTGTCAGTATGTATTATGGCATATACAATTGACCCTTCGCTAAGCCACGCCTGAAAACCTCCACTGGCCAATCATGTCTTAGCAACCGTAACTAGGCGCGGGAGGTCTGGCAAGTTTTCGAGCGATGGAAACATGGTATTGTTTATGAGCGTATGGATTGTGCAAATCTGATACCCGGTATCCTAAAAGTTTGGATGGGGGAGTGGGATTATTTTCCCTCCCGAAAATCTAAAAAGCCGCGGGGAGAAATGATGGGCGTGATCGAGCAGTGTGGGAGACCCATTCACATCTAAATGTCGACAGTATTTGTATTTGTATTTATTTATTTCTTCGGTCAGTCATTTAGAGATCATATGTGATGCAAAAAAATCCTGCACATAATACAATGCAAAAAAAAACAACAAACACATAAAAAAACAATGAAACAAAATAGAAAAGGAAAAGATGATTGAAAAACGTCAGAAAAATAAAAACATTAGGATTTTTTTTTTTTTTTTATGCTAATAAATACCTGACCGAAGGGGTTTAGGCTGAAGTCAAGACTTATTTTGCCTAAAGGCCCGTACACACCGGGACGAATATCAGCGCGCGTTATTCGTCAGCGTTTTTCAACGCGTTTTTTGTGTTCACACCCAAGCGTTTTTCGCTGACGATGAGCCAAGTGAACATGCAAATTCATTCCTTGACATTAGATGGCGCTTAATGTAAAACAGAAATAATAATAGAATACTATACTAGGGTGATCATATTCATGTCTCAATGTTTTATTATGACAGATAGAAAAAAAACGAATGAAATAATGATAGAAATAATGTCTTCTCTATTAGAAAAATAAATATATAAATAATAAATAACTAAAAGAAATGCCTCCAAATGTAACAAAAAATAGCTCTCACAAACTTACAAAAACGAACTCTAACAAAATCTATTTATATCTTTAGTTTTCATTCTCTTTATCTTGTTTTTCTTCCTCGTCCACCTTGTTTGCCCATCTATATTTTGCTGTAGAACTGATCTTTCCCAGCAGTTTTTGTTTGAAAACCAGGACATTTTCATCACTTAAAAACAGTCAGGACAGGACGTGGAAACAGGACATGTGTAACGCAAAGTTGAGATGTTGCCCAGAGATAAAAACATAGCCGTTGTCGGATGAACAGATGCACGAGAGACGAGAGTTGTCGTATTTCCCCGCGTTTAATAAAACCACTCAAACGTTACACTCGTCCTCATACATGGGGATCAAGCGAGAGAAAAAAAAACACAAACAAACATCTGGTCACAATAGAAAAATAAAATAAAAGAAAGAATACAAAGAGTCGGCAGAGCGGTTCTCCTCTCCTCACTTGTCAAAATCTAACTGACAACTCAGATTTCTATAAAGCACAAAGTGACCGTTTTACACATGTCCCGGGAAAACAGGACTGTTGGTCACCCTATACTATACTATTATTACAGAAATACTAATATAAATATTATCATACAGCTCTTTATGCTCCGAGAGCAGCAGCTCAACATTCATCTTGCCCATAGGTAACGTATCTCTTCTTCGCCGTATGTGTGCTCAAGACCGTTTTGTGTTTGAGCGCCCTCAAGTTGTGTTTTACTGTAACTTCAGGAGTACCAGACACGTGAGCAAACCCGCCAATCTCGTTGGTCGGATAGGTTTTGACGCGGCGCAGCAAACAAAAAAAACGAACCCGAGGCGTTTTTTTTAAAAATGACGCTTTTACGCGTGGCGTTTTTCGCGTCGGTGTGAACACTCACATTGGCGCCCATTGTTTAGTCACGAGGCGTTAAACGTCGACGAATAACGCGCGCGAAATTCGTCCCGGTGTGAACAGGCCTTAATAACCCCTTTTACAACAAAAACACTGTCCAAAGATAACAGGATTAACAAAAATACCTATTGGTTCTTTGGTCATAATGCATATATTTTACCGTTAAATAAGACGATTAAAGATAAGACAGAGGCTCACTGACATACTTCATAATATATTTCAGCATTTTGTTAATCGACGGCCTGTAAGCTACTACCCCTGACTAAGTAACTTTAACCCAATCCGATCGCGGCTCTCCCGCTGTTAGTGTTATTCCACAAGATTTATAGATAAGTAGTTTGATTTATAATTATTAGGATTATTTTCACATAACCTGCTTTGCACGATTTGTGTTTCGCATTTGAATGGTCCGCATATGAGGAGCTGGGACTATAACGTTAAGAAATTATCGCTTGCATATATTGTCGTGGATATATCCCTTAAATGAAATACTGCAGTCCCTTCTGTCTTGCTCGCAGATATTTCACATGTTCGCCAAAATTACTAATTATCTTAGGAATGTCTGACACCGGTGCATACTCACTGTAGCAACAGTAACTAGGGAGGGCGGAGCTTAGCGAAGGCTCAATTATAATATTGACATTTAATATAAAAGGTATGCATCTATGGTTAATGTATATTATGTATTTTTTTTAGTGCTGTCAAACGATTAAAATATTTAATCGCGATTAATCGCATTAATAATGTCAAAGTTAACTCGCGATTAAAATGTCACTGTTTTAAATGTCTCTTGATTTCTTTTTGTCCCATTTTTTTTTTTTTTTTCTCAATTTAATGCTCTTATCAACATGGAAAAGTGGATCGGCTTGCTTTTTATTTATTTTTTATTTTTTATGTTGGCATATACGGTGTTCAATTTCACACTACTGTAACATTCTCACTTGGAGCAAGTAATCTCTCACACAATGAGAGATTGTGACATCCCTAATTTTTATACAATTATTTATTTTTATTTGTTTTGATGTGATGTAACAAGCTTATTGGATGCACTGATCTTCATTTCGTCTCTCCTGACGTTCACAGTGCCTGCGGCTTTAACCATGGACCCCATCACTGCTCACCAGCGCCTCATACTGTCGGACGACTGCACCATCGTCGCGTACGGGAACCTGCACCCACAGCCGCTTCAGGACTCGCCGCGCCGCTTCGACGTGGAGGTCTCGGTGCTGGGTGCCGAGGGCTTCTCCGGGGGCGTGCACTATTGGGAAGTGATGGTGTCCGAGAAAACCCAGTGGATGATCGGTGTGGCCAATGAGACGGTGAACCGCAAGGGCAGCATTCAGATCCAACCCAGCCGAGGCTTCTACTGCATCGTCATGCACGACGGTAACCAATACAGCGCCTGCACCGAGCCCTGGACGCGCCTCAACGTGAAGAGCAAGCTCGAGAAAGTGGGCGTCTACTTGGACTACCCCAAAGGTTTGCTGGTGTTTTACAACGCCGACGACATGTCCTGGCTCTACACCTACCGAGAGAAGTTTCAAGCCAAACTTTTCCCATACTTCAGTCCCGGTCAAAGTCACGCCAATGGAAAAAACGTGCAGCCCTTGCGAATTAACACCGTGCGTTTATAGATACCGAGTCAGCGGAGAAGTTTTTGGGATAACTATAACAAAACTAGGGTGTATAATAGAGTTTCTTTCTTCCAGCTCGCCTCCTAAGGCCATGAGGCGATCTGACTGATGGATTGTGAACGCCTGGAGTTGGTAAATAAAATGGAGAGCCTTGCACTTTTCTGAGAGGTGCCTATGGGCGTTTTGTACATTCACCGTTGCTGGTCATTTGTAATCTTGCCTTGCCCAAGATTTCCCAGCTGCTCGTACACAATACCCCGACTTACGTTCCCTCAGCCCCTGCTTGGTCCAAACGCTCCTTTCATGACTCAAGCCTGGAGAAAAGAGCGTATCTGTGCAGACGGAAACAAGAAATGATGCCTGTTTTGGGTTTGGTGTGTTTGTGGAGTGTGTCCAGCGTCAGACTCGACACTGAGGTAGTGCCGTACGAACTTATTACTTAAAGGGATTTGAAATTAATTTTAATATGTTTTATCTTACCTCAAGCGCATCCAAGATGTAGGTGTGTTTGTTTCCACAGTATTTTCAATTTTGACATTTTTCAGTCAAACCGTTGTTGTCTATCAGTCATATAATGGAGGCTAAGGGGGTCCACCAAAGAGCAGCACAGAGAAGTCCAGATTAAACATGATTTAATGGATTAGTTCACTTTTGAAAAAACTTTTGCTGATAATTTACTCACCCCCGTGTCATCCAAGATGTCCATGTCTTTCTTTCTTCAGTCGAAAAGAAATGAAGGTTTTTTATGAAAACATTCCAGGATTTTTCTCCATATAATGGACTTCAATGGGGTCCAAACGAGAGTTTCAGATGCAGCTTCAAATGTCTTTAAACGACACCAGTCGATGAATAAGGTTCTTATCATGCGAAACGATCGGTTATTTCAAAGCTTATTCCAAAAATGTAACTTTTCTAAGGACAAATGCTAGTCTTGCTCTATTCTGTGAGGCGTGTTTGTAACGTCACGTAATACGTAATTACGTTCAAAAGGTCACGGGCGGCGTAGCCGGAAGTACAGAATCAGTGTTTACAAGTTGATCGCATAGGTTGAACGTGAAACTAACTCAAACGCCGTTTACAAAAAAATGAATTAAAAGGTAAAACAACGATGTCGGGCGATTTTGACTCTGCACTTCCAGCTACGTCGCCCGTGACCTTTTGAACGTAATTCCGTATTACGTGACGTTACAAACGCGCCTCACAGAATAGAGCAAGGCTAGCATTTGTCCTTAGAAAAGTTACATTTTTGGAATAGTTTCACATGATAAGACCCTTATTCATCGTCTGGTGTCGTTTAAAGACATTTGAAGCTGCACTGAAACTCTCATTTGGACCTTGAACCGTTTGGACCCCATTGAAGTCCATTATATGGAGAAAAATCCTGGAATGTTTTCATCAAAAACCTTCATTTCTTTTCGACTGAGGAAAGAAAGACATGGACATCTTGGATGACACGGGGTGATTATCAGCAAAAGTTTTTTCAAAAGTGAACTAATCCTTTAATGACTCGTAAATGTAAGTACACATTGATGGCCTAAGACACGAAACGAGCGGTTTGTGTGAGAAAACGAACAGGATTTATATCGTTTTTACCTCGTTTAACCACAGTCATGACACAATGATCTGACGGCACGGGCGCTTCGGTCTGGAAGTGATCGCTACGTCACTCTTTGTTTATACAGAGATTTGGGAAGTTTTACCTTTCACTAAACATATTTAGATATACGGGAAACCGCAATGGAAGACGATTTCGGTATATCTAAATATGTTTAGTAAAAGGTAAAACTTCCGAAATCTCCGTGTAAATATTGAGTGACGTCACACGCAAGCGATCACTTCCGGCGTAACATTGAACTGATTCAGTTCGGTTCAGTTGGACATTGAACAACTGATTCAGATCACTGTGATTACACGAGGTAAAAACGATATAAATACTGTTGGTTTTCTCTCACAAACCGCTCGTTTCGTGTCTTAGGCCATCAATGTGTACTTACATTTACGAGTCATTAAATCATGTTTAATCTGGACTTCTCTGTGCTGCTCTTTGGTGGACCCCCTTAGCCTCCAGTGTATGACTGATAGACAACAACGGTTTGACTGAAAAATGTCAAAATTGAAAATACTGTGGAAGCAAAGGATGCCCTTGAGGTAAGATAAAACATATCAAAAATTCATTTCAAAGTGAACTATCCCTTTAATTTGTTTCCCCTGTAACTGCATGAACGCCGGTGAGTGGAATATCGTGTTCCTCAGGTCATGCTTATGCTTGCGATGGTGGTGGTGTTTGACCCCCAGCCATGTGGTGACTGGTGTATGTTTTTATTCCCTTTCAGTCGAGATTTAGGGTTCGAATGCCGCTAGCGCATCATAATAAAGGGACCATGCGCATTTGTACATATCGCAGGACAGCGTTAAAGTGCGTCCCCTCCGCCTTGCTTTTCCCTTTAGCTTGCTATGGCTTTTATTTATTCATCCTGTGATTACTTTCTAGAACATTCCAGAGTTTGCGGTCCCGGGACGTCTCATCAGGATGTGGCCGAAGTGTTAAATTGGACGCTGGGTCATCTGTCAGCTTCAAATCAGGTGATAATACTGCTGAGATGGTTAAAGGCATTTCCATTTGTGAGAAACTGCATCCGTTGCTCTTTATAAAAGTGTTGAGTCTGATGTATGTCTAAATGTATTTTTCCTAACGAGTCAATGGCTTTTTTTAAAGGATCTGTGTGACATACATACATTTTATAGTACATATAATTATGAATGGAAACACCCTGTCAGAACGCTCTCGTAAATTGTCCTTGATTGTTCAGATTTTTTTCGAGGCTCGATTTCTGATAGCTTGTTTCTCCAACACACCAGTTTCTCTCTTCAGGTTCGGAATCCATTCCATGTTTTATTCTGTGCTTGAACTTCACTCCACTTTGGTTATGATGTTACCTGTGTGTTCTGTCATTTTGTTGTTAAAGGATAAAGGCGTTGGACGTTTATAACCGAGACCTCTATGGGGTCGGTGTTACGGCACACACACGGTCTTTGCTTGTGTTATGAGGCAGTCTGATGATTATTATTATTATTGTTAGATGATGGTGACGGGTTCTTTAAGATATATAGATATATATTGCTGAGGATTGTTGTTGTTGGTGTTGATGATGATTTGTGTGTGTGTGTGGATGAAAGCTGCTTTACACTCATTGTCTACATGCACTCTGCTGAGTCTTGAAGCTGGAGGCTCATGGAAAAGTGTTTTAATGTTCAATTAAAAAAAAATGGGAAAACCAAAAACATTTCTGACTCTTCATTTTGTTTGAAGGACTTCATTAAGAGTCCAACACAGGTGCCAAAATGTACACACAAATAGTTAGATCCAGTTGTTCATGATGATTTAGCCTTCAGGACCTTCCAACTTTAGGAGGTTTTGTTCTGTTTAAATTATTCTCCAGAACCACAGAGACACATTTTGGCCGTTAAACACACACAGACACGAATATGTGAACTGAAGCAGTGTTGTTTTAGTATTATTTATATATTGCTGTATTAATATTTTGAAGTAGCTTTTTAGCTTATCATTTTTATTTTAATGTTTCTATTTGGCTTTCATTTATCAAATTATTATTTGATTTTACTTTTAGTCATTTTAGTACTTCTATTTTTTTTTTTTTTTGTTAGTTGCCAAACCGCCATTTCTCATTTTTATTTAAGTATTTGTATGGTATAAATATTATATATTATATATATTATACTATTAAATATATATATATATATATATATATATATATATATATATATATATATATATATATATATATATATATTAAAAGCTATGGAAGACCAGATAAAATTACTTAAATTAAATAAATCTATATAAAGGTTAAAATATTTAAATAAACAATAATTTCAAATACTGGAATACTTCAAATAGTGTTTATTTAAATATTTTAACCTTTATTAATATATTTATTTAATTTAAGTTATTTTATTTGGCCTTCCATAGCTTTTTTATTTTATATATATATATATATATATATATATTTTTTTTTTAATTATTATTTATATATATATATATATATATATATATATATATAAATTTAAAAAATATATATATATAAATTAAAATATATATATATAAATATATATATATATATATATATATATATAAAAATATATATTAATTAAAAAATTAAAAATTAAAATATATATATATATATAAATTAATATATATATATATATATTTATATATATTTTTTATTTATATATATATATATATTAATTTATATATATATTTTTTAAATTTATATATATATATATATATATATATGATTTGCATTACGTCTGTTGCTCTGCAGAATCTATGTATTACTGCGAAATTCCTGTTCATACACGTCCGTCTCTTTTCCAAACAGCAGCTGATGATGCATCACAACAAATCGCTCTTGCCATCTGAAAACAATGTGTTACAATTTGGCTGCAGAAAAATGGCTTGTGTCCGAGGAGAAGAATTGATTTTCCTTGCATTTTTAATGAAATCATTGCATCAACCTGTGTCCAACAAGACAGTGAAACTCTGGAGACTTCCAGAGGGACACTGTTTCTGTTTATGGATCTTACAATGCACAAGCTTTTTATGTTATTGCACAATACCTGTCGCCTGCATCATTGCTGGATTCCAAGCAAAGAGTGTAATTGTGTAAGTATCCCTCGGGACAAGTGTCCTGTCAAACAAACCTATAGACTTACCTAAACCGAAAGAGTTTTTGTTCAAGCATACCAATATAACTACTGTAGGTGTGGGTGGTATGAGGTTTCAGTGGGGATACAGGCTTTAGTCTTAAAGAAACCTCACCATCATTTTAATGAAATGTTCACTTTCTCACACACTCGATGTGTGAGAGGATGTCACTGCAGGGAAGTCATTACACTTTGTGGCTGTGTCTCAAAACCTAGGTAGCATCATACTGCTGGTTTATCATACCTAGATATGATGGTGCATCAATTTAATACTCAAAAGATCAGTATAGATGGGCAACTCAATATGTTTGGAGATGCAGTCACTTGTGTATCTGATTATCTAAGTTGGTCTTGATCACATGACAGATGCAAACTCATAATGAATTGTTCATCCTATCTAATATGCTGACATTTGTATAAGCCAAATTGTTATTGCTAACCATTATATTGAGATACTGAATTATTTTTTTTAAAACGTACAGTTCTTGTCCTTGATTCTGATTGGTTGAGCCGCGTTCAAAGCCGTCAACACACTTTGTTGCGGCCGCAACCTAAATTGCGTGGTGGAAGAATAAATGTGTTATAATGTTATATTTTTTGTTGCTGGTGTTTATTTTATGAATATTATCAATATTTTTATGAAAAATTAATCTTTTAATGAAGTAACCGTTTTATAACTCCACATCTTATACAAACCTCATCTGTTCTAATCTAAATTCACCGTAAATCTGCTTTATTTGACATATTTTCCATTTTCATAAAAAAAAATTGTGTTTTGAGTTATTCATTTTCCGCTTTAGTTTATTTATTTCAGTGCATCGTTAAACTAAATGAAAATAAGAAATAATCCTGCCATAGCAACTAACACTGTAAAAAATATTTTCAAGATTTGTTATCACAACATATTTTCTTTTGTCAAATCAACTTTATAATAATTTATTTAGTTGAGATAACTTTTATAATTTTGAGTTTCTGATGGTTAAATTAATCTCCTTCATTGCATTAACTCACTTTTTCCAGTTCAATCAACTTAAAATTTTAAGGCAACCAGGTTACTTACTTTTTTAAGTTAAACCATAAATATTTTTTTACAGTGAGCTTAGTGTGTATAGTTACTATATTCTAGTGAAATGTTTTTGTTAATTGAAATAACCATTAAAATAAGCTGAAATTAAATAAGCTTTAAGTTTATTATTTCAGTCCAAAAAATGTTTTTATAGTTTTAGTTTAATCCTACTGCTAACCAGTGTTTTTATTAATATTAATAAAATAATTTATTTTTTTTAATTAAATAATAAAATTAAAAATGTCACTAGCATCTAAATAGAAAAAAAAATATGTTTAAGTTGAAGTGCTAAATTTACAAATAAATAAATAAAAACACTTAAAACACACTAAAAATGTAAATACTTTTTACTATTAATACATTTTATCACTGTATATAAATAATGCTAAAATAACAGTTTCAAATGCATTTGTCCCCCAGTTTTGCAGCACGGCCCGGTGGGATCAGACTGGTTTGTGTTCACAGAGATTCAGCTGCATGTGTCTGAGCGAGTGGTTTATGTGTAGCGTTTCTCCAAAGAGCTGCAGCTCGAGCTTGGGTTTCAGCATACGGTGTGAGACGCAGCGCAGGGAGACCTCTGGTGGTGAAATGTAGACTTCAAGAGCTGCAAGCCCATCCAAGAGGTTCGTCTTCTCCTTCAACTTGTGTGATTATTCTTATTTGTACATGTTCGGTCATGAAAGCGTCTTCTCTTGGCCAGGTTGCGAGGGACTTCAAGCACGTCTGTACACATAAATACTTTATTGCACATTGTAAATGCCACTGCTCATATGTGACTATTGTTCTGTGAAGCACAGCACCCCTCGGGCCCAGTTGCTTTTTTAGGGAACCGTAAACTGGTTAGGGTTTAAAAATAACACGACTATCTCATATGAAACCAGCTGGTGCTCTCAAAATGAACCGTTTCTTTATTTTGCAAAGAAGTGCTCCTCATAAACTCATGAATTCCTCACACATCTGTTTCTGCAACCTTAAAGGAGAACTGCGGTGCAAAATATAAGGCCGAATAATGAGGGTCCCTACATGCAAAACAACATGTCCGGACCCTCATCATGTCACTGTGTTAGTGTGGGGCTATTTTGAGCCTTGTTAGTGGTATTAACTAGCGATTTCTTTTCACTTATTATATGCCCCATATACTAGCGTTATAATATAAACATAAATAAAACTCTTTACATTTGATTATCATGAAAACAAATATCAGAGAACGGTTGACTAGGTACCGATGTTTTATTAGACCAAAGGTTCATTTTGCACCGGAGTTCACTTCTAATCTCTGGTTATATTCGGGGTCTTTTTGGCCCGCAAATGACTTTTAAAAAATGTTCTCTTTGTCCAAATGGTATGAAAACTTCTACGCCTCTTAACACTGTCTAGATCTACCAAGAAAAAATAAAAATAAAAAATAAATATATATATATATATATATATATTATTTTTAAATATATATATATATATATATATATTTTTAAATATATATATTTTTATTTTATTTTAGCGTGAAAAAAATGCCGACACTAAACAACGCAGATCACAGACAGAAATAAAGTGGCACACTTCCAACAATGCAAAAAAAAAATCCACAATGTACACTCTCTCTCTCTCTCTCACACACACACAGTAATACATTTGTAAGGCTATACTATGCATACTGCCTGCCGTGCACTGACGCATAAACACCTGCCGTGCACTGTAAACGAGACTGTATGAGATGACCACCAATTATTGTTTCTAGTTGTTTGATTTTTTTTTTTTTTCCCCCATTCACTTTTTTTAATTAACTAGTTTTTTTTTCACTGCTTTATTTGCTCATTTGTTATTGCTGTTCAGTTCATTGCATTTTGATGTTCATGTCATGTATTTTTCCTCAATATGTAATATAACTGTTAATTTCTGTAATTACAGTTACAGTTAGTAAAATTGTAGAATTATATTAAAAACAGATGATTAAAATAAATGATAAAATCTAAAGACTCCAACATTGGGACTGGGAGTCTTGCTCAGGTTTGATTCAAAGCATAATGTAACATTATTGAAGAACTTTTGTCAGTACAAAAAATGCTAAACTTTGACAAACTTGTGATTAAAATTATAATTGTGATTTTATAATATTTAGATATGAATCCAACTGGAAAAACTTGTGAAAAGATAAGTAGTTTGGTTAATCACATGACAAATAGCTTATGGTGGAGGTCTATGGCCATCTAGTGGTTAAAGTGAGTTATTTTATTTTAAAACTGCTCCCCCCCTCCCAAAAAAAAGGGCAAATTTTGACTCTTACATTAAATCATTTAAAATGATCAATGTTATCCCCATAAATGAAAGTTAGAAATCTGGGTCTTTTATAAAGTAAATTTGCAGTTTTTTGCAAAAAAAAAAAAAAGTCTATTTAAATAAATATTTCTTTATTTATTTATAGAAATTTCAAAGATATCACAAATCCTCCAAAAACAGCACAAATGTAGAGTAAAAACATTAATAAACAGACTAAAATTACATTTGTGAACAAAAAAAAATAAAAAATCCGTAACAAAAGGGTCCCTGGATGTAGACACGCATGAACATAACCCCAGGCTTCATTTGCATTTGCGTCAGATTTTGCTGCGGTACGTGTGCAAGGCGATCCATCAAATGAATTTGCATGGACAATAACAGGTCGGCCATCTCGTTCTGCTTCACAAACCTCATCTATAATCAGACTTACGGGAGTCTGTTGACCGAATGAGATAAAAGTTTAAATGTGTTCACCACCATGTTCTCCAAGTTTAAGATAAGGAGAATATTCCCACTGACGACTGTGGGAAAAACGCAAACCAGAGCCATGCATACCAACCCTGTGAGCGCGTCTAGCCTAAAGCGGGGACTTTCCCTTTCAGGAATACAACACCGTTTGTTAAAAACAGCCAGCGATGTGACCTCCTGTAGAAGATCGGTGTTAGACTGTGCAAACGTTGATAGGTTTGGTTTGTCTGCCAAACCGGTTTGGACATCGTTCCCTGGACAGGACCATCGTTGCTCACCGTAAACACACCCGTCCCTGTGAACGCCACAGCCGTCCTTTATCTGTGTGTTTCTACACGAGTCAGACCTGAGCCGACCCAAACTCAACAGGACCAGCATTGCCGGAAGAACCCAGGACGACTCATCCGTGTCGGGAATGCATGTAACGAGACGTCCGCCTCTTTTCAAACAGGCCTCCACAGCGAACCCTTCCAGCGTCCAGTCATGACTGCTATAGATCCCACTCACAACCCACGCTAGCAGACATCCCAAACAGCCAATCGTCCTAGAAAGACGCTTAGATTCATTTTGCTCCGAGTGTCCCGTGGCCGTCCCGTCCAGCAGATCGACCAGCAACTCCACCGCGATCAGGAGCGGCGTCAGCAACAGCACGGCTCCGTAGGCCTGGCAGAGAAACAGCAGGAATCGAAGGGCCACCACATCCGAAGACACGCTGAAAGGCGTCACCCAGATCTCCGTGAGCCAGACGGAGAGCAGAAACACTGGAGGAACACAGAACAACAGACGTCAGATCCACGAATCAACGGAAAACCAGGAGAAGGTGTGCGTCTGCTTACGGGTGACGGCCAGGTCCGTGAATAACAGCAGGCAGCAGCAGCAAACACTGACCGCTGTGACGGTGTGTGTGACCACAGACGGACACAACAGCGCACTGAACGTCAGTTTACACACACACACACGGAGCGCAGCGTCCAGAACACCTTCCATCTGCACGGATCAGACGTTAAAGGGTTAAAGAGTCATAATGCACATTCTCTGGGAGGAAGACGATCATAAATGCACTAGATTTTTAAAAGAAAGTCCGATTATGCAGGACTGTGTTCAAGGCCCAAGATACGTTAAACCTGTTTGTTTAACCCTTGTGCTGCATTAGATTTTTAACACCGTTGAGTGCAAAAATGGCCACGTATTAAACATTGCCTAAAATATTATATATTATTATTATTTTCCACTTTTACCAAGTTAAATCTTTTAACCAGTATCAGTCCTCATCATAACTACCAAAAATGTATTCAATTTCAGGATTTTAACCCTTTAATTACCAGTTTTGTTTGCGAAACCATCGATTTGTATAAGAGGAAAAAACACAAAAATTCAATTATTTTCAATAAACTAAATGCAAAGAGAAAACTTTAGATTTGGATTATCACAGTCCCACTTTGCAAAAAATCCCACTTAGCGCGTAAGAGACCAAAAATGGCCACCTATTAAACATTGCCTATTGCCTAAAATAAGGTGCATTTCCACCCATAGGGAATAAATATGTAGTGACGTCATCTGGTGGAATACACACTTTATAATGCAAATATAATGCTTTTGCTTCAAAATGAAAGGATGTTTGTGCAAAAATCATGTTTCATGTATTACTGACAGCCTCAGATTTAAACAACGTTTTAATGGGTTTCAATGGGCCATTTTTGGTCTTTATGGTGCTGAGTGTTACTATTTGATCTACACAGTGTGTGTTATACATATTTTGCAAAATGGGATCACATTTTTTACATGTATCCAAAAAGTCACAATTTTGCCAAATTTCATACCATTTGCATTAAAACAGCCAAAATGGTCAAAGAAATTAAACTGCAAAAGACCAAAAATGTCCCTAATGCAGCATAAGGGTTAAAGGTGTAGTTCACTTTTGAAAAAACTTTTGCTGATAATTTACTCACCCCCATGTCATCCAAGATGTCCATGTCATTCTTTCCTCAGTCGAAAAGAAATGAAGGTTTTTGATGAAAACATTCCAGGATTTTTCTCCATATAATGGACTTCAATGGGGTCCAAATGATAGTTTCAGTGCAAACTGCGAACTGTTCAAAGAGCTTTAAACGACACCAGATGATGAATAAGGGTCTTATCAAGCGAAACGATCGCTCGTTTAATACATAAATAACACAGTTTAAGTTTTATAAGCTCAAACGCTCGCCTTGCTCTGTTCTGTAACGCACTCCTGTTCGAACTCGTTCATCAAAATGAACAAATCTTTTTCCGAGTCATTTGGTTCATTCGGCGAAAGAAACTAACGAATTGATTCGGAAAAAGATTTGTTCATTTTGTTCGATCAGGAGAGTCACGAACAAACGTGCACCACAGAACAGAGCAAGGCGAGCGTTTGATCTTATAAAACTTAAACTTTGTTATTATTATTATTTTTTTTTTAAATGAGAGATCGTTTCGCTTGAAAAGACCCTTATTCATCGTCTGGTGTCGTTTAAAGCCCTTTGAAGCTGCACTGAAACTGTCTTTTGGAACTTGAGCCGTTTGGACCCCATTGAAGTCCATTATATGGAGAAAATCCTGGAATGTTTTCATCAAAAACCTTCATTTCTTTTCGACTGAAGAAAGAAAGACATGGACATCTTGGATGACATGGGGGTGAGGAAATTATCAGCAAAAGTTTTTTGAAAAGTGAACTACTCCTTTAATACATGGATCTGGTCTTATTGTGGAGGATTCATAATGGCATCATGATCTTACAAATTTGAAATGTCTTTGTCATAAAAAAAGTCACTTTTTCCACTTCTGTAATGTGGGACACCTGAGGTCTAGTCTTTGTAGGTCCCCCATAAATACATGAATGACACTGAACTGTGGGTCAATGACCCAAATGCAAACTATGATCAAAATCACATGTCCAATCATATTTGAGGGTGTAGCAATCATCAAACAGGAGACAACTTGTGTGAAGACCGTCCTAATAAGCTTATGAAATGTTTGTACATCAAAAAATAGTGTATAAACTATATATTTTATATTTTTATCAAATTTCCTAGGAGATGTGGTTTCCAAATCCGGGCCTAATGTGGGACAGTATTTTTGTTTTTATTATTATTTTAATAAAAATATGAATAATGTTTATATTAGAAAAATGTTTCACCTAGGCCTTTTTTTCAGAATCTGTGGTCAGATATTAATACATATGTAATTCCTAATAAATACGTCAAAGAAACTCGCTTTAAAATAATAAATAGATATAATCCATGTAACAATTTTATCAGTAAGTTTAAAGAAGGGGTTTCTCCATTATGCTGTTTTGGTAAAGAGGAAGCATAAACAATGCTTCCTCTTTTTTATACGAAATTATTTTGCTCTTAAGTTTATCTGTTTATTTTTTAGGTGTTTTACAAATGCATCACTATAATTGATATAATAGTCTTGTTTATGGATTGTGATCTATCTAACTAAAAATGTTTCATTCATTCATTACAAAGAAAATGACTAACTAAGATTTAAGAGAGAATCTAAAATAAAAATACGATTTTACTATTCTATTATTTTATTTTATCATAGATTTTTCAGTGTCTCACATTAGGAAGCTGCAGATTGTCTCAGACAACTAATAATTTCTCTTATGAATGGTTTATCTGAATTTTCTCTTAGGGCTGTCAAACGATTAATCGCATCCAAAATAAAAGTTTTTGTTTACATAATATATGTGGGTGCACTGTGTATAATTATTTTATATATACAAATGCACACACATATTTAAGAAATATTTTTATATATATACTAGATATAATTATATTATATATTAATATACATATTTTATATATAAATATTATTTTTTTCTTAAATATACATGCATGTGTGTGTATTTATATACAAAATAATTATACACAGTGCACCCACATATATTATGTAAACACAAACTTTTATTTTGAATGCGATTAATCGTTTGACAGCCCTAATTCGGACACATACTTTTTTTTTTTGTTTTGTTTTTTAATGGTATTGGGTGTGGATTTACTGTTTTGCTTGCACATCGTAATATATTCACAGAAGTCTGAAGTGCAAAAAATGTCCCACATTAGGGCAATTCGCCACATGAATATAACAGCATAAACAACATCGAATAAAATCAAGAGCATTTGGTTAATTGCAATGCCATAATCGCAGGGCCAATCCAAGATGATTCCTCACTCACCAGAAAGATGAAGTAATGCAGTAATGAAGCCTGTGAGATCTGAGGTTCTTCACGTGATGAAGATCAACATTAGTCAAGGCACTGAGGAGACACCTGAACACAGCAGCAGTCACTCATTCTGCGTGAGTTTTTCAGAGTGTGTGTGTGTGTGTGTGTGTGTGTGTGTGTGTGCATTTCTCTTCACCCTCCCCCAGTGGGACGTGTCTAAACAGTCGAGAGTATTCCTGTCTCACCTGGACTCAAAAGCACGTGTGTGTGTGTGCAGTGGGAGTGTTTGACTAGAACTCACAGGAACCAGTCCATCTGCTTCCTCCCCAGTGTTCAGATGTGTGTAATGTATGATGCAGATCTCGTGACACTGACAGCACACGACATGGTTCGTTGACTTTTATTCGACTGATGGCGAACACTAAAGAGCTCCTGCAAGAACACTGAAGGGTGTTTGTGTATCCACACACACTCGTTTAAAAACCCTTGAATCAAGCAGACTGTGCTCCTGCTGCCATCTAGCGTTCAGTTAACAGAACGACAATCAAATAACGTACTAAAGAAACGAAATGCTTTAATGTTGCGCATCATCATAAAAACCATTTAATCTGAAGGCTTGAAATTGGTTTTGTAGACAATTACAGATTGAGTTCACAAATTATGAAACAAATTATAAAACAGGTTGTCAACATCCTAAATTGGTACAAGTGATAAAAAATCACCCAAAAATTAAAATTATCCCATAATTTACTTACCCTCGAGCCATCCTAGGTGTATATGACTTTCTTTCAGCCGAACACAATCAGAGTTATATTAAAAATATATCCTGGCTCTTCTAAGCTTTGTAATGAGAGTGGATGTTACCCCCCAAAAGCGCATCCATCCATCATAAAAGTAATCCGTACGACTCCAGGGGTTAAAGGTGTAGTTGACTTTTAAAAAAAAAAATTTGCTGATAATTTACTCGCCCCCATGTCATCCAAGATGTCCACGTCTTTATTTCTTCAGTCGAAAAGAAATGAAGGTTTTTGATGAAAACATTCCAGGATTTTTCTCCATATAATGGACTTCAATGGGGTCCAAACGGTTCAAGGTCCAAACGACAGTTTCAGTGCAAACTACAAACTGTTCAAAGGGCTTTAAACGATTCCAGACGATGAATAAGGATCTTATCAAGCGAAATGATCGCTCGTTTAAAAAAAAAAAAAAAACTAAGTTTAAGTTTTATAAGATCAAACGCTCGCCTTGCTCTGTACTGTGATGCGCGTTTGTGACTCTCCCGTTCGAACTCGTTCATCAAAATGAACGAATCTTTTCCCGAGTCGACTCTTTCATTTCGTTCGTTGAATGAACCAAATGACACAATGAGTAAATTAGCAACAAAAGTTTTTTTAAAAGTGAACTACTCCTTTAATAAGGCCTTCTGAAGAGCAGCGATGTGTTGCGAGTCTAGTTCTGGCAGAAGAGTGACGCATGACGAGTGACCTCTGACCTGACGCATGACATATGATGTTGGAGGTGAGGATAGACGCCTCTCGTGGCTCAAACTAATAAAGCCAGGCAACAAATTCAAGCTTCTCCAAAATTTCTCTTTAAAATAATAATTTTATACTTCTAATTCCACGTTCGTCAATACATCATGTGTCGGGCCTCCACCAGAACTAGACTCCGGTACGGATGACACTGGAAAAGCCAGTGATTCGAGTTTATAAAGTGATAAACATGGATATTTTGATTACACAAACGCTTCACTTCAGAAAGCCTATATGCGCTAAGCTGGAAAGAGCCAGGATGTTATTTAATAAAACTCTGATTGTGTTTGACTGAAAGAAGATAGTCATGATATACACATATGGTTTAAGGGTATAAATCATGAGATCATTTTTATTTTGGGGTGAACTGTCCCTTTAAGAAAATGTCCAGAGCTGGAAGCTCATTGCTCATTCATTTTTGTTGTTGTTTGTTTAATATATTTAGGTCACAGCATAATTCTCATAATCATAGGTCTGATGACTTTATTTAGATATTGAAAACTGCCTAAACAATAGGCTAACTAGTAAATGTGTTCCAACTTTTGCCTGGTAGTGCCTATATTGTTTTTGTTTGCACATCCTCTCAACTCCAACCCAAACGTGTATGATATCTTGATATTAGCTACATGTATATGCATATTATGTTCTAAAAATGCATATTATATGCTGGCTCAGGCAATCCACATCTCATTGTAATGTCTTCTTTTGAACTCTATAGCCTGTAAATCACTTCTCAGAGGAATTAACGCGAAATGTCATCGAGTCATGATTGTGTGTGTGTGTGTGTGTGTGTGTGATGTTCTGTGATCATATATGGTTCCTCTGCTCTAGCTGTGTCTGCAGCACCAGAAGTGAACGACAGGCGACCCGGAAGGTCTGAACTCCCTCCGAAGGCAAAGCCGAAACAACATCTCAACCTTTCAATAAATCTAATAAATCCGCCGTCGAGCTCTGTAAGGTAGGCGTCTGTTTGTCTCTCTTCATATTCGCGAATGCATATAATTTTTTGACGTTTGCACGATGCAGTGAAACGATGCTAGTTTACCACAGTCATTCGAGCGAGCAAAAAAGTTCAAATAAAAGAAAAAAAAAATCATAAGCAGTTGCGCTTTGCAACAATACCCATCTGCGCGCGCCTGCATAATCGCGTCATGATAGAAATGTTGTATTTTGTCGGGAGGGATGCGCGTCTGCTTCCATTTGTGTGTGTTTTTCGCATCGCATGATTGTTGTAGGAAGTCTCTCGTTTTTTTTTTCTCCTCTCTGTTTTTTTTTTTTTCTCCTCCAGCCGGGCTATTCAAACCTGCAGATCTAAGTAAACAATCATTCACACACTTAATGCAAATAATGCGGCGTTTTACGCGTCGCTCCTTTGATCTGAATTCACGCGCTTTATTTTTGTCGCTAAAAAATTTGGGATCTGCAGAATATGGCGCCCTGTCCTTATAAAAATAAGACAGGCTGCCATTTTTGTTTTCCTTTTGTCTGAAATTTTTAATAAAACTGTCTGAGAATGTGGGAGAGGCAGACGCCGGGGACCTGCACTTTCCGTAGCCGCGATTTTACGCGATTTTCCGAATCTTTTTAATTCGATGTTTGATCAAAGACGACGTCGCTTTAATTGGGAATGGTTTCAAGGATGCCGATAGAATAAAATAAAAAGTTGAGTAAGTTTTATCTCAGTTTATATCAGAGACTCGGAGGCGTGTCATTCCTCGCCGAAATGTTTATTTGATATTTACGTGTTGTTTGAAGGTGCTTATTTGAGTGTGAATTAGTTTTAAATGTTATAGTCATCCTGCAACTCAAGACTTATTCCCCTCGGCGTCATTTAAATGAGACAGGAAGAAATAAGTCTTAATTGCCGATTACAAGTGTCTTTATTACAACTATAGCCTATTGAGTAATATTAAATTAGTAGAAATACGTACTACGGGGTTAGTTGCATGTAATTAAGCATAATTTATAGTTATTACTAGTACTAAAATGGAAAATGAACCATTTTTATAACTATATTTGTAATACACCTCAGATTAATGCCAATCTACGTGGTATATCATTGTTTGTTTGTTATTTAGAGGACATTTAGCACCATGATATTCTCGGAAATACTTACCAGATGTGAATTTCAGTGCCACATTAGTTGAGATCTTCATAATAATTAATTATAAACTACTTTTAGTGCAGGTAAGCTATTGGTTTTTACAAAACAATTAATTCTAAGTATTCATATTTATATTGTTATAACTATATTATATAATATATATAACTAAGTATTCCATATTTATATTATTATAACTTGTTATAACTAACAATCCAGCACTGTATTCACCACAGTAATTTATTTTTCTATGGAGAAGCGGTTGAATTGAACACTGACGCTCATCCTTCCGCTCAAGCCAATCTTTACCTTTAGAAACGTTTCCATACGGTGTGATTACTTTAGGCGTATCATTTTCATACATTATGTCTGTGACACCGTGCTATGAATGTTTTGGCAGTGCTTATGGGTCTTGAGAGTGTTTGACTAAGGGGCCTTGCAGAGAAATTCATTTACCGCAGCCAAAAATAATAAAAGCGATATGTCCAAATATATGAGGCCAGGCCCTGCTGAATATTTCCTTAATGATGCTGAAAGGGTGTCTGTTTCACTTCCTGCTAAAACTGTGGGGTAGAGTTTTCACTTTTCCATATGAATCAGACGCTGCAGTTGACATTTTTAGGTTTTAACATTCAGAGACACAAATATCATCATTTTCTTTTCTTTTTGTCACAGATCGACTTAATAAAGTGCCTTTTGTTTATAAGCTCTCACTGTAAATCAATATGTTAAGGCAACAGGTTTTTATATTAGGGCTCTTTAACTCATCTAAGTTAAAAGTAATACGAGACAACTTGATTTTTAAGGTCATGATTTAAGTTGAAATGACTTTAACCATTTAAGAACTGAAGTTGAAATAGGTTGAAATCTTTTACATTGTTGTGATAAGACTAACATAATCTGAACAAGTGTACACCAGCACAGCAAAGCATATTTACTAAAAACGTTTATGTATTTTGCCTTTAGCAATCCAACAAGCAATACTCAATTGCATTAGGAAGTTACTTGTTTGATTTTCCCAACGGGCGTCATGTTGAGGGATTATATTATTAATCCGCTATAGGTGTGTGAACTGTGTGATTTTGCCCGAAATACTGGTTCTGTGTTGTATCATATTAATACCACTGTGTCATGAATAATATGACGCAGCAATGTACCAATGCATTTAAAGGCACAGTCTACAATGAATGCGTTAGTATTAGTGCAAGTCTTCAATAAAAAGATCAATGGGAGTGATTCTACGTCACTGTAATAAAGCTTTATTATAACTCTGTACATGAAGCCAGATCATAGTGTTTAATTAAATCAGAATGGCATATTTTAACTAACCTTTAACTAAGAAAATTATTTATTTTCTTGAAAGTCCTGTTTTATTCTCAAATGTTGTTTCTCAACTGATATCCTGTTTAATTGAATTTTTGTCCTTAGATTAGATCTGCATTTCTTATCAATATATGATCCGGAGAGGTCAGACCTAATCTATGCGATACATATGTTCCTGTTTATTTCAGTCGCCCTAGTTTCATTCATTCACATTCTCTTAGTATATTGTCTTTCTTCCGGTTTCACAGACAAGGCTGAAGTCTAGTCCAGAGCCGTTTCAACTGAACGCAACGTGCATTGACACATCTTGAAATATGTCACTGCCATTGGTCTGTCTCAAGATGCACACCAGTAATGTTTTTATCTAAGGCACATTTATAAAAGCTACTTAAAGGAGTAGTTGACTTTTAAAAAAGCTTTTGCTGATAATTTACTCGCCCCCATGTCATCCAAGATGTCCATGTCTTTCTTTCTTCAGTCGAAAAGAAATTAAGGTTTTTCTCCATATAATGGACTTCAATGGGGTCCAAACGGTTTAAGGTCCAAATGAGAGTTTTATTGCAGCTTCAAAGGGCTTTAAACGACACCAGACGATGAATAAGAGTCTTATCAAGCGAAACGATCGCTCATTTAAAAAATAAATAAAAAAGTTTAAGTTTTATAAGCACAAACACTCTGTTCTGTGACGCGGGTTCGTGTCTCTCCTGAACAGAGCAAGGCGAGCATTTGTGCTTATAAAACGTAAAAAAAAACTAATAAAACTTTATTTATTTTTTAAAATAAATAACCGCTCGTTTCGCTAGATAAGACCCTTATTCATCGTCTGGTGTCCTTTAAAGCCCTTTGAAGCTGCACTGAAACTCTCGTTTGGACCTTGAACCGTTTGGACCCCATTGAAGTCCATTATATGGAGAAAAATCCTGGAATGTTTTCAGCAAAAACCTTAATTTCTTTTCGACTGAAGAAAGAATGACGTGGACATCTTGGATGACACGGGGGCGAGTAAATTATCAGCAAAAGTTTTTTTTTTTTTTGTGAACTACTCCTTTAATGTCCTAAATGAACTAAGGTCTAATCCTGGCTCAATCTTAGTCTTGTCTGTGAAACCAGGCCATAATCTGGGAATCTCAGTAGCAACGAATCTAAATTATGTATGCAATCCCAAAAAGGATCCATTTGGTTGGTTGTCATCCTAGGATTGGGCAAGTGACAGTGAATGACCTAAAATAAAGCATCATTAATCAAGCATGACTTTGTGTGTTTCAGAATGGCAGAACCTAGATTTAATAATCCATACTTCTGGCCTCCTCCGCCGTCTATTCCTGGTCAGGTAATGAAAATGAACGTGCATCAATCCCCTTTATATTTTTTTTATTTACTTTAGTTCTTCAGTAACAGATAAAAGTGCAATTACTGTATAAGATTAGAGTTTAAGATGCATCTTTCAATCAGTCAGATCTTTCGCTAGTCAGCAAATGCTCTTAACCTCGTAAAGACTGACGTGTGAAGTAATAGTAAAAAATCGAATTGTTTTGTAATGGAATGGTTTATTATTGAACCTTTAGACAAAATCAAAAAAAGAAAATTAAGCATCATATTTGATACACCAGAGTTATATATGAAGCTCATAGGAGGTTTTAATCAAAGGCCCAAACTGAGCAAAAATATGCAATTGCTGATATTTACATGGCCACATTTATAAACGGTGTAAAAGACTACTTATATAAAATGCATATAAATATCATTTGCCACACACAATATGTCTTGGTAAGATGATACTTGAATGTTTAGTTTTTATCGTGGAGGGAAATATAAGGCAAATAAAAAAAAAAGCTTGATGATTCATATTTGATATTCACATTTTCTAATTTTCTAAACAATAATGTATGGATAATCAAGTAAACCTAAGTTTCTTCAGTCCAGTAGGTATTCATTTTAAAATATTACTAATAATATAAAAGTTATTCTTGCATTTACTTTATACGAATCAGTGAAGATTTTACAGAAATGTTTTTAGAATGATACTAAAAGTTGTTTTACCTGCTTAAATGATCATTTAGACGATTTTTCAGCAGTTTTAATCATTTAAAGGCCTAAAGAAATGCATATCAAACATGGGTTTGTAGGGCTAAACATGAGTTCTTCTCATCATGTCGGAACCATCAGGTTGATCTCACTTTTTCCCAGCTGGATAATCTCGTGCTGATTAACAAGATCAAAGAACAGCTAATGGCGGAGAAAATCAGACCTCCGCACCTGCCGCCCACTTCTGTCCCTTCCCAGCAGCCCTTGCTGGTTCCACCCACATCCACAGAAGGCGGGCAGCAGAATATATCGACGCCCAAGCTGCAGCAGATGCCAGGACTCCACGTGCACAACAGCTCTCAGCCCGACATCGCCCTGCACGCTCGACCCGCCTCCAGCTCCGTCGCAGGTAAACCCTCCAGGCATGGAGCAAAGCTGCTCACTGACACGCATGCAGACTGCTAACTGCACTCTCAACTCGGGCAGGTCGCATTCTGGGGGACGTCAACTTGAATCTGGACGATAAGGCTGCCATTAAAGCAAGGGGATTGTGGGAAGACTGGCATTTGCGGCAAATCATAGACCAGCCGTCCAGAGCGAATCATCTTTCAGGTATGTGCATGTAAAATATGCTAATTGTTTAATACAATTATGTTTTTGCCATTATATACTAAACCCACCCCTAAACCTACCCAGCTCCACCCCTGATCCCTAAACCCACCCCTAAACCTACCCAGCTCCACCCCTGATCCCTAAACCCACCTCTAAACCTACCCAACTCCACCCCCTGATCCCTAAACCACCCCTAAACCTACCCAGCTCCGCCCCCTGATCCCTAAACCACCCCTAAACCTACCCAACTCCACCCCTGATCCCTAAACCACCCCTAAACCTACCCAGCTCCACCCCTGATCCCTAAACCCACCCCTAAACCTACCCAGCTCCGCCCCTGATGCCTAAACCCACCCCTAAACCTACCCAGCTCCACCCCTGATCCCTAAACCCACCCCTAAACCTACCCAACTCCACCCTGATCCCTAAACCCAACCCTAAACCTACCCAACTCCACCCCTGATCCCTAAACCCACCCCTAAACCTACCCAGCTCCACCCCCTGATCCCTAAACCACCCCTAAACCTACCCAACTCCACCCCTGTTCCCTAAACCACCCTAAACCTACCCAGCTCCACCCCTGATCCCTAAACCACCCCTAAACCTACCCAGCTCCACCCCTGATCCCTAAACCACCCCTAAACCTACCAGCTCCACCCCTGATCCCTAAACCCACCCCTAAACCTACCCAGCTCCACCCCTGATCCCTAAACCACCCCTAAACCTACCCAGCTCCACCCCCTGATCCCTAAACCTACCCAGCTCCACCCCTGATCCCTAAACCTACCCAGCTCCACCCCTGATCCCTAAACCACCCCTAAACCTACCCAGCTCCACCCCCTGATCCCTAAACCCACCCCTAAACCTACCCAGCTCCACCCCTGATCCCTAAACCTACCCAGCCTCCACCCCTGATCCCTAAACCCACCCTAAACCTACCCAGCTCCACCCCCTGATCCCTAAACCCACCCCTAAACCTACCCAGCTCCACCCCCTGATCCCTAAACCACCCCTAAACCTACCCAGCTCCACCCCCTGATCCCTAAACCTACCCAGCTCCACCCCCTGATCCCTAAACCCACCCCTAAACCTACCCAGCTCCACCCCTGATCCCTAAACCCACCCCTAAACCTACCCAACTCCACCCCCTGATCCCTAAACCACCCCTAAACCTACCCAGCTCCGCCCCTGATCCCTAAACCACCCTAAACCTACCCAACTCCACCCCTGATCCCTAAACCACCCCTAAACCTACCCAGCTCCACCCCCTGATCCCTAAACCCACCCCTAAACCTACCCAGCTCCACCCCCTGATCCCTAAACCACCCCTAAACCTACCCAGCTCCACCCCCTGATCCCTAAACCACCCCTAAACCTACCCAGCTCCACCCCCTGATCCCTAAACCCACCCCTAAACAGGACAGGGAGACAGGAAGTAAACAGAGCGTTACTGACAGACTGGGAAAAGAGGAGCTGCAATAATGTCAAATATGTGAAAAGCTGTTGTAGTAGAGTCACAAACAAAATCAAGAGTTTGTAACAGTGCATAATATGGCCTATTTAATTGAGGTATATTTTCAGGACTGTCACTGACGTCTTCTCGAAACACATCAGACAGCGTGACTCCGACCACCCCGACCACTCCAACCACCAGCAGTCAGACTCTTTCCCCAAACCTCATCTCAGGACTGGCCGGCGGGCCCGGGATGGAGGCTTTCAAAAACAGCGGAGGACTGGCAGGACTGCTGGGTCCCCCTCCCAAGAGCATAGGACGGGGTCGCAAAAAGATCAAAGCTGAAAACTCCTCCGGGCCGCTCTTAGTCGTTCCCTACCCGATCCTGGCCTCGGGAGTCGACCAATCACCCAGCGGCATCCCTGCCAAGGAGGGCAAAACATACAGGTAGAAGATTTGCGTTTAAAGGAACACTTCGGCCCAAAATTAAGATATTCTCCTCCAGTATTGCTCTCGTTTATTGCATGCATTTCATTTACATAGAAATATGGTGAATCAAGACAGTGAAGGTGCAAAGTCATGAACTGATAATTTGCTTACTTTGTATACGAACAAATAAAATAAAAGATAAAAGCATCGGACAAATTCATAAATGTTATTTAAAGGGATAGTTCACTTTGAAATTAATTTTTGATATGTTTTATCTTACCTCAAGCGCATCCAAGATGTAGGTCCACAGTATTTGTTTCCACAGTATTTTGATATTTTTAGGTCAAACCGTTCATATAATGGAGGTCTATGGTCACCACCTCAAAGAGCAGCACAGAGAAGTCCAAATTAAACATGATTTAATGACTCGTAAATGTAAGTACACACTGATGGCCTAAGACACGAAACGAGCGGTTTGTGTGAGAAAACCAACAGGATTTATATCGTTTTTACCTCGTTTAACCACAGCCACGTTCATAACAATTTTATTGCTATTTTTCAGCTAAAGTAGCGATATTGAATACTTGTCTTTTTGCACAATTCTGCCAAATAATTTGTGGTTATGAATTAATTTAAATTGAATTAATTTAAGAAAACGTTTGGAAAGATAATGTTGTGTTGCTCATGTGGATCAGCATTTACTGTGAACACACCGTGCATATACTTATTTAATGTTTACGTGATTTCATTTTAAAGCCCTAGATGTAAATATTGCGTTGATTTTTGGCTGCAAACGAGCATTCGATCTCTTTCTCCAAATCCAAATTGAATTGAATTCCCTTCGCCTGCAAGCCTCTTTCCAGCGTTATATATGGCTCCAAACTGCAGTATATGTCATCTATAGAGATTAGCTTCCATAAATTGCTTTTATACCATTTACAATTAGAGCCCGACCGATAAAGCATTTTGAAGGCCGATACCGATACAAATATTTTTGGGTTTTAAAATCCGATATATCGGCCGATATTTTATTTTTTTATTTATTTAAACTGGACATGATAGTCACAAATTTTGTCATGCTTATTTGAGTTCAGAGAACTGATGCGGATGATCTTTTAATTGTTATTCAAGCAATGACCAACTTAACGAGTGTTGCCAACAGGAACGGTGTAGAGCGCCCTCTGGTGGACAAACTATACAACTCCAACACTCATGACATGGTTCAAGCGTGTTTCGTCCGTTTTTATTTTATTTTTGAAATATTCATTTATCGGCCATTATAACCGCCGATACCGATAGCTTGGAAAATGCCTAATATCGGCCGATAATATCGGTCTGCCTCTATTTACAATAGTACTAACCACACAAACCGCTCCTGAGTCCCCCACATACCCCTATTTTCAATCGTTTTTTTCACATTTTGCAGATGTAAAGTGTGTCCGCTGACGTTCTTCTCCAAGTCGGACATGCAGATACACTCCAAATCCCACACGGAAGCAAAGCCCCACAAGTGCCCTCACTGCACCAAGTCCTTCGCCAACGCGTCCTACCTGTCTCAGCACCTGCGCATTCACCTGGGAGTGAAGCCTTATCACTGCTCCTACTGCGAGAAATCCTTCCGCCAGCTCTCCCACTTACAGCAGCACACCAGGTACTGCAAGAGCTCGTGTCCACAAGCGTGCTGTCACTGTGTCCAGGCATGGTATTACCAGGATCAAACGAGGATATTTCGAGATTGTAAGACGTTTAATCTTGTGTTTTGACGTTTTCCGTCACCTTCTGCTTGTTGTTTTGCAGAATCCACACAGGCGATCGGCCGTATAAATGTCTACATCCAGGCTGTGAAAAGGCCTTCACGCAGCTCTCCAATCTGCAAGTAAGACCCACATATCTCTTCTCTTGTAATCGGTCAGAAAAATTCTGTCATTAATTACTCACCCTCATGTCGTTCCAAACCCATAAGATCTTTCATTTTGACGCTTCAAATAGTTCATGAAGAGATCGTAAGATATGAGCGATTTAGTCCAAGTTTTCTGAAGAGACTCGATCACTTTTTATGATGAACAGATTGAATTTAGGCGTTTATTCACATATAAACAGTGTTGTGCAAGTTACTTCCAAACTGTAATACATTACTTGTTACTGTTATTTAAAAGTAATTCATTACCTTACAATATTACTGTCCCAGAATTGTAATGCGTTACATTACTCATGTATTACTTTTGAGTTACTTTCACCAAAATAACTAAGTAGAACTTAACTTTGGGGCTGTAACGATATGCAATATGAAACCGAAATCGCGATTCGCCACACGACTCAGATCCACGAACCTACAGAATCGCGACACACCTCTTCCAACTCCAGCGTTATTCTCCTTACCGTCCAGATCCAATGCTGCCTTATCTTTAAATTAGGCTATTAGTATTGTTTGAAGTTAACATTTGAAGTTAACCACAAAACTAGTTGAGAAAAAATTATTTAAAATTGGGGAAGTCCAGTATTATGGACATGATGACATTTGCAGTCAAAACTTGAAATAAAAATTCTCAGAAAATACATGTATTGAAGCGTATAAAGGCTTCTTCCTTAAAGGACTCCAGACATTAGACAAATATCAGTCTATGTTTTATTTTTAATATTAGGGAAAAGACGCACATTTATGCGTGACAAAAAAATGGCAAAATATATTTTTTGTAATTATTTTAATTACACTGCGCAAATCGGATGAGGAAGGGTTGGCTCTCCAGTCTCCATAGAACTTAAAATATTCATTTTATTTTAGTTTTCGTGTTCGCATTTATGAGGAAAAAACAATGTTACAGACGCGACCGCTCTGAACTGGCACTGAAAGACTGCTTTAAAACTTTCACATAGTCTGTTGCCTTTAAGAAGTAAAAGCAGACAATACACTGTAATACAACTGTAATACAAGCCTCACTGAACATGTAACGAGTAAAATATTACTGAAAATTGATTAGTAATGCCTTACACTACTGCGTTACAGCAAAACGTAATATGTTACTGTAATGTATTTCTTTTGTAATGCGTTACTCCCAACACTGCATATAAACATTGATCAACTCTCACATCAGTTGTGGTAAACGGAAGCTCAATCATGTGGTTCATTCTCGTGTTACGCTGTACGTTTGAGCTTCAGCAAGAACCAATCAAGTTTCTATGTAAATAAATGCCTAAATTCAATGTTCATCAAATAAAGTGATTGGATCTCTTCAGAAAGTTAGTACTAAACCACTCAATTCATATTGATTAGTTTTACGATCTCTTTATGAACCTTTTGAAGCGTCAAAGTGGTAGTTGCGTAGCTGTCAATGGAGGGGATTTCATCAAAAATATCTTCATTTGTGTTCTTGCGGGTTTGAAACAACATGAGGATGAGTAAATAATGACAGAATTGTCATTTTTGGGTGAGCTATCCCTTTAACCCTGAGCTCTGTCATCTGTGTGTTGGTGAATAACAAGAGCGTTGTGTTTCTGCAGTCCCACCAGAGATCACATAATAAAGACAAGCCTTACAAGTGCTCCAACTGTTACCGCGCGTACTCTGACTCCGCCTCCCTCCAAATCCACCTATCGGCTCACGCCATCAAAAACGCCAAGGCGTACTGTTGCAGCATGTGTGGGCGCGCATACACCTCTGTGAGTACTACAGCTTTCCTCTTCCTCTTCCTCTTCACTCTTCTCAGCCCAGTGGAAGATAAGAACGTACAAACCAAGAACGTATGCTCGAAAAATGTGTCTCGCTAAGTCTTTTATAATTAATATTCATGCAGAATTTATGACCGACTTTACATTATTGGAGAGATTAAAAAATGCAGGATCATAAAAATTAAAAAAAGTCTATGTATAAAGGTTATTAAAATGATGGGGGGGGGAATAAATGGTGACTAGTTACAGTAAATGCATTTCATATATATATATAAATATATATATTAAAATATTGATTGTAAAGCTATTTTCACAGTTTCGAAACAAATAGAAATATGATTATTTAACCCTCTGGGGTTCTTCGTTTAACAGTCACACTCGGGAACTTCGGGTCAAAATTGACCCAAAGGGCGGGATTCATATTTAAAAAAGAAAATCATAGTTTTTTTTTTTTTTACTTGTTTTTTATAATATTTCTTTTCTTTTTTGGTGTTTTGAGCAAATTTCAAAAATACAAAAATTTATAATTAGTATTAATGCAATAATTACGACCAAATTTTCCCCCATTGAATATAATAGAAAAAAATATTTGAAAAAAAATAATTTTTTTTAAAGCTGTATTTCATTTTGGAGTCAAGCCTAGGCCTCATAAAAGCAATTTTTGAAATTAGAGGGACGCCATCGCGTGGACAAACTGAGCTTTTTAAAAATGCAAAACACATGCATAATCTGAATTTTTTTTTGGTGTGTGTGTGTGTGTGTGGATGTGTCTGTTTTGCACTCTTGATGTTTTATAGATTCACCCCTTCACTGTTGTGTGCTTTTTTTCAAGATCGTTGCTGATTTGTAGATTGTACGCACAAAAAAACTCAGTATTTTTGCCAATTTCCCATTCATTTCCTATGCGGGTCATTTTTGACCCGACGGTCCTGAGTGTGACTATTTTTTTACGACCATAGACTTTTCAGATCCTGTCCCCAATTTTTTTGGGGTGTTCATATACCAAGTACCATTAAAGTCACCAAGTTTCGGACCATTCTGATGAAGCTACGATTTTTAACATTTTTTTTATTTAAACGCTTCGGGTCATTATTGGGATTGAAATACAATGTGACCATTTAAATATCTTGTTATTTATTTGTTCCACGGGTTGAGATACGCTGGGATGTTACCTTTTTTTATTCTTTTTTAAAAAAGAATTAGAAATGTAAAATAAAAAGTGAAACATTTTATTTTGTGAATCTACTGTATTGGGGGGGGGGGGGGGGAACGATGATGCGATAGATTTAATGATGCACAGATAAAACCTTTTAATACATAAGATAAAATGTATTGCATTTAATTAAAAATCCCTTTGCCATGAGAAGAGACGAAACACACGTGAGACCTTCACCTTCAATCAAGTACCACCATTGGATAGATTTAGACAGCCTTACAGTATTGTAAATATGTATTTAAATGTCCAGTACCAGCTTGAGAACAAACAGGATGTGTCATTTCCTCTCTTTTAGGATTTAGTGAACATATTCATGCAGTTTATAGTCTTTTAGCAATATATGCAATCACTGTTTTCATGAATATCTTGGTAACACTTTAAAATAAGGTTCAATAGTTAACATTAGTAAATGCATTAACTAACATGAGCTGACGATGAGCAATGCATTAGTTACAGTGTTTATTAATCTTTGTTAATGTTAGTTAATTCAAATCCAGCTGTTCATGTTAGTTCACAGTCCATTAACCCCTTAACTGTCACCCCCCCTTTTTTGAATATAGATGAAAATGCACATTTCGAACTTAAATGGTTGTAATTCAAGAACGCTCTGGAATATAGACGTAAAAATGGTCTCGTTTTAAAGAAGACATTTGGCAGATTTTGAAATAAATTAAGAATGTGAAACAGAAGAAAAGTTATAGAAGTTTGAGTTTATGAAAATGTACAATATAAAAAAATTAATTATTCATATTTTATATAAAATATATATTTTTTTAAAACCTGGCAACTGCTAAAAAATCAAAGCCAAAAATCTGAATAAGTTGTGTTTCAAATTTTAGGTTGATATCTCAAAAAATGAGCTTTCAGTGAGATTTTGTTTGGGCGCAGTACCAAACTTTTTCACTAGGGCACAACCAGACTCCATTACTGCCCATATAAGGGCGCCTCCATTTCCATATGAAGTAATAATTATTATAATTATAAAATAATTGAATGGAGGCTTTCTTTTGAACTCTTGGCATGAAAACAAACAAGTTTCTACCCTTCTTTCATGATTTTTCATGTTCATCACAATTTCAAAATAAAGGTTAGAGTATGAGTATGAAAGTATGAAAGAGTATGAAAATATTTTTGTTGCAAATTGATAAATTACGGCTCCTCTGTAATATATTTTGAAAATCAATCACCAAATTCTAAGCTTTCAAATGATATATAGTTTGTCAAGATTAGTTTAGATTTAGTATAGGATAATACTGTTTTAAAAATATAATGGATTGACACTAAATACAACCTTTGATTTTAAGAACGTATTAATGTTGGAATTAATATTGTATTATTATATTATACATGTTAACTAACGAACCTTATTGTAAAGTGTTACCAATATCTTTTAATGTCCCTTCCCAGGAGACCTACCTTATGAAGCACATGTCCAAGCACACGGTGGTAGAACATCTGGTGAGTCAACACTCGCCACAAAGGACCGATTCCCCCAACGTTCCCGTTCGCATTTCCCTCATCTGAGCTCCGGGTCCTGCGGTCAGTCTTTCCCAATCTTGGCATAAGCAAGCAAAATCGCCTGTTCTTGGTGGTTTGACTTTTTTTTTTTTTTGGTGTGTGTGTGTTAGTTTGTTTAATTTTTGAGAACATTCCAAAAGGTATTAGACTGTGCGGATAGAGGCTGAAAACACAGCGGCGACTTCGGGAGGTCGAAGTTACACGCGTCACTCTTCTTGAACTCGTTGTTGGGTTCGATACGGAATAATCGGGAAATCCAAAGATGGTTTCACAGCACTTTCAGGCCACGCAGGTTTGGCTTTAAACGTTTCTGGTCTGTTATGACAATAAAGGCATTGCTCTTGGCAGCTAAACGTTTGGGACTGTAGGTATTATGCATTATAAAATCAGAAGACATACTTTGGACCAAGTCCAGTACCTCCTCTCTTATTTTTCTATGCTGTCTGGGAAAAACACCCTTCTCTTGGGCAACTCCGAGTTGGTTTAGAGACCAATGGTCTTGTGTTTTGATAATGTTTTTCTTTCCTTGCTTGTAGGGAAATTGTATTAAAATACGTTTAGCATTCAAGTAAACTTCTCTGTTATAAACCTGCAGAGGACTTTACTGACAAATCAGCACATTTAGATGTTTTCTTAGTGCTTTACAAAAATGTTTTGTGGTCTGGTGCCAAAAATGAAATATGAAAAATGGCGTGAACACAGAATTCACACTTTAAAAAAGTGTAAACTTGCACCAACTCAAGTCAGCATGCATTTGATGTTCTCGAAACTGTCAGGAAATGTCCACAATCTTATATTTTGCATAAAGAAAATGAAGGTTTAGTTTTTTTTTTTGCATTAATCCCCTTATTATTTAAATCGTAGAGTACACTTATTGTTGTATTTGTAACACTTTACAATAAGGTCTCACTAGTCAACTAACAGCGATCAATGTATTTTATTAATCTTTGTTATACTATGGGACGGTTGAATGCTTGAATCTGATTGGTTGGCACACGTTCAGGCCGAATGATTTCTGTTATTTCAAAGGTTTAGTAAATAATTATAGTAAACAATAGGATAAAAACAACTGATTATGTACAGAAAGCACATATCAGATGTAATGTTTTGTTAATAAAATGTTAGTTCACAGTGCATTAACTAATGTTAACAAATGAAACCTTACTGTAAAGTGTTAGCATTGTACTAAACTTAGCTCATGCTTTTATTTTAATATTAATTTGCCCAGACAGTTTTTATTACTGTATAACAGTAATGTGATTTAATTTTATTTTCCCTCCAAACCAGTACATTTTTTTTTCTCTACTGGTTTGGAGGGATTTTACGAGAATTTAAAAAAAAAAAAAAAAAAAACCTTAAATGGTTTCGTTTAGTTTTATTCGTATTAAAAATTCCTACTTTTCGTTTAATTTGGGGTTGAAATATAACGTGGACATGTTCTTGAAATTCAGCCATATGCCGTTTTAAATTTGACACAGGACAGGGGGATAATATCTGGATTACAATGCAGAGTTGCCCATGAGATTTGTGTAGCTGAATTGATGTCTAGAATACCTCCTTGGCTTATTATACATGTTTATACTTATTACCATGTTTAAATATTAACAACTAACATGTTGATTTTACACATTTTTAAGCCTTAACCATTTTATCACTAGTTGTTTACCATCACATTTTATATATTTTATACCATATTGGTGTTTACTTGTGTATTCAGTACTTTTTATGTAATTTTATTTCCTAGCATGAACATGCTGTAAATAAACTATACAGTACTTAAGTGTTAACCAGTTTATATAAAATGACTACATGTCTAGTTATTATAAAATATACCTTTTTAATTGTCTTGAAATGTGGTACTCGATAAGATCCGCCTTGGCTGCTAAATGCAAAGTCAAGACACGCCGATGGAACGGACTTTGTAAAAGTAAGCAAATAAATATATGAGAAAATTCTGCGTCGGTGTGTGTTTGTGCCTGCTAGGTTATCACAAATGCTTTTACCTCTGATTATGACGTTAGTGAGTTTTGCGAATTAGCAGACATGATGTCAATGTTGAAAACTGATCTTCATGTCACTTTGGATGAAGCCATCTTCTGTAAAGAGGAAAGAGGAGAAGCTCCTGTCCCATTAGAGCGGTTCACACTTCCTGTTTGTCAAATACTCTCAGGTAAGACAATTACTGACTAATAATATAAATTAATAATGCTTAGTGGTTTCTAGTATGTTGATATCCAGAGTTACACATGTGTTTTGGTGTCGGTGAAGGGGCACTTAGATTAAACAGAACAATATACGCTAATTCTTAGTGTGAACGTCAATGATGAGGAAAAGTGAATGTTTTTTGAGATCTTTATTTAGAAATATTTATGATTATACTGAAAATAAAGTGAAGTTTATGTAGGAAAAGTGGTTTGGTCCTCGCCCTCTATGACACGACTCTCCGTGGTGTCCTCCTGCTGTAAAATATGAACACAGATCATACACAACTTAAACTAAACCAATGTTATATTGTAAACCTGTGAATTTTTCAATCATACTCACATCACAATTGTTCCCGGCCAGGCGTTCGATGTGCTCGGACGTTTGCGCTGCCGTCTGTCGTAGATGACTGTTTTCTTCTTCAAGCAAATTTATCCTGACGAAGTTCAACCAGAAATGCAGTTTTGATGGATCAGAAAAAACACAACGACACAACTGATCATCAAATGTGTGGTAAGTTCATTTAAAAAAAGGCTCCCACTTTATATTAAGTGGCTTTAAAGGAGTAGTTCACTTTTAAATTGACTTTTGCTGATAATTTACTCACCCCCATGTCATCCAAGATGTCCATGTCTTTCTTTCTTCAGTTGAAAAGAAATGAATGTTTTTGATGAAAACATTCCAGGATTTTTCTCCATATAATGGACTTCAATAGGGTCCAAACGGTTCAAGGTTCAAATGAGAGTTTCAGTACAAACTGCAAAATTGTTCAGTTCGAACACGTTCATCAAAATGAACGAATCTTTTTTTCGTGTCATTTGGCTCATTCAACGAACGAGTTGACTCTGGAAAAGATTTGTTCATTTTGATGAACGTGTTCGAATAGGAGAGCCATGAACGCGCATCACAGAACAGAGCAAGGCGACCATTTGAGCTTATAAAGCTTAAACTTAGTTTTGTTTTTTGTTTTTAAATGAGCGATCGTTTCGCTTGATAAGACCCTTATTTATCGTCTGGAATCGTTTAAAGCCCTTTGAAGCTGCACTGAAACTATCGTTTGAACCGTTTGGACCCCATTGAAGTCCATTATATGGAGAAAATCCTGGAATGTTTTCATCAAAAACCTTCATTTCTTTTCGACTGAAGAAAGAAAGACATGGACATCTTGGATGACATGTGGGCGAGTAAATTATCAGCAAAAGTTTTTTTAAAAGTCAACTACTCCTTTAAGTACTACAGTATGTACTTGCATTGAAATTAATACTTTGATACAGTTGACTTATACATGCTTTTACACTCTATTTATATTTTGAAAATACCTTCATGTACTTAATTTATGTAATTACGTTTGTAATTACACACACCTGACCCTAACCTTACCCGTATCACACCTCAATAGCAGCAAAAGTGTTTTACAATACATCATAAACACAACAAGTACATAGTATTTATTTTTAGCTTAAAGCCACTTAATATAAAGTGGGACTCTTAAAAAAGTCTCTTATTCTCAGCAAGGCTGCATTTATTTATTCAAAAACACAGTTAAACCTGTTATAGTGTGAAATATTATTTAAATAACTGTTTATTCCTGTGATTTTCAGCATTATCACTCCAGTCTTCAGTGTCACATGATCCTTCAGAAATCATTTGTGGATTCTGTGATGTTTTTGTTTTGTTTTTCAGAACAGTGGAAATTTTGTCTTTACTGTCACTTTAATTTCTTTTAAAAAAATCCTGCTGACCCCAAACTTTCCCACATATCCAATAGTACCTAATTTGCATGGAGGAAACTGCATCCGAAGCATTTTTCTGTGCCTCTTCGAAGTCGTGCAGCTGTAAAAGAAGACCTCTCTTCTTCTGAAGCAGACTCTCATTCTCAGACGTGACCATCTTCATCATGTCCGAGGTCTGGACCATCGTCACCATGTGTGATGTCATTTAAAAGTCATACAACTTTTGAATATTTTATTAGTATTCATTTTACCTTTTCCTCCTGTTTCCTCAGAATACAAATCTCTTTCTCCAGCTCTTTTATTTTGTCGTCCCGCCACCCCGTCTCTCTCAGGTAAAGCCCTCTGGCCCGGCTCAGCTTGTTTTTGTAGTGGATTCGCTTGTCGTTGTATTTACTGGAAACGTAAAGCACATGCTAAAGAAGAGTGATTTTACTTTAAATCACTCAACAAAAAAGCATTTTAAATTCATCTTTAATGTATGGATCTTTTTGCAGCGCTGCTTTAGCATCATTGAGATGCTAACTAAAATATTGTTTTCATTAATATATTAAAAGTTGTTAATTTTTAATTCATGGCCGCTAAAAAGGATGTTCTGTAGTATGAATGATATTCGGAAGTACTACATTCACCATGTTGCCCTGATCACGTGACCCACCAGTGTCAGTTCATTCATAAATCCTCTCCCGTGGCCTCATGGGATAGTAAAGTGTCCATCATATGAATCTCACTGGAATAGATAGGTCATCCGGATACTCTTTTATGAGCACTATGAATTCAGAATTATTTTGTCACATGTTTGACCTACTATATATGATGTGATGCAGCCCTCTCGTCTTCTCTGATGATGTGTTTACCGACTCGAGGGCGGAGCATGAGATCCACCAATAGCAAACCACAACCATCCAATCAATTCCCCACAGACAAAATCAAGTCCCGCCGTACATTTGTTCTTGTTCGAGAAGTCGTTTCACTCAGATACAGTGGTGTGAATAAGTTTGGACAGCCATGCTAAAGTTGCCTAAAAAGAGGAATAAAAAATCATCTTTTGGATATTGATCTTAATGCCTTAATTAGGAAAATGAGGAAAACTCCAACCTTTAAGGACACCAATTTTCTTTGTGAATGAATAATGTGTCATAAATAAATAAATGTTTTTCCTTAAAATACAGGGTGCGTAAGTCAGGGCACCCCTATGTTAAATTCCCATAGAGTCAGGCAGATTTTTATTTTTAAAAGCCAGTTATTTCATGGATCCAGGATAATATGCATATTAATATAAATATCAAAATATCCCCACATCATCACACACCTGGCTTCCACCACACCTAGAGATTGGCATGGGGTACTTCCCATAAGATCATCTTTCAATGCAAATCAAACCAGCTATTAGGCGAACTGAAGTAAACCATGCCAATCTCTAGGTGTGGTGAAAGGTGTGTGATGATGTGGGGATATTTTAATATTTATATTAATATGCATATTATCCTGGATCCATGAAATAACTGGCTTTTAAAAATAAAAATCTGCCTGACTCTATGGGAATTTAACCCTGACTTATGCACCCTGTATTTTAAGGAAAAACATTTATTTATTTATGACACATTATTCATTCACAAAGAAAATTTGTGTCCTTAAAGGTTGGAGTTTTCCTCATTTTTCTAATTAAGGCATTAAGATCAATATCCAAAAGATGATTTTTTATTCCTCTTTTTAGGCAACTTTAGCATGGGTGTCCAAACTTATTCACACCACTGTATTTGCCACAATAAGGGAGAAAACGCAATCACAACTTCCGTTTAATGTCGACTGTAAGTAAAATACCTCCTCTCAGTGTCCACGCTAACTAGAGCTAGCTGAAGCTCAGTCCTCAGAGAGTCCGCCTCCTGTTGACTGTCACTGATGTCTTGTTGGAGCTGCTTGTACAGCAAATAAACAGATTTAGAGTTAGTAAACAACATTGCAATCTGTTGACTAAAGCAGATTTACGATTCCCTCAGCCACACAAATGTCAGGTACCCTGAGGTTCTCCTGCTCCGCGTCGCTGATGCGGTGTTGAAGTTGTGTGTTGTTTCTCCGCTGGGACAGCAGCTCTTGTTTGGTGGTGCTGAGGATCTTCTGGATGCCCTGGAGCTCCTTAAACAGCCTCTTCTGCTCCTCTGCGTCCTGCTGAAGCTGGACTTCCTGTGACTGATGCGAAGAATAATAATGCCTTACATTTATATAGTGCTTTTCTAGGTATTCTCAACCACTGAAAGTGTGTGTTCAGGGTCACAGCAGGGGTCCCCAAACATTTTTGACCGTGGATTTACTTGAAGTACATCCTGAGAGCCATATTCACAAATTCACGGTTCTCTGATGTCGGTTAATGGTCAAATTATATATAATATTGAATCTGTTTTCAGTAAATGATTTATTTTGATTGTTTCTATTTTAAAGTTATTTAATATTTCTATATAGGGATTCACAACTTGGCCACAATAATAAAAAACAAAAATAGAATTATTTTGTCAGGGTATGGCAATTTTAACAGCGATATGATGATGATGATGATGATGATGATGATGAAACCAAGTAAGACCTCTTTCAGGGTCTTTATTATTATTACCATAATTATTCATAAAAATAATAATTAGTTTTAACCCTAATTATAAAAATATATTACTATTGTAAATTACAGTTGTACTGTAAAAAAAACAACAGTTTTTGTGATAATTATAAAAATAACTATTTTATGTGTTAAATTATTCACTTTTAAACGTCCAAATCCGCTTTTAACATTTAAAATCCTCCAAAGTTTTATTTGGCAGAATAGAAGTGAAATGCTGTCCTCAGATCAGAAGTGTTGGAAATTATGCAAATGCGTAAATAAAGTAACCCAGCTAAAGTGAACGTTATTTCAACTTAAACTGCATTACCCATAATTCTGTACAGAGTCGAAAGAAGCAAACCATGCAGGAATAGCGCTTTAGCTCCTCCCATTCCTATGACGTATACACAAATATATAATCAACATTTTTGAGTGAGTAGTTTATATGTTTTTATCGTTTTTAATTCGATTATGCTGTTCACAGTGCTTCATGGGATTGTAGTTCTTTCCATCACTAAATACGTTAAGTACACAGCCTTGTACCATTGTCCGATTTTCCATATACTTTCTTAGGCCATCTCAGGCCATCAATGTGTACTTACATTTACGAGTCATTAAATCATGTTTAATTTGTCTTCTCTGTGCATGCTCTTTGAGGTGGTGACCATAGACCTCCATTATATGAACGGTTTGATTTTTTCAAAATTGAAAATACTGTGGAAACAAAGACATCTACTGTATTGGATGTCCTTGAGGTAAGCTAAAACATATCAAAAATTGATTTCAAAGTGAACTATCCCTTTAAGAAAGACTTTTTGAAGTCCCTGTGGGAGAAATGAATAGAAAAAAATCCTTTACCTGGACCAAAGCTCTGGCCTGATGGATTTCCATCTGCGTGGTCTTTGTCAGCTGTCTGGTCTTCTCCTGCTCCTCCTGGAGGACAAACTTCAGCCGGCGAACTTCAGCGTCCTAAAAAACTCAGTGATTTAGTCCCTTCTCATAACTAATGACCAAACCAAAGTCAAATCACTCTGGTTACCTGCTTCAGGTGTTTGTCACACTGTCTTTCCACATCCTGCACCTCTAGCTCCCGCACCTTAGATACTAAATCTCTGATCTGTGAATGCACAAGATGCATGCATTAAAGCATGTGTGTGTGTGTGTGTGTGTGTTTTCCTTCTCAGTGCTCACCTCGAGCTGAAGGCTGCTGACGGTGGTCCTGTAATCGCTCGTCTGCTTCTCACAGAGGTTCTGAAAGTCTCGCACTAACTGCTCCGTCTCCGTCCTCTTCCTCTTCTGCTCTTCACACTCATCCACTGCTCTCCTCCGCAGGTCCGCCTCCATCTCAAACTCCATCCGCAGCTTCAGTGTGACCCGAGTCAGGTCCTGCAGCGTGATCAACCTGTCCTGCATCTCGTCGAGACACCTGGAAAACACCAGAGGTGTGTCCATGTTTTCTCCGCAGAATTTGCCATTGTCTTTCTTTATTCTTCTAAAAATTATGTATATAAATAAGGTCCATTAGCAGGAGTATGTTTATCCATTATATATAGGTCGAACCGTTTATGAATATCCTCTTCCTGGAGCGTCTGGGCTTTGGATGGAGAGACGGTGCTGTCAGGGGCTTCTGCCTGTTACAGTAACATAACATGATCAATTGAAGTGATATAATATGAACGTGTGTTTATATATGAAGAGTTCAGATGCAAAAGCCTCTAAATGCCATTTGAAATTTTCTTTTTTAATGATGATTTTTTGTCAAACTTGTATATTCAAGTTCAGTAATTTCACTTAAATAACAATTAATAGGTAATTACCATTGCCATTTAAGTGAAATTACTGAACTTAAATATACAAGTTTTATAAAAATCATCATTAAAGAAGAAAATTTCAAATGGCACTTAGAGGCTTTTGCATCTGAACTCTTCATATATATATAATATTCAAACGTTTTATAACTTTATTAACACTACCATGTTTAAAAAAAGGGTCTTCCCACCAAGGCTGCATTTATTTGATCAAAATAAAGTAAAAACTTTTTTTTTTTTTGACGTATTATTACAATTAAAAAATACTCAAATGTATTCTATTTGAGTGTATTGTAAAATGTAATTTATTCCTGTGGGAATAAATCATTACTCCAGTCTTCAGTGTCACATGATCCTTCAGAAATCACTCTGATATGATGATTTGATGCTCAAGAAACTTTTCTCATTATTAGTTGAAAACAGTTCTGCTGCTTAATATTTTTGTGGAAACTAATAAAAAAAAATAATGTTTATTTGAAATAGAAATCTTTATAACATTATAACACTGTCACTTTTGATCAATTTAATGCATCCTTTCTAAATAAAAGTTTCTTTCAATTCCTTAAAATAATTTTAGTGACCCCAAATTTTTTGAACAGTTAGTTATGTATGTATATGTTTCTGGAAGAACCATTTCTTTATGCATCTTTAAACAGATGATTATCTTACCATTTCAAGCAAATTCACACGCTCTGCCTGTAGTCTCTTCACACACACCCTAAGATAACACAGTTCTTCTTCCTGTTTCTCATTTATCTCTTTTATTTTTCGCAGTTCAGCCACTTCTAAGAAAAGCAAGTAAAACTATAGGTCAGTTCAGCTGAGAGGTTGATTCTACTAAGATGCACAAGACAGAGAAATGAGGAATAAATGATACCACAGCGTTTCAGTTTCTCCACTTCGTGTCGGAGGAATTCAACTTCCATTTGAGCTTCTTGCAGCTCTGGTTCTAAAACAAAAGCATTAATTTTGATTTATCAGTATGTTTATGAGTGCTCCCACCTTTTAATCCCTAGTGTGAGACCGGTGAAGGGATTTACCGTAAGCCTTCTGGGTCAAGAGAGCAGACTCGAGCTCATCCGTGAGTCTGCGGATCTCCTTGTGGGCCATGGAGAGCCGGGCTGAGGCTTCTTCTACATCTCGCTCCAGTTCTTGTAACGTCCATCCCTTCAGCTTGTCATCCCCACTGCACCGCATGTCAACCTCCTGCTACAAACACAAACACTCATATAAGACCACTTGACCGTGCGTATTTTGTGTATTTCATTAACCAGTGCATGCTTTGTAGGCACTGAGCACGACAGCATCTAAGATGCTACTCCAAGAAATCCTCAACTTGGATGCTTAAGGAAAAAACATTAACAAGAAAAGGAATCAAAGTTAGTAAAAGTGTAAAGTTAGTTCAAATGCAAAGTAAAAAAAGTGTAAAGTAAATTGTAAAGGTGAAAGTAAAGGAAATCAAAGGTTAGTAAAAGTGTAGTTAGTTCAAATGGAAAGTAAAAGAAAGTGTAAAGTAAATTGTAAAGATAGTAAAGGTGAAAGTAAAAGAAATCAAAGGTTAGTAAAAGTGTAAAGTTAGTTCAAGTGTAAAGTAAAAGAAAGTGTAAAGTAAATTGTAAAGATAGTAAAGGTGAAAGTAAAAGAAATCAATGGTTAGTAAAAGTGTAAAGTTAGTTCAAATGTAAAGTAAAAGAAAGTGTAAAGTAAATTGTAAAGATAGTAAAGGTGAAAGTAAAAGAAATCAAAGGTTAGTAAAAGTGTAAAGTTAGTTCAAATGTAAAGTAAAAGAAAGTGTAAAGTAAATTGTAAAGATAGTAAAGGTGAAAGTGAAAGAAATCAAAGGTTAGTAAAAGTGTAAAGTTAGTTCAAATGTAAAGTAAAAGAAAGTATAAAGTAAATTGTAAAGATAGTAAAGGTGAAAGTAAAGATACCAAATGTTATAAAAATGTAAAGTTAGTTCAAGTGTAAAGTAAACGAAAGTGTAAAGTAAATTGTAAAGATATTTAAGGTGAAAGTAAAGGAAATCAAAGGTTAGTAAAAGTGTAAAGTTAGTTCAAATGTAAAGTAAAAGAAAGTGTAAAATAAATTGTAAAGGTGAAAGTAAAGGAAATCAAAGGTTAGTAAAAGTGTAAAGTTAGTTCAAATGTAAAGTAAAAGAAAGTATAAAGTAAATTGTAACGGATAGTAAAGGTGAAAGTAAAAGAAATCAATGGTTGGTAAAAGTGTAGTTAGTTCAAATGTAAAGTAAAAGAAAGTGTAAAGTAAATTGTAAAGATAGTAAAGGTGAAAGTAAAAGAAATCAAAGGTTAGTAAAAGTGTAAAGTTAGTTCAAATGTAAAGTAAAAGAAAGTGTAAAGTAAATTGTAAAGATAGTAAAGGTGAAAGTAAAGATATCAAATGTTATAAAATTTAAAGTTAGTTCAAGTGTAAAGTAAACGAAAGTGTAAAGTAAATTGTAAAGATAGTAAAGGTGAAAGTAAAGATATCAAAGGTTAGTAAAAGTGTAAAGTTAGTTCAAATGTAAAGTAAAAGAAAGTGTAAAATAAATTGTAAAGGTGAAAGTAAAGGAAATCAAAGGTTAGTAAAAGTGTAAAGTTGGTTCAAATGTAAAGTAAAAGAAAGTGTAAAGTAAATTGTAAAGATAGTAAAGGTGAAATTAAAGATATCAAAGGTTTTAAAAGTGTAAAGTTAGTTCAAGTGTAAAGTGTAAAGTAAATTGTAACGGATAGTGAAGGTGAAAGTAAAAAGAAATCAATGGTTAGTAAAAGTGTAAAGTTAGTTCAAATGTAAAGTAAAAGAAAGTGTAAAGTAAATTGTAAAGATAGTAAAGGTGAAAGTAAAGGTCCTCATGTAAAATAAACATAGTATACTGTGAAAGTTGGTAAAAAGTGTGAAGTAAAGGTATAAAGTAAGTATCAATTTAGTAAAGGGTTAGTAAAAGTGTCAAGTAAAAGAAAATGTCAAGTAAATTGTAATGATGGTAAAAGTGAAGATAAAAGAAATCAAAAGGTAGTCAAAGTGTAAATTAAAAGTGTCAGGTTAGTAAAGTGTAAAGTAAAAGAAAGTGTAAAGTAAGTACACTTTACACACAGTTGTCATAGCAATATAGAAAAGGTATAAAAAAAAGTAAGGATCAAGTTAGTAAAAGTGGTGCTTTTGTAAATTAAACACAGTATACTGTAAGATTTGTCGGAATCCATCTGAATTAAGACTAATAAGAAGTGATACTAACGCCTCTTAAATGTAGTTTACGCCTCTATGCTTTTTGTTGTGCATTTCAACTACATGCATCAGGTTAATGGTTATATAAACATACAGGCATTAATTTCTGTTTACTCTGAGCTGCCTTTCGCAGTCCTAGGAGCCGCTTCCAAGGGCTCTGGACGTGTAGTGGTGATGACACCTTGTGGAAAGACGAGGAGGTTGATTTATTAAGTCTCTAATCAGACGTTTTGCACTTTCATAAAAAAAACAGAAAACAAGAATTAAGTCAGGAACATATAATGTAATATTGTTGGAAAATATTAACTATATTATACTATATACAGTATCTTCACGTAAAGTAATACTATATAGCAAATCAACACTGCGTTGCAAAATGAAAACTATATTTTTGTCCAGCTTCAATCTGCTAAATGTGACATAAGGTATGATGTTAAGATATTATAAACTCTAACATCATCAATTTTTGTAAAGCAGCTTTAAAACATGCAAATAAATAAAAATTTGACTTGACATGTAACCTGAGAACGGATTCTCTTACTTTGACCATATTATCTTCACAACCCCGCAGCGTTTGGACACCAGGATGGCATGTGCTCTTCACATCCACATCCTGGCTCTGTATCTTCTCCAGCAGGGATGCTCTGTCAGCGAGGAGGTAGGCCACCTGTTCACTCAAGCTGATGGGAATAATATCAGCCAGACCTTCCTGAAGTAACATCTCGGAGACCTCGCTCCTCTGAGCCTCTGTACATATAGATTTAAATGTCATATGAGTGTCCTAGAGCGAGCAGGAACTAAAGGAAGGAGAAAACAGAGAAACGCACCTTGCTGCAGATGGACGTCGTCCAGAGAAGCACGGAGCGTTATGTTTTCTTGTTCGAGATGTAAAGCCACAGAGTCTCGGGTCTTTGTGAGACTCTTAATCTGATTGATGTATTGCTGAACCTGGGAACACACATATTCTCTTATATATATATCTACCTAAACATCTTGTTTTGTGTTCCACAGACACTCCTGTGGATCTGAAACAAATACAGGTGAGTAAATGATGAGTCTTTTTTCTTTAGCCCAACTCACCTTTTCAATCTCAGCGACACGTTCCTTCTGAAGATCTTGTAACTGTTGGTTGAGGGACTTCACAGTACTTTCACTGCTCTTGTAAAGCTGCCACAGCAAAGACAAGCGCTCATTAACGGAGGCCGATGGGTCCAAACCTTCCTCCTGCAGTCGCTGCTCCATGTCCTGCAACATCTTTCCATCCTAAACAGACATAGAGATGCATCTTATGTCTGTCTAAATGTGTATCTATCTTTGATCTAAACATGAACTAATGCGAAATCAGTGTTTAGATGTGTACATCAAACACGTGATGTGCTCATTTTGTTTAAACCTCCTTTGACAGCTGTTGTTCAGATCGGAGGAGGTGGTGCGCATGCGCACATCTGTTTTTCCTTTTAAACGACTTGCGGTTTTCTAGCATGAAAACTTTACTACTCTGAGTTACAGTTGTTGTTTTTTTCTACGAAAAGAGCGAAAGCAACAAATAGTACGATGTATATTTGTATGTAACTTATAACAGACGGATATTTACCTCAAAGCCAAATCGTGATGTATTGCCCTTTAAAGAAAAAAGAGTAAAATGAGCGATTCGCCACGGAAAGGTTTACAAAACCAGATCTTACCTGTGCTGTGCACATCTCCTACCGTTATTCAAAACCATTGAAGTTACTTTTTAGTTGTTAAAAGTTATTATTGTTTTAAAAGAGAGATATCGCGCGAAACTCGCACGTACGTTAGCTGACTGAAGCGTTTTTCTTTCTTTCAACTGTCGCATGCTAACAATAACAAACTTCCAGACGTTCACGGTCGTCTAGAAACGCATGTTATATTATTTCACCTTCACGATTTTTCAGCGTTTACTTGAAATGTACTGTACGTTCATCAGCGACAGCAGTCTCTCTCTCCCTCTCTGTGTATCTTTGTGTGGGACGTCCTGCAAAAGAACCCCGCAAACTCCGTAATAATAATAACCGAGGTTCCCAAACAAGTAGGCTATATAAGGTTCACTCACGAAACGAGTGCATTTTCCACTTTGAATTAGCCCATATAGCATAGACTTATTTTAAAACAATAAGGCATCTTTGACAAAAGACAATTTATGCTATATGCGAACTTGGTTTTCCATTGGGTTTGTTTTTTAAATGTTCATGATGGACACAAAATTGAAAAAAAAACAAAAAAAAACATTTTTTTTAATGGAATGAGTTGTTGTGCACGAAGGTACATAAAATTCAATTACTGAACGTTCCTTTCCTCATATTAGAGTATTTAGCCTGTTTATACTAACTCTAAATAAAACCACAAATGTACAAAACAAGATAAAATAGTTCAGTTTGGTTGAGCAGAAAGATTGAAACGCTTCACAGGGGATTTGGGTCTGCGTTTCCTTCAGGAAATAATTGACCAGATTGCTCCAGGTTTTAACTGCCTACTAAATCACACATCAATGAATTGAACAAGGTGTGAATATAATCATTAATCATCAAAGTGAAAATATCTTTGAAATTCAATATAAAAAAAAAAATCCACGTTTTTATAGCTGAAACTACCATATAACATCATTGCATTGGGTGTTGTGTAATTATGTAAAAGACTCTCTCTGGGTTTGGGCGGACACACACTCAATCCCATTTTTAACTAACCCAAAGAGTTTTTCCTCCTGTGAAGGAAACTCCTCCTCTAACAGAGCTCACATTCCTTGCTGGACCGTTTTTCCCCAACAGTTTGAGAGTGTGAGAGAGTGAGTGAGGGTTGAGGAGATGAGAGAAGGGGAGGAGACCATACAAACAACACTGGACTTCAGACGAGAGTTTTCCGAAGATTTGCTGGTACGAGCACACACAAGGTAAGCTGCATTTTAATTTCTTCAACAACAGCGAATATCCTCTCTTTAATGATTAATTCCAGACTTACAGTCTGATGGTTGTGCATAAAGATCATATAGATCTTCACATTTACTTTGTTAATGCTCATATAAAATAGTTCATATGATCCTGAACCTAAGACCCGCTGAAGAGCCTATAGGAGTCAAACTATCTATGTGTTTATGTTTGTAGAACAATCCAGAAAAATCTTAGATGTAGAAAAGATTGTGATCTGGTCTGTCAGAGATCCTGCGTGATGTGTTTCTGTAGCTTTTATGATTTTTTTTTTTTATTACAGCTTTATAATTTTAACGTCTTAGTAAAGTCTTGCTTGGCAGAGAGAGTGACTAAAGAGCCAGAACTGTCCCAATCTGTTCCAGGAACACATAATGAGCAGCTCCTGCATGTAAACATGAGAGGCGGGGCCCGATTTAATGAAAACCATGAGTTAGAGAATGTTGTCTAAATACGTAATCTTTCGGCCACCGCAAATGGCCTCTTGGTCTCTGATTTGGAAAGAGATCTGAAACGCAGTGCGAGTTATTTTCACTGCACAGTAGGGTGTGGAGTCTTGGGATCCGTGTGTGTCGTTCCCAATCTTCCTTCCCGTCACCCGTCACACAGTCCTGCTATGAATGGAGGTTTTGTTGAATTCAAGCAGAAGTCTCCATTCATCCTATGGATGGAAAAATCCTGGAACGTTTGTGGTATTGCTAGGAAACATGATGATGCAAAAGCGTCTAGCGATGAGGTGAAAATTCATTTATAGGTCTGACGCCAGTGATGTATCCAATCAAAGTTCACACGCGAGTCCTACATTTTTCCCTGGAAAGATTCTGTCAGCAAATGGCATCATTTTGATTAAGTAAACTTCCTCGTGCAGTCAGCATCACACACCAGATTTGGCATCATACACCAGTTTTGATACATCAAATTGATCACTAAAGACATTCAACATATTTCTATTTGAAAACAATGGTGTCCGTTTGAACTTTCTATTCATCAACGAATCACAAATAATCACAAATGTTTCTTGAGCAGCAAATCATGATGTTGAAGGATCGTGTGACACTGAAGACTGGGGTAATGAAGCTGAAAATGAAAAATGCTGGGTTGTTTCAACCCAAAGTTGGGTCAAATCTGGACAAACCCAAATGTTGGGTTAAAAATGTAATTAGAAAAATTATAGCTAAAAGTGAAAGTTGAAGTTGGGTTAAAACTTTAAATTACATTTTTAACCCAACATTTGGGTTTGTCCATATTAGATCCAACTTTGGGTTGAAACAACCCAGCATTTTTAGAGTGTACATTTTATTTTAACACTTCTACTTTATTTCTGATCATGTAAATGCAGCCTTGGTGAGCAAAGAGACTTCTTTCAAAAACATTAAACTTTTGTACTGTAAAGGATGCACATTAACATTAGATAGAACAGGAGAAAATGTATCTTTCAGTTTGTTTAATCACATTCAATGCTAGAGAACAGACGATACATTTACACAGCGCTCATAATGTCGGGCTTTTTAGACCCAAATGATTCCTCAAGTTCTCAAACAGAACTTTTTCTTCTACCGACAGGATCCACCAAAATGTCTTTCCTGTTGATGTTTGTGACCGTTCTGCATTTGGTCACCCTGGCCATACTTTTCATTGCCACCATGGAGAAGGTTAGTCAGAAGTGCAATAAAGACACACTTCGGCCCTATGCTGTATAAGCAAATGCATAGTTCAGAGTTCATGCGTGTTTGTCAATCAAATCGTGCTCAAAATTGTAGTGTGAAATCTTCGACTGCCTGCATATTTCTAATGTATATACAGTATTATAATGTAAATCACTGGAGATCAGGTGAAGCTCATTTTCCAAAATTGGGAAACATTTTAACAAATGTAATTTGAGAAACTCACATTTTTAAAAAGCATCTACACATCATTAGGGGCATTTACACTACACCGTTTTCAACTAACAATGGAAAACCTTTTATGCTTTTTCTAGTCCTGGTGGACTTTGGGAGACACGGGGAACTCGGATCTCTGGTATAAGTGCTCCTATGACAATGCCTCAGGAACCTGGTTATGTGCATCTGTCCAGGAGAACGGTGGGTAACTAACATTCAGAAACAACGTTCATAACGCCGCCGACTTGAGCGTCAAAGAAGCTCTGGCTCTGTCAAGGACGCTTGTCAAAAAGTACGGGGAAGCTTGTTGACGCTTTGAACGCTCAGGGAGAATAGAAGTGTCACAACATGAAATGTAATAAACATAAATAACAAGCAATACATTGACAATTAATGACAGCATTTTTATAACCGTTTTGGTCACCTTTGGTCGGGAAAAATAGTAAGCTATTATTATTATTTGCGGTCAAATCGGTGTAACCATGAGCAAATTAATTGCATTCCCGCTTTAAAACGAACGTTCATAAATATTTCAAATAAAAGTTGCGCTCAGCAACGTCATGTCATAAATTATACCAAACCATTAGGAAACACAGCAGCAACTTTAATGTTTTATATTGTATGATGCGTTGGAATAATTTGGAAAATATATGTGATTTGTTGTTTCTAATGTATTAATATATAATTTTGGAAATAAAAAAAAAATTTAAAAAAAAAAAAAAGGAAACACAGCAGCGGCGATTAGCTTCTCTTCCATTTTCTCGGAATGTTTTGGTAGGAACGAAAGTTTACATTCATGTTTCTCCCGAATCCGCCAGCGTGAAGGACGTCTATATTCCGATTGGTTGCTGGCGTTTGCCGCTGCTTGTCCGTTACACTTGCCGCTGAACTTCTTTTAATTTTCTGACTGACGCTCAAAACGCCCAAAACGCGACGCCGATCTATTTGACGCTCCTTGCAGCTGAGAAAAGCCAGCTTCCATTGAAAATGAATGACATCCGGCCGCTTTGAAGCTCAAGTCGGCGGCGGTGTGAACCGTACGGTAAGGCAAGGCTAGATTTTGTTTTTATTACAAACTCTTTCTCCACCAGCGTTCAAAAAAATAAAAGTTGCCAGCCACCACCAGCATTTATCATTTTCACAAACAATTGTATGAATAAATGCAATCAAAAGAAAAGAACAGATCCTGTTTTATTCTAGCATCATGCATTCTTTTTTATTTGCTCTCTCTCTATATATATATATACGAGAGAGAGATGGAGATGCAAACAATAACAATCATCGCAAATAGTGTTTGAAAAATGACACTGACATATAACTTAGCCTGACAACCATCTCATCTGACTGAATTTGTCGCCTGACCGAAGAGTCAACCGCGTTCACGACACTCATGTCTTTCAAAATAAAAGTCTCGCATCAGAAAAACATTCAGAATTACGTTTATTTATTTATTTATTTATTTATTTATTTGACTGCACACTGGGTCGCGACCCATTTTAGAGACTACATTTCAACACTGACATTGACGAGTAATCTTTTTAAATAAATATCTATATGTGATATTCTTCTCTCAGAATGGCTGCAGTCAGTCCAGGCCCTCATGATATTATCTGTAGTGCTCTCCTCCATCTCCTTCATGGTGTTCCTCGGACAGCTCTTCACCATGTCCAAAGGAGGACTTTTCTACTTCACTGGTCTATGTCAATTTTTTGCAGGTAAGTGTTTTCATTAATTACTTATAAACTGATTTTATATAATTTTGTATTCATTTAGGTAGGTAGGACTACATGTTGACGCTGATGTCATGTTATTATTCCCTGAATACCACATGTGCTGCCCCCTTGTGGCCACCTCTATTCTCACACGATTCACCTCCTCCACACTCGCAGGTTTTGCAGCATTTGCGGCTGTCCTTATCTACACCTTTCAAAGGAGCGAGATTCTTCAAGATGTTCAGGAACTGGAAATGGGTCGTTTCGGCTACTGTTACATTCTAGCCTGGGTCTGTGTGCCCCTTTTACTTATTAGTGGTGCACTTTATGTGCATCTGCGCAAACGGGCCTGATTTTTTAACACCACCCAACGCATGTTTAGTCTGCTACGAGAATATATATGCTTTTGGCTGTTTTTAGGTCAAATATTTCATGACGTATGGCTTATTGTTAGTGTTGTAATTTATTATTATCCTACTAGTTTGTAGGTCCAAACTCCCAACACCTGCTTTGCTGCTTTTGGGAAGTTGACTCAACAAGTGTTGTATTTTACCATAGTGTGGAAACTGCTGCTTTATAGGAGAGACTTTTGTTCATCTTTGGAACACAAATGAAGATCTTTTTGATGAAATCTGAGAGCTTTCTTGACAGCTACACAACTACCACGTCGACACTTCTAAAAGTTCGTAAAGACATCATGGTAACACTTTACAATACGGGTGCACTAATATACATTAATTCATGCTTAACTAATGCACAGATAATACTGAGTTAATGCATAACTAATGAAGAACTAAACCATTAATTAATGATTACTGCATCAGCAACTAAAAGAGTCTATATGATTAATATATTTTGTATTACATGAATTGCTATTAATTCAATGCGTCATTGTGTATTAATTCTTTAATAACATATTTTATGAACTAATAGTGTAAATTAATGTGTTAATTACCACACCTAGTCAAAGCTATGCACTTCAACTTCCAGTTGTCTGCTTTAATTAATCATTAGCTAATGATTTGCAAAGGTATCATTTTGCTATGACTTTACTTGTTGGGGCACATCATTATTAACTAGTCATTTAGTAATTGTAGAAATTTGCACATGAATTTGCACTAACAATGAAGTAATTAATCATGTATTAATGCATATTAGTGTACCTGTCATATTATCTGGAAGTTGAAATACAAGGCTTTGGCTCATTCTGGTAATTAACATATTAATTGACACTATTAGTAAAAAAAAAAAGAGTTATTATGGAATTAATCCACAATTACATATTTAATTAATAACAATTCATGTATGAACTAATACATTAACCTTACAGACTCTTAATTAGTTCCTAATGTTGTAATCATTAATGAATAGCTTAAATAATCATTAGTTACACATTAATTCAGTATTATTTGTGCATTAGTTAAGAATGAATTAATGCTTATTAGTGCACCCGTATTGTAAAGTGTTACCAATATCATAAACTAATCCAAATGAGTTGAGCGATCTAATAAAAAAAATGTAACAATTTATATGCATCAGATTGAATTTAGGCTTTCATTCACATATAAACACTCATCAACTCACACATCAGTTGTGGTAAACAGAAGCTCAATCATGAGAGCACCAATGAGGTTGAGTTTGAGCTTCAGCAAGAACCAAATGAGGTTAATTTTTGCGCAGGTTTGGTTGAGCAATAATATTAAAATCAATCTGTATCCCTTCAGAAAATTTGGACTAAACCGCTCACCTCATATGGATTAGTTTTACGATCTCTCGTCAAAATGTCAATGGAGGGACAGAAAGATCTCAGATATCATCAAAAAGACTGAAAAGACCAAAAAGATAATGTGTTCAGAAAATGACCGAAAATCCTTTTTAAATCACGCAAAAAGAAAACTGGAGTTTAAAAAAGTTTCTAGATCAATTCGTTGGATTACCAACATGAAAATATCTCAACTGGAAACCTCAAACCAGTCTTTTTCCCCCAATATTGAATGTGTATTATTATATGTTTTATGTATACAAACTCTAATAATAAAATATTTTCAAAATCACAACAATAGTTGCGTTTTTGGTTAGAGTAAACATTGCTTAGAAGAAAAAAAAAAAAAGAAAAGCATCACAAAAATGCTGTAGTTCAAGTAGGATCACTACTGTATTAAGTTGTTTATATAGCCTAGTAGTGAGTTTGAATCAGGTAGTAACAATCTTTCAAATGCTCTAATGAATCTATTGTGTTTAACGTTAGTTGTTGTGCAGGACTTCAGCACTATACGACACACACTCTCTACTTCTAAAAGCACGATTTATACTGTCTACGAGACTATTGGCATTAGACAGATAGAAGAGGAATGTGTGCATAAATGAATGGATATCATGCAGAACCTTAAGGTGAGTTCCCCATTCTTTCTTCATTGGATTAAAACACACGTAGCTTCTCCGGATGCGTCTAAACTAGGGCTGCACAATTCATCGAATTTGTATTGTAATTATGTAATCGTTCAAAGGCACAATTATAAAAAGTCCACTTACATTATTTTGTGTGCTTAAAATGTGTTTTTTTACAGCGTATCTTTTCCCCATTGTTTTCAATTTTAGTTAGTGTAACATTATAATTATAATTAGCATTAAAGCAACACTATCTAACATTGTTTACTTTAAATAATATTTCCAAAATCTTATCAGTGGTTCATCAAGTCGTAACAGGGTGAAAGGCACTTCTGGGGTCTGTGTCACTTTTTACTGGCGCTATGTAACTTCGGGGTTCGGGTAGGAACCCGACCACAAAAAGAACTACAAAATTCGACTGCTTTACATCAAGCACTATAATAGTCATTATTTCGGGGGGTTTTTTTTTCGTTTCTGATGTCGCAATACATCATCCTTTCAGGAAATCATGTAAAATACTCTACCTTGTCTGTGGACTTCGTTCATTCTAAAGCCGGTGCTGGATAAACAGCGAGCGCAGTGTTGTAGTACTCGAGTCTCGGACTCGGTCTCGAGACCATATTTTAATGGTCTTGGTCTTGTCATGGACTCGTGTGCATTTGGACTCGGAATTGACTCGTACTCGAACATTTTTTTTTTTTTTAGGACTCGGACTTGTTCCCGAGTCCACTCGAGTTCAATTCAAAATATTTTTCATGATTATTAATGTATGTTAATAAAATATTTCTTTAAATTGATTGACACGCCCAGTGATTGGTGATTTTCTAGTGCACAATTGCGCATGACCAATTGTAATAAAATTACTTTTAACACCACCTACTATGTGGCCTTTTTACCCTAAACTGATCATATTTTTTTAACTCTAAGTAAATTCAGTAAAATAAAAAAAAGGATTTCTCTAAGTAAATAAAAGTAAATTAGGTAATAACCCTCACTGATCTCGGTCTCGACTCGGACTCGACCGTCTCTGGTCTCGGACTCGACTCTCTATGGACTCGGACTCGACTTGGACTCGACTCTCTCTGGTCTCGGTCTCGACTAGGCTAAATTATTTACGACAGCGGCAATGGACAATTTCGTTTCCAACCAGTAGGGCGACCGAAGAGGAAAAGTTACTCGGTGTTACTTTAAACCATAGAAAAGCATTGAAAGTTTTTCAGGGGTTTTCAGCCGTTTTATATAACAATTTGCATGCAGTCACTTCGAACAATGGCATAAAGCTGTTCAAAACATTCAATGTAAATTGTGATAATCGTAATTAATAATCGCAATTATAATTTCAAGGCAATAATCGACAATTATGATTTTTGTCATAATCGTGCAGCCCTAGTCTGAAAAGAGACCACTAGGTGTTGAGTTCCAGCCTCGCCCCCTTTGACTGAGAGGGAAAGAAGGTCTCAATCTCTGTTCCCTGGAGAAGACCGGCTCGGCTGGTAGAACCAGTCACGATAGCGGGTCGGCGACAGAGATGCACTCTATGTGTTTACTAGAGACACAAAAAAGGCAGAAATCTGATATCAGCCTTACGAGAGAGAGATCGAGGGCTGAAGAGTGTTTCTGAACATGTTTTGGGGATGTTAGATGACTTGCTGACTTGGTTGTGCACGATTCACGAAAGCTAAAAATGGGCCGATCGCAGCACTGACTTGTTGCTCACATTGGCTGGTGACGGGGAGTAATTCAACACCAGATTGAGAATGGGTGGAGATAGCAGAGATATGTCAGAACTTGACGCAAAGAGCCGATGGACTGAGGGTGTGTGAGAGAGACAGGCACAGGCGGGTGGTAAGTCTCCACTTTTAGTACATAATCTGTTCTTGTGAATTATTACCATAAAATAGATCAATATAAATGCATGGATTTTAACGTGCACCTGTGAAAAAGAAGTAGCATACTTTTATAATGGTGCGAACTGAATCATGTGATGTTTTAATTGCAATTCAATGAAAATGTTTTAATAGTTTAAATTTATAGTAAAATCAGTTGGGTGAACTTAAGATTGTTTTTTGAGCCGCTTAAGATTACGTGCATCTATTATTACTTTTATCTTTTGAAATATGCTTAGGGTGCTGCTGAATGTAATGTCAAGCATTTATTTAAGTCATTTCTATTGAAACTTGTATGTCATTTGTAGTTATGATGATGTTGCAATTTATGACATTTACAACCTACTGATTTTGTACATTACTCATTAAGAGAACAGATAACACGATGCTGTTAAAAGTATAATCATGTACTTTACAAATGCTTTGGTGTGTTAGTCAACATATCAAAATCTAAAACACTACAAAAGATTGTTAAACATGATTTAAAACGTACTAAAGAACTTTTAAATTGACATTATTACAAAATGATTCTTTAAGTACACTTAAAGGATTAGTTCACTTTAAAAAAATAATTGACTCGCCCCCATGTCATCCAAGATGTCCATGTCATTCTTTCTTCAGTTGAAAAGAAATTAAGGTTTTTGATGAAAACATTCCAGGATTTTTCTCCATATAATGGACTTCAATGGGGTCCAAACGGTTCAAGGTCTAAACGAGAGTTTCAGTGCAGCTTCAAAGGGCTTTAAACGACACCAGACGATGAATAAGGGTCTTATCAAGCGAAACGAGCGCTCATTTAAAAAAATACATTAAAATTTTAAGCTTTATAAGCACAAATGGTCGCCTTGCTCTGTTCTGTGATGAGCGTTCGTGACTCCTGTTCGAACTCGTTCATCAAAATGAACAAATATTTTTTCGAGTCATGACTCGAAGGGTCCTAGAAAAGATCGTCTGGTGTCGTTTAAAGCCCTTTGAAGCTGCACTGAAACTCTCATTTGGACCTTGAACCGTTTTGGACCCCATTGAAGTCCATTATATGGAGAAAATGCTGGAATGTTTTCATCAAAAACCATTTCTTTTCGACTGAAGAAAGAAAGATGTGGACATCCACGTGGATGACATGGCGGTGAGTAAATTATCAGCAAAAGTATTTTTTTTTTAAGTAATTTTTTTTTTAAATATACATTTAAGATTTGTAGAAGTGACAATCAAGTGCACTTCTTTTCCACAAGGGTGGTCAACAAACAAATTGATGAGTAAAACGCTGGGAATGTTCTTAAACTATTTTCTCCTCCAGACTGTATTCTAGGACTTCCGAAAGCCTCCAGGATCCACAGCAATGATTCCTCCATGGAGTATCCTGCTTTTCTGACGTATGGCGGCTAAAAAGAGTTAAATAGTTTCGAGGCATGAAGAAGAACCTCAACTATTTGAATAATTCACCGAAATCCTCCTCCACGAAACTCAGAGGAGCTGACAGTTATTCTCTACACACCAACATGCACTTTGTTTGGTAGAAGAAGGATATCATTGGGTTTCAATCATGTCAAACTCTCAAGAGCAGAGCCTCAACGAGAACGCCGTCTTCGCTCCGTTGACCGAGTCCAGTCCAGACTTCTTGCACAGCGAGGAAGAGCGCTATTGTGTGGAGAGCCTGGTGAGCTCCGGTCCTGAGGCCTTCTACACCACTCTCCAGCAGGAACAAGTGGGATCGTTCTTGTCCACCGGCGAGGTCAACCAGATCTCCAGCTGGGTCGAGGACTATCGTGAGAGCGATGCGGTCCTGGAGGATGGAAACGGTGAGGTGGAGGTCGGTTCTGAGGGCGACGACTTCTCCGGACATTATTTCCCCACAGAGTCTGACACTCCGGCTCCGTGCTTGGAACTCGGATGGCCGGAAAGGTACAGCTGGATGGACATGGGTCGAGTTGAAGTATACACCAATCCTCCTGTAGAGCAGGAGGCCTCCATACGAGTAGTGCTCAGGAGACTCTTACAAGGAGCCACTAGGGTAAGTCAAGTCACCTTTATTTATATAGCAGCTGTTTCAAAGTATTATAAACAGCTTAAAGCAGCATTAAGTAAGATTTTTTTACATTAACCCTCAGGTGCTCTCCGGTCATTTCTGACCGGAAAATTTTCTGTTTTGAATTTCTAAAAATCACAGCTTCATCGGAATGTTATGAAACTTGGGGACTTTTATGGCATTATGTATGTGAATACACACAAAAAAAACAAAAAACAACTTGAGGTCATGATCCGAGCATGCTAAGTGGTCTTAAAAAAAAATAAATTATTTATTTATTTATTTACATTTTTTTTATTATAAAAGATCGTTTTTGAGATTGTTTCAACTATATATTCAAATCCACCAAAAAAAAAAAAAATGTGTTCATAAACAGCTGGGGAATTCACATGCTTCTCCATAGAGAGCTGTACATGCCATCTAGTGGTCACACCATGATTCTACGCTTTTTCTCTATACTGTAACCAGATGGTGCTAATTTTCTTCAAAAAATATTTTTTTTTTCTGAAGGCCTAGACTCTATATTAAACTAAAATACTGCATTAATAATTTTTTGAAAAAAAATATATATATATATAGAAAATATATATATATTTTTTCCATGGCAAAAATAGACCATAAATATTGCATAAATATGAATAAATTCAATCAAATTGTCTCAAAATACTAAATTACAAAGAATAAATATTATAGAACAAAAATAAATTGCATTGGTTTTACTGGGATGGATGAAAATTTAATTTTTAGGTGTCCGGTCACTTTTGACCGGGAAGATAACAAGTGTGACTCCGAAACGAAGAGCACCTGAGGAAACGAAAATCGTTTCAAAAGTCGTAACGGGGTGAAAGGCACTTCTGGATTCGCTTTGCGCTCCTATATCTGCTATAACCACGCTATGTCAGATTGCCAGATAGGGTCGTGTTTCTGTAGTTCTAATGACACATAAGAAAACTACAAATTTGACGTGCTCTAAGTCAAGTGTTACAATAGTCATTATTTCAGTTTTTCTTCGTTTCTGATGTCGCAATACATCATACTTTCTTGAAATCTTGTCTGTGGACATCGTTCATTCCAAAGTCGGTGCTGGATAAACAGCGAGTGTGTGTCCGACAGTTATTTACAACAGCGGTAATTCCTCTTCCAACCTGTAGGGCGACCGCAGAGGAAAAGTTACTTGGTGTTACTTTAATCAATTATGAGGCAAATCATGCTGGTCTAAAAAGACCGTCGTGACATTATTCAGCTGATTCAGTTCAGTTCAATAACTGTGTAAAGTTCAGCAATTATGAAATGGATTCAATTGCTCTACAAGCAGAAGACAATAGTTTCGTTTTTCAGTTTGAGTCAGTTCAGTGTTGATTCAGTTCAGTGTTGATGTTGCAAAATGCATCAATGATGAAACAATGTCGATTCAGCTCTAAATCGCAATTATACAGTCGGATTTGATCCTGAATACCATGGATTTGATCAAAAGTGAAGAACAAATCAGCATTTAGTCTATAAAGGCTGAAACCGACATGAAAATGTTCTTATGCATACCTCAACTGAAACTTTGGCCTCCTACACCGGTAATTAAATTATTTTGACATTGTTTATGAAAACACATCAGAATATGCATGGATATAATTTACTGTAATGTTTTTACTGCTTTTAATAATTGCATCCCTGAAATTAATTGAATTTCTAAAAATAATAATAATATTAACGGAAAGTGGCCCGTGCGCTCACACGTTTTCTGATTTCTTTGCACATTGATGAATGGCGTACTTCTGAACCATAAAGAGATATTTGTAGGCATTCAGTAGCTGATGTTGATGCACTTTATTTTAAAGTTGGAAGTTGATCGTTTTTTCAAAAAAAAGGGAAAAAAAGTAGATTTTGTCCATGGGGAATTGATTGGATGGTTGTGGTTTGCTATTGGTGGATCTCATAAGAGACAGGTTGCCCAAGGAAGAGATGTGATTGAAAGATTACAAGGGCACATTATATATAATTAATACAGTAATATTCATTTCGTGTCTTTCAGATGAACTGCGATTTATAAAGAGAAATGCATTAAAGGATTAGTTCACCTCAAAATGAATTTCCTCACCCCAATGCCATCCAAGATGGTCGTGTCTTTCTTTCTTCAGTGGCGTCTTACGCCTACGTCCAGCGTGACCTTTCCAGTGTGATGACGTAATGCCTGACACACACAAGACGAACAATTGTGGTTAAAGTATGTTTGTTTTTATTGATCGTTTCACTAGATAAGAACCTGTTCCTCAGCTGGGAACGTGTAGAGCCTTCTCGTTGAAGCTCTTCAAAGCCCTTTGAAACTGCATTGATTTGGACTTCCGTCCAAATCCTGAAATCCTGAAATGTTTTCCTAAACAACAAAAAAAAAAAATTGTGTTCCACGAAGACAGAAAGACATGAACATATCGGATGGCATTGGGGTGAGTGAATTATCAGGAAATTCTTAATTTGAGGTGAACTACTGAATATTTTTGTGCATACGGATGGACAATGTATGAATCATTCGTAGGAACATTTTGGAAACTGTCATGTGTTGACATTTAGGATAATTATATATGAACCTCTTTACAAATGAGGTCCTTAACCCTCTGATGGTCCGCGGTCACTTCTGACCGAATAATTTTCTGTTTTGAATTATTAAAAATCACAGCTTCATCTGAATGTTACGAAACTTGGTGACATTTCTGGCATTAGGTATGTGAACACACAAAAAAATGGAGTTCATGATCCGAGCATGTTAAGTGGTCGTAAAAAAAATTGTCACGATTTTGGTCTTTGGTCAAAAATGACCCCCATAGGAAATGAATGGGAAAATTGACAAAAACACAAAAATGCACTTTTTTTTTTTTTTTTTTTTTACAAATTTTTTAATAAGAAATAGTTTTTGAGATTGTTTCAACTATATATTCAAATCCACCAAAAAAAAAAAAATGTGTTCATAAACAGCTGGGTAATACACATGCCTCTCCATAGAGAGCTGTACATGCCATCACACCATGATTCTACACTTTTTCTCTATACTGTAACCAGATGGTGCTAATTTTCTTCAAAAAATATTTTTTTCTGAAGGCCTAGACTCTATATTAAACTAAAATACTGCATTAATATATATTTTTTTAAATAATATAAATATATAGAAAAATATATATATATTTCCATTGAAAAAATAGACCATAAATATTGCATAAATATTAATAAATTCAATCAAATTGTCTCAAAATGCTAAATTAAAAAGAATAAATATTATAGAACAAAAATAAATTGCATTGGTTTTACTGTGATGGAAGAAATTTCATTTTTAGGCCTCCGGTCACTTCTGACCGGGAAGGCCCAGGATGTGACTCATAAAGGAAGGGTTAAAGTTAAAATAATTTGGTTGAATGCAAAAAACTGAACTAAGCATGAAAGCATTTTTGCATTTGTGTTGGGCAGCTGATTGCCATTGTCACAGATAAATTGTCGGATAACGCGGTGATCGGTGACCTCCGAACCGCTGCATCCCGAGGGGTCCCGGTGTACATCATCCTCAACAGGAGATCCGCGGAGGAGCACTGCTCATCGCACCAGCTTCAACATCCGGTGAGTCAGTGGAAAAAAACACCAAACACTCGAGAATAAAGTCATTTTTTGTGTAACCTTTAAGCCACAAAACGTTCACGCACACCTTGACAGACTGAACTTAGGCTGTTCCTGTAGACAAAAGCCCAGACACACCTTAGTGGAGTATTCTGCATCTGTCAGCAAATGTTACTCTTCATCAGAGTTTGTATGCAAGTATGAATGAGAGGAACTCACAAAGCCACGGTGAACAGGTTCAGCTACATTCGGATGATTGGCTTGTGTGTTTGAGGAATGTTTGTGGTTTGGATAATCGCTCCACATCTCTGAAAGCTGAAAGTTTAGACTGTTGCGGAAACCAACTGCAGTCTTTATGTAGTTCAAGGGAATCTCATTTTCCAGAACATCATGGTGCGCGTTCTCGGAGGTAAAACGTTCCTGACGCGTGACACGAAGATGGTTGTCGGAGAGCTGAAGAACAACTTTGTGTTGGTGGATCTGGAGACGGTGATGATGGGGAGCTACAGGTAAATCAGTCTTTTAAAAGAGCTGTTGAGACGCATTACTGTTGAAACACTCGCTCCAGGGAACAAGGGTGTGAACCTTCTGGGATTTGAACCAACTTTTGGGTTGCCAGCTCATGCCATTAAAGACTTTAAGCTACACCACCCCTATTATGCTGACAATTAGTGAAATCAACTCTCTGTGGGAATTTGTTTTTGTCTCTTTCACAGTTATCAAATCATACTACGGTTCAAAGGTTTTGGGTCTTAAAGGAGTAGTTCACTTTTGAAAAAGCTTTTGCTGATAATTTACTCGCCCCCATGTCATCCAAGATGTCCATGTCTTTCTTTCTTCAGTCGAAAAGAAATGAAGGTTTTTGATGAAAACATTCCAGGATTTTTCTCCATATAATGGATTTCAATGGGGTCCAAACGGTTCAAGGTTCAAAAGACAGTTTCAGTGCAAACTACAAACTGTTCAAAGAGCTTTGAATGATTCCAGATGATGAATAAGGGTCTTATCAAGCGAAACGATCGCTCGTTTTATAAATAAATAACAAAGTTTAAGTTTTATAAGCTCAAACGCTCGCCTTGCTCTGTTCTGTAACGCACTCCTGTTCGAACTCGTTCATCAAAATGAACGAGTCATTTGGTTCATTCAGCAAAAGAAACGAACGAATTGATTCGGAAAAAGATTTGTTCATTTTGTTGAACGTGCACCACAGAACAGAGCAAGGCGAGCGTTTGAGCTTATAAAACTTAAACTTTGTTATTTATTTATAAAACGAGCGATCGTTTCGCTTGATAAGACCCTTATTCATCATCTGGAATCATTCAAAGCTCTTTGAACAGTTTGTAGTTTGCACTGAAACTGTCTTTTGAACCTTGAACCGTTTGGACCCCATTGAAATCCATTATATGGAGAAAAATCCTGGAATGTTTTCATCAAAAACCTTCATTTCTGAATGACATGGACATCTTGGATGACACGGGGGTGAGTAAATTATCAGCAAGTTTTTTCAAAAGTGAACTAATCCTTTAAGTATCTTCTGCTCACCAAAGGCTGCGTTTATTTGCTCAGAAATGCAGTAAAACAGTCAAATTAGGAAATATTCATTTATTGAACTGTTTTCTATTTGAATATATTTTTAATATAATTTAAGCTGGATTTTCAGCATCATTACTCCAGTCTTCAGTGTCACATGATCCGATTTTTTTAGTAATGAGTTGTGCTGCTTAATATTTTTGTGATAATGTTTTGTAACATTATAAATGTATTCAGTGTCACTTTTGATCAATTTTTAATCCTTGCTGTCTGAATAAAAATATATAATTTTTAAAAAAATTCTTAATGGCCCCAAACTTTTTAATGGTGATATACACTCCCCGAAACGAAATAAAATAAATAACGTCGCCATTTGGATTTAAAAAGGCAAAAGGTCTTGGATCATTATTGCTGTGATTATCTTTCTAGCATGTAATATATTTTTGGCATTCGTTCTTCTAACCCTAATTGATGGAGCGTGTAGCTTATCATGAGTCTACAAGTGTGTGCAGGACTGTGTGTGAAATAATTCTTCAGGCTTAACCCTTCCCTGTTTGAGCCTGATGAATCTTGACATTGTCATCCTGGAATGTGAGATGTGTCTTCCTACATGGATGTTTAAGAAATGAAAAGCTACACACTCCATCAATTAGGGTTAGAAGAAGTGTTGCCAAACATATAACATGCAAAGCGAACATTGCACATATTGACTAGACTCTAAAAAATGCTGGGTTGTTTTAACCCAATTTTGGGTCAAATATGGACAAACCCAAATGTTGGGTTAAATTTATTAATTGCATTTTTTAACCCAACAGCTGGGTTTGTCCATATTTGACCCAAAATTGGGTTAAAACAACTCAGCATTTTTTTAGAGTGTAGTTTATTTTAGTTTTGTGGTGCTACTTTGCTCCTTTTTGGATTGTTCCATTTTCCGAATCCTTTATAATCTCGTAATTTGTCTTTTTTTGTCTCGGTCAGTCTAACCTGGAGCGATGCTCACCTGCATCGTCAGCTCGTCACCGTTCTGAGCGGCCCGGTTGTGGAATCTTTCGATCGAGAGTTTCGGATCCTCTATGCCGCCTCGCTTCCAATCCCGGATGCATGGAAAACTGGAAAACCAGCGACAGAACCCCGAATACATAAAAAAACCCCTCAACATAAACAGCAACAAAATTGAACTTGGCGAGTTCATCTCCAATCCCCCGCCTCCTCCTATTGACAGTGTTCTGGATTGGGAGGCGATGGGGGTCATCCGGAGATTCACGGACAGTCCACCTGATGATGGGGAGTTGCAGTTCTATCATCGACCCCTCTTGGACAGACGTCAGGGAGGATGGGAGCTCCCCTACAATGACTTTAACAGCAGACTTCTGACTGGGCATCAGGAGGAGGGCAAGTAAGTACAACATGACCTCAGATCTAATATGTGACAATTACACTGTTTCAACCCAAATTTGGGTCAGATATGGACAAACCCAAATGTTGGGTTAAAAATGTCATTCACACTTTTAACCCAACATTTTGGTTTGTCCATATTTGACCCAAATTTGGGTTGAAACAGCCCAAATTCTGGTGAAATAGAATGGTTAAAGGGATACTCCACTTTTTTGTTTTGGAAATAGGCTCATTTTACCACTCTTCCAGAGTTAAACAGTTGTGTTTTACCGTTTCCAAATCCATTCAGCTGATTTTCTGGTATTTAGAAGAATATCAGTAACCAGACAGTTTCTGGTCTCATTGACTTCCATAGTAGAAAAAAATATATACTATGGAAGTCAATGAGACCAGAAACTGTCTGGTTACTGATATTCTTCTAAATATAAAAAAAAATTGTCTGAATACATTCGAAAACAGTAAAACACAACTGTTTAACTCTGGGGGAGTGTTAAAATGAGCCTATTTCCAAAAAAAAAGTATCCCTTTAAGATTCAAATTTGGACACCTGCTTCTGTCTCGAGAATTGTAAAAGTAAAAGGTGTACTTGCCCTCTAGCAGTTAAAAAATAAAACTGCATGTATTTTGAGGAAGAACATTGTTTTGGTTGTGTTTTGGCTCCGTGTGACTGTGCGGATGAATATGATTATCCTACTGCTTATAACACATTTACTACTGGGTCTGGGTGTAAGACGTATAATCTGTTTACACTCTAAAAAATACTGGGTTGTTTTAACCCAATTTTGGGTTAAATATGGACAAACCCAGCCATTGGGTAAAAATGTAATTTAAAAATGTAACCCAATTTTAGGTTTGTCCATATTTGACTCGAGAGGTAGCTGAAGACGTTAGCTTTACCTATTATTAGACATTATTACATGATTAAATGAGCCTTTACAACAGATACAACAGAACAGTGAACTCTGTTAGAGAGCTATAGAAATATCTAATCTGTTCAATAAAACCTTTTCTCTCCTGTTCAGTGATAAAAACGCATCTCTGCTTCACTTTGACAACATTTCAAATCCCTCAGTTCTCGCCATCTCCGAAAAGTCTCGCCTACTTTATGTTGATTCTTGTTTTATTACGAGCTCCGTCTCGTTCTCTTTTCTCCACTAGACTCTCCTTTGTTTGGTGTTTGGTTAACCCTCTGGGGTTGTTCGGCCCAAATGGACCCGAAGAATTTAAATAAATTTTTTTTTAAATCACAGCTTCCTCGGAATGGTCCGAAATTAGGTGACTTTGTTGGTATTTGGTATTTGAACACCCCAAAAAATTGGGGACAGGATGTGAGTAGTCTAAGTGGTTGTAAAAAAAAATAGTCACACTTGGGGTGTTCGGCATGGAAAACGAATGGGAAATTGGCAAAAATGTGAAAATAATGTTTTTTTTTTTGTGTGTACAATCTACAAATCAGCCACGATATTGAAAAAAAGCACACAACAGTGAAGGGGTGAATCTATAAAACATCAAGAGTGCAAAACAGACACATCCAGACACACACACACATACACAAACACACTTTTATACACAAACACACCAAAAAAATCAGATTATACATGTGTTTTGCATTTTTAAAATGCTCAGTTTGTCCACCAGATGACATCCATCTCATTTCAAAAATTGCTTTTATGAGGCCTAGGCTTGACTCTAAAATGAAATACAGCTTTAAAAAAAGCTTTTCTATTATGTTCAATGGGGGGAAATGTTGTCATAATTATTGCATTAATACTAATTATATTTTTTTTTAATTTTTGAAATTTTCTCAAAACACCAAAAAACAAAAGGAAAAAAAATATAAAAACGAGTAAATATTTTTTTAAATATGAATCCCGCCCTTTGGGTCCATTTGGACCCGAACACCCCGAGTGTGACTCTGAAACGAACAACCCCAGAGGGTTAAACTCTGGAGGTTGGAGATTTAGCGGCTCCACACTAACCTCTGACCACACACACACACACACTCAACTAACCTCTGACCTCTCACACTTGACACGCGTCAAATGAGCTGGAGCAACTTCACTCGTTTTACAGATATGACGAGACACACACGGGCGAGTGACACATGTACACAATTTTCTGTGAAAACCATCCCGACAGGTCTAAAATATAAACACTTCCACATTATTGGCTTACCTTAGTGAATCAGGGTAAGACGAAAACACCATTTGGATGATACAGTGACTCATTATTTCAATTATATAAATTTCGAACAAAAAAAAGTTACATTGTGTAACTTTTAAATAGAATAGTTATTGTAAATTGTAATGTTTCACATACAATTTTACCGGATGTTTGATCAAATAAATGCCGCCTTTGTGAGCATGAGGAGCAACTTTTAAAAACAAACAAAAATCTCGCTAAACCCAAACTTTTATAACGGTTGTGCATATAAAAGGTGATCTCAATTAAAAATGCAAGCATAATTTGAAAATATCCATTTGCATTAATTACTTTCAGAAACCACCATCATTTATAGTATAACTGACCCGAAAGTGTAGTAATAAAAAGCTGAAATTGATTATTTATTTTGCGCTTTGTATATTGCCGTAAAAAAAAGATATTAAAACTATATGTTAGCTTTGTGTAACAATTATTATTAGTCATTATTCATGCTTCCAATTTTAATTTTTATTTCATTTCATTTTATTGTTTATTTTACAGGGACAATGCACAATTAAAAGTAATTGCACCAGAATTAGCTAATAGCTAGTTTACATCTGCTGTCCCTGGGCAGGTAAACAAATAAAATAACATGCATTAAATATACACCACATAAAACATCACAGTACATACATATGTAGAATATAAAACTTAAAACCAGAATATAAAACAATGTGCAGAACTGTATGACATGAAAGATAGGCAAGGCAAGTTTATTTATAGCACATTTCATACACAGTGGCAATTCAAAGTGCTTTACATAGAAGAAACTAAAATAATCAAAAGAAATCACAATAATTAAAACAGTTAATTATATAATAATTATGATTTGATTATGATGAATTTTGAACGTATTTTGTGTTTTCAGAATTGAATGTACAGCATTCATATTTAATATACTGTATTATTATATAATATTGTGCACTGTGATCACTTTGAAGAGCACAATCCTGAAGCTGCTGCCTGTTGAACTAAACTTAAACTCCTCTGCATTTTAGGTTCAATTCAATGTTTCTGTCAGACTTCAGGCATCCGGAATATCAAATACAAAGGTCAGCATATGTCAAAAGGCTTTTCATGATGTGAGCTCATACAGGTGTATTGTTAGATATGTTTGCGCTTCCTCTTAACATGCATGTGCTTTTTCTGTTGTTTTCTTCAGGCGGCATTACTCTCCAGGAGAAACAGTGAACAGGTAAATAACCGGCCCGAAAGAGACAATCATGGAAGCAAATATTTGAATAGATGTCGGCAATCCTGTGGTTCTCTCTTTCACCCAAAGGCATTCACAGATGCCTGACAGAACCACGTATCCTCCGCTGAATCCTGAAAACGAGGAGAGGTATCCTGTGTACAAATCCCGCAACATGGCATCAGAGGAAGAGATGAGACGAGAGCCTTTCCTGATAAGAGACATGATGGCAAACCCAGAAGGAACCACTCAAGCCAATCTCAAGGTCAGTGCTGCTGGAATACGTGAGCAATATAGGCTGATGTACGGCAGGCCCGAAGGACGTTATTAGCCGTGGTGGCCTCTCCCATATCACACTGAAAAAAATAATATGCTTTATCTAATCAATAAAATTGTGGCAACATATTACAATAGGGCCGGGTATTGAGACAAATTTCACGATTCGATTTCGATTCACAAGCTTGCAGTTCAATTCGATTTCGATTACGATTCGATTCAATATCGATTATTTTGGATATCAGTTACAATAAATGGCAATTTTTCTCAAGGGAATCAAATCTCTTAAATGCTGTAAACTATGGGAGTCTAGTTGGGCTTCATTAGCCTAATATGAAGGTAATAATGAACTGTTTTGTAGCTATACAAACACTTAAATTACACTTTTATTTATTTTATAATAAGAAGATTATATGAAATATAAACATTTAAATGGTGGCTGTCATAAAAACTTGCCAGATTTATTCAAACATGCATTAAATATTGAAGAACACTAACGAGTGTGGACTAACGAGTTTATGTGCATTTTCTGAGGTAAATATGACGATTGAGCGAATCAGTGTGTTTCGCTAAGTTGTACTCTATCTTTAACACACTTTCAGATGCTCGTTCATGTTTATTTGGCGCTGTGACTGGTATTATTAAGCCGGAAGAGAGATCAGCGCTGCTGCTTCTCCAGAGCGATCTCACGCCACAGCGACAAAACACTATTTATGTTTTTGAATTTCTAAAGAAAATGGACGTAATTTGAAAATTGAGACTTTGTTTCATATCAATAGTAACAAAGGACAAAGATTATTGCGATTTGTTGGATGCGCGCAGCCGCGATACAATGTCCCATTCATTCAAATGAAACAGGATGACTAATCGATTCTTGAGATTTAAGAATCGATATCGGTTTGTAAAAATGAGAATCGATTAATATCGAGAAATCGATATTTATTACCCAGCCCTATATTACAAGCAATATTATTAATTCAATTGTACAAATTAGAATGTTAATTTGATTAACTGTTACTCAATTCTAATTTGTTCAATTTAATAAATAATATTGCTTGTAATCTGTTGCCACAATTTTATTGATTAGATAAAGCATATTTATTTTTACAGTTTATTGCACCTTGATATTCAATAAAACAAAATATATTTATGTTGCCACAAAAAAATAAAAGCAAAGCCACTCGAGGCAGTTGTTACAGTCATTTTGTCCTTATTTCAGTCTCGTTTTCCTTCACAGAAACCATCAGATCTTTCCCGGAGCAAGACTTTCAGCACTTTGAGTGACATTCTCAAACGGGTCAACTCGCGTCGCACTTCTTTAGGACAGACGAGGACAGAAAACCCGACGCCGGGCATCAGCAAATCCACACTGGAGCTCAACATACATCGTTCAGACACGCCGTCAAACGCTCGAACCACCGTAAGACAGATGGAGATTTATCATTTATTTATTTATTTATGTTTCAAATCTTCTTTATTAAATTGCTTTTAATGCATGTTGGGAAAATAATGATAATAGAATTAAATATAATATATAGAGCTAAAGTTATTCATTGATCAGCATGGGAACGTTAGCTTGATAGATATAGCTGTCAGCAAGAGGAACAATTCATTTTGATATTGTTTTTGAAATGTTGATAATATCATACTTATTTTTGTAGATTTATCATTTATATGCAGTTTACTTGGCAGCTGTTGGGACGAAAAGATAAACAGACGTTTATGTATATTTTAGGGCAATAATACAGCCCTAAAAAGCCACAAAATATAATGCTGATGTTCAATGTTTCCATAATATTTGAGGTCTTGTTCAATATTAATGGAACATGATTATTTTGTATTTAATTTCTGTGAAACACATCGTGGCATGTTAATGTCAATTATGACATTACTCATGTCTCAGTGTCGTTAAAAATTTGTAAAATTTCAATTTTAAAATCTAGATTTAAAATGCACATCTGAACTTTTTGTGTTGTGAATACTTGTGTTCAACAGTGTTTTCAACATAATAATGAGAGTTTTTTTTTTTATCATTGGAATAGATTACATTTAAAGTAGCCTATATTCAAGTACAGTGATTTTAAATAATAATATTTCACAATATTACTGGGTTTTTTTTTTTATCAAATGAATGCAGACTTGATGAGCACAAGAGACTTTAAAAAATGTAAAACTTTTACGGACCCCAAACTTTTAAACAGTAAGCCCATCATCTGTGCAAATATCTTTATATTGTTTATGCATAATCAGAAGTGTATTGTCCTAGGAAACCAATCACAGTTTTTCTGAAGCCTATATATATATATATAATTTTTTTTTTTATTTACACCCCATTTATTTATGCTTTGGTGTTGGTAAAGACAGCAGGGACAGTGCAGCTTCACTTTTCAATGTTAGTTTAACAAAAATATATGCTAATTGTAATTTTGTATGGATGGAACAGTTCAGTATGAAGATAAACACAATAATTATAGTAGCTCAAATGTATAATTTTTTTTATTAAACAGTCAGACATACATACAAACCAACATAGTGCAGTAGTGAGCAATATTGTAATTCATAATTCCAGAAGTGACATAAGAGTGATTTAAGTGTTTGATCTAAGTGTGTATGTGAGTGAGAGTGGGTATGTGTATGTGTGTGTGTCTGAAGCCTATATTTTCTACTATGACATGTATTTTACTCATAGACTAAAACGGTCCGAAATGCCCCTCTGCTATTGTCTTTCAGAACTGTGATAATCTGCCTCTGACTCCAGCTCTGGCACTTATGAAAAAGAGGAACGATGAAGTCAAGTCTGGACTGTTGAGGAACATGCCCAGTGTGTTTTCACCGGGATTCAGACCTTCCAGTTTCAGCCAGCAGAGGGAGCCATGGAGGCCTCCGTTCAGGAGCCATAGGAGTGAGGAGGAGCACTGAAGTCATGCAGGAAACCCCACACAATGACATCAACAGTATTTAAATATGTAAATGTTACTGTAATAAGCAGGGCTGCGGGTACAAAGGGAGTTAAATAAATATTCATCAGGAATGATGTCACACTTGAAGAATAAGTCTATTAATATATGTGATGGACTCATGATGTATGAACTGTCATGTTTTCTCAATGAAAAGGGAATGTAAATGTCGACCATTTAATATATACCTTCATTTATAAAAATCAAATACCACAAAGAATATGAGAGACTGGCTCTTTCTATTCAAATATACTTCTTATAAGTCATAATTATTCATCATGAAATAGTTTGCAGCCCGTTTTACTTCCGTACATCCATCAAGTTGTTTCAGAGGAGCAGGTTTTCTTTAATCCTTTGGAATAATGTGCCCTGATCAATCACTCAATATAAGATTAGGAAAGCGTATTATAAAAAAGTCAATAGGATCCAATTTAATTTCATGTTGATTTTAAATCATTAGCCCTGTCTGGATAGGCTGCTAAGAATAGACAAGATTCTTCAAGTATAAACTTGTAACTTAATTAACTGTAAGCCTTTTATAAGGGTTTATGGCCTGGTTTCACAAATTCACATTTAAGTAGCTTTTATAAATGTGCCTTAGATAAAAACATCACTGGTGTGCATCTTGAGATAAAACAATGGCAGTGACGTATTTCAGTTAAAACAGCTCAAACATTAGTCTGGGACTAGATTGTAGAGCCGTCGGGATGGTGATTTCACCAAGTACCACATGAACATCTTTGTTGATCCTGGATCAACTTTCCAATCACCCAAGCTTAAAAAGTTTGGTTGGCTTAAAAAGGGTTTTTGGACACGTGGTTTTTAAGCTTAGCTTTCAAAATATTTGGATTAAAACTTTTTTTTAATCCTGCACTCTCAAACTCTGGATTCTGATAGAGGGCCATGAGACTTAGACCTGAGTGCAAAAATGGAGGCTCTAGACCCTTCCAGAGCTGAGATATTGAGATCCCACGTAGCATTTATGCAATTATAAAAATAGTGGGTTCGTGGACGGTGGAATTATGGGATGGCGCTTGGTGCCACAGACTCAGGGATATAATTATCGTTACTGGTGTGAACGGGCCAAATTAAACTATAAAAGGTTTGACATTTAGGGTGAACTTTGACCTAATAAACTCAGAGATCATGAGCACAAACAATAAAGCACTGAATGAAATGGTCTTCCTCCCGATGTAGACGCACAGGTCGTTTTTGAGCGGTTCCAGATCCAGTCGTTGCAGTTTAGCCTCACGCTCTTCTTTAACCGAAGATGGTGTTTTCTACGGGTGCCGTCGAGTTAGCGTGTCGCGTGATAGTCGAGTGCTGTTTCACCAAGAACCGTTTATCAGAGCTGCACTGTAGACACACACACACACACACACACAGAAGTGTTTAACATTCTAACATATAGTTCAGAAGAAGAAATAGAAACCTTGCATTACTTTAATGAGCATCACTGATCATCATGGTTAAGGTTCTCTGAAAGTTATGAACAGTAACATTAATAGTGCAGTAATCTCTATCCTAAACTCTTATCTATACATCATTCATGGTAAGTTTTTTTTTCTGAAACGTTTTAATTTGTCTTTTTTAAATGTTAGTACTTGTTTCTACGGAGGCGTATTGCATTCACTTGAAGAAAAATAATCTACTCTGTTTTTCTGAATTAATGAGTAAATTTTTCATGAGAATTTTTTTTTGCTGTTTTTCTGAATTAACGAGTTAATTTTTCATGAGAACAATTTTTTTTTGCTCTGTTTTTCTGAATTAATGAGTTAATTTTTCATGAGAAAAAAAGTTTTTGCTCTGTTTTTCTGAATTAACGAGTTAATTTTTCATGAGAATTTTTTTTTGCTGTTTTTCTGAATTAATGAGTTAATTTTTCATGAGATTTTTTTTTTTGCTGTTTTTCTGAATTAATAAGTTAATTTTTTGTGAGAAAATAGTTTTTGCTCTGTTTTTCTGAATTAACGAGTTAACAGAGCAAAAAAAAAAAAAAATCCATGAAAAATTAACTCGTTAATTCAGAAAAACAGAGCAAAAACTTTTTTTCTCATGAAATATTAACTTGTTAATTCAGAAAAACAGAGCAAAAAAAATTTCTCATGAAAAATTAACTCATTAATTCAGAAAAACAGAGTAGATTTTTTTTCTTCAAGTGAATGCAATACGCCTCCGTACACCTCCGTATGTTTCAGATCGTTCATTCAAAAGTAACATTCCATAATGTGTGAAGAATGACACAATGGAATGTTCACTTAATCAAGAAGAAACATTGTTTCACAGTTGTTTTGAGAACATTCCGAACGAACGAAATTGGGACATTCCCTTAAAACACATTTAAACGGCTTTTATTTTTTATTATTATTGTTTAGAACATTCAGAAATAATGCTTTCATAACTTAACATATTTAGATACATCTAAATCGTCTTCCATTGTGATTTCCCGTTTATCTAAATATGTTTAGTGAAGGGTAAAACTTCGGAAATTTCCGTGTAAACAAGAGATCACTTCCGGCGTAACGTCTGGAGACAGTTGGACATCTGATTCAGATCAATTCGACGGCTGTTAACAAGAGGTAAAAACGATATAAATCCTGTTGGTTTTCTCACACAAACCGCTCGTTTGGTGTCTTAGGCCATCAATGTGTACATTTACGAGTCATTAAATCATGTTTAATTTGGACTTCTCTGTGCTGCTCTTTGAGGTGGTGGACCTCCTAAAACTCCATTATATGACTGATAGACAACAACGGTTTGACCGAAAAATGTCAAAATTGAAAATACTGTGGAAACAAAGACACCTACATCTTGGATGCCCTTGAGGTAAGATAAAACATACCAAACATTAATTTCAACGTGAACTATCCCTTTAACCTGTCATTCTTAGAGCATATTTTTATTAGTGGGATTGTTGGCCAACGCTGAACATTGTGTTTGTATTTTTCTTTTAAATCGTCTCCGTTGTTCTACACTCACCATCACCAGCATGTCCTTCAGTCTCTCGATGGCTTTATGGTTCGCTCGGCGGCGGGACACATACGACGTCAGGATCACACTGGAGGAACACGGTAGTGACTAAACATTCATTAGCTATGAGAATATTCCATCACAGCTGCTCCAGATCCAGCAACACACACACACACACACACACACTCACACACACTTACACCTCAGCCAGTATGAGAGCGAATGCGAAGCCCTCTGATGAGATGTAGTTGATGGTGGTCTGAACCTCATCGGGCAGCGTCTTTTTACACACACTCGTCACATTAAACACAGTTGTGTCTTTAAACGGGCCGCAGCATCCCGGATTAAACCTCAGAAGAGAACAGATTATGAGTGAATACGTTTTTGGTGAATAGGTGTTTTTATCAAGGGTGACACTAACATTAACTAATTCACCATACTTGATTACTTACATTAACAATTGCAAACCAAATTTTCTGAAATGTTATGTTTAAATATGAGGCATCATCTAAATAAATATGCACTAATTTGCATGCATTTCCAGCAAGTAAATCTGAACATTAGATCAAGCCATATTCATTATTCTTGTTTGATTTTGATAATATATTAAAGGTTTTTCCAAATGGGATTTTGATAAATCAGAAAATACGGTCAACAGACGTTTTTAGGAATAAAATGTCCTATAAATCAGCCGAATGATATATGAACAAATCTCCAGATTACATTAGATATGAATAAAACTGTAAAGTTTGGAGTGTGTGAATCTGCTGAAGTGGCGATTTCAGATTCAAACCCAAAGCCTTTATAGATCGACAAGATCAAGTGCACTAAAATAAACACTTTTGGATGTTTTCTTTCCACTAGAATGAAGAACATTATGGAAGCAAAACAGACCAGTGCATGTGTAGAGTCTTCCCTTAAACTGTATTATATTATAAATATGTCCACATTGACTAGTACCTGTTGATGTTGACCACTAATGTGACCACAGACATTAAGAGACCCAACAACAGCATGAAGTGGAAGAGAACAGAAGAACTGGCGGTCCGGAACATTCTCTGAGCCGGAACACAACAGCGCTGCACTGTGAACTGACAGACGGATGAGATATTTAGGATTATTTAGCTGTTTCTAAATCTAAATCTGAAAGCAGGGTTGTTATTACGGAAGCCCTGACAGAAATCCAAAAAAAAAATTATATATCTAAAATTATGAGAAAAAAAGTTGTAGCATTTCGAGAATAAAGTCTTAATATTTTGAGAAGAAAGTCAAAATTACGAGAACTATTATTATGTTTAGATCCATGTCTAAAGAAGTTCGACTTCACGAGCGCAAAAAAACTTCTATGGAACTTCTTTTCTCGTAATTTTGACTTTTTAGAAATATTGCGACTTTATTCTTGTAATTTTATATTTTTTATGGATTTGTTTTTCGAGAATAAAGTTGCAATATTTCGAGAATAAATTAGAAATATTTTGAAATTAAAGTTGAAACATTTCGACTTTAATGTCGAAATATTTCTAATTTATTCGCAAAATATTGCAACTATATTCTCTAAATATTGCAACTTTATTCTCGGAATTTTATATTTTTTATGGATTTCTTTTTCGAGAATATAGTTGCAATATTTCAAGAATAAATCAGAAATATTTTGAAATTAAAGTTGAAACATTTCGACTTTAATATCGAAATATTTCTAATTTATTCGCAAAATATTGCAACTATATTCTCAAAATTTTGCAACTTTATTCTCATAATTTTATATTTTTATGGATTTCTTTTTCGAGAATAAAGTTGCAATATTTCGAGAATAAATCAGAAATATTTTGAAATTAAAGTTGAAACGTTTCGACTTTAATATCGAAATATTTCTAATTTATTCGCAAAATATTGCAACTATATTCTCGAAATGTTGCAACTTTATTCTCATAATTTTATATTTTTTATGGATTTCTTTTTCGAGAATAAAGTTGCAATATTTTGAGATTAAATCAGAAATATTTTGAAATTAAAGTTGAAACGTTTCGACTTTAATATCGAAATATTTCTAATTTATTCGCAAAATATTGCAACTATATTCTCGAAATGTTGCAACTTTATTCTCATAATTTTATATTTTTTATGGATTTCTTTTTCGAGAATATAGTTGCAATATTTCGAGACTAAATCAGAAATATTTTGAAATTAAAGTTGAAACATTTCGACTTTAATATCGAATTTTTTCTAATTTATTCGCAAAATATTGCAACTATATTCTCGAAATATTGCAACTTTATTCTCGTAATTTTAGATTTCTTGTTTTTTTTTTTACGTTGCGGGTCAGGGCTTCCTTATATTATAGTTAACTAAAAGCATAAAAAAACATTTGTGTTGCTTGAAATAAAATAGAATTTGAGAGAGTAAGAGTGAATCAGACCTTCTTGAGGTAGAAGAGGACCATCAGCCTGACGGCGCTGATGGCCGGCAGCAGGGGGCAGTAAAACACTCCCACCCATGTGACCGTCTGGCTGTTCACCAGGTCCAGCACGTTGAAGGGAATCTCAAACTGCTTCTTGCCTAGTAACCGCGCTAGCGACGAGGATGGAAACCTCTCCACCAAGAAGCTATACGTTAAATAAAGTTTATTATACACTGTATATATATATATAGTTCTGTAATGTGAATCAAAATATCAGAACAAAACATTGCATTCGCTTGGAAAACGTTTACGGTCGCTCATAAAATATGTGGCCTATGAGAAACGTTGTAAATCTTTTGCGTTACACTGAGAAACTTTACATTCGCTCTTAAAATGTCTGCGTTACGAGAACATTTTGTTCGCAGATAAAAAAAAAATCCCATTTTGAGACATTTGGTGTTCGCTTGTAAAACTTTTACGTTCTTAGAAACTCTTAAAACTTTTGCGTTGTGAGAATGTTTTGCGTTCGCACATAAAACTTTCAAGTTCCGAGTAATTTTGCGTTCGCTCGTAATACTTTTGGATTTGAAAATCAAAATAAAAAAATTACAAAAAGATAAAAATTTGTGTCTTACGAGCATTAACGACATCCATGAATAAGCGAATGTGTTGTTAAATTATTGAAATGCTAACTAATAATAATAACCTGAGGTTAAATATTGTAGCTAAACCATGTTCAATAAAGTTGAAGTAACTCACGTTCTTGGGTAAGCCACAAAAAACGCATTGAAGAAACACTCCAGGAAGTTGAAGACGACGAGTTTGTACATCTCCTTCCCGAACGCGTTCTCTCTGCAGGGCTCCTCGCATATCTGAGGCTGAGCACAGTTCAAAGGTCAAAAGAGTTCAAAAGCCCCCATTTGTCTCATGAAATCTCATTGTTGTCTAAGAGAAACAACTATGAACAAACCTCTTGCTTGTTTGGAGAGTGTATGAGGAGGAAGAACAGATAGATGCCCAAAGACGCCAACTTCAGGAAAATACTCCTGTAATATATTCACATCGTTTCAAAGCAGATTAACAGAATATCGGTTAATGTTTATAATGCCTTATAGTTGCATTTAGAAGATTAGAGCTGGAAAACAGTATAGATTACATTTTGCAATGATATAAACAATCAAACTGCGTGTGAATATGCTTTATGATTGCGGTAATTTACATTTTGCAAATTGCAATTAAATAAATCGGGTATTTAATACCACAGGAACATGTAACACACACTAGAGGTCAGAGGGCATGACCTTTCTGACCTGATCAGGGTGAGGTTGAGCTGGATGGTGAGTGAATAATCTTCAAACTCTGAGACTTTACTGAAGATGTGCGGCAGTATGTAGTTTATGGTCGCCATTGTGATTGGAGGAAGATACTCCAACATCAGAGACCAGTTCAGAACCTTCCAGTGACGAGAGAGACAATCATTAGGAAACGCTTTACTAAACTCACAAGAATGACATTAATATAAAATGCTCTTTTTGCGGCTTACATCCTGAAACTATCTCACATTTATTTTGGTCTTGTGAATTCACATATAAGTTCTGGAAAGACTTTAATTCATTTATAGTTGAAAATATTCTTCCTGATTTCTCCCTGTACTACAAAAATGTCATTTTTGGTTGTTTTAATGACTAATCTTATTCGTTGCCAAATTCCATTTCCATAAGTGTAAATTCAGTAATAAAAAAAACTATTTTTTTCTGTGCTAAAGGCTGAAACGGAACAGTATATTTCTACTCTCTTCTATGCAAAACAAAAAAGCTGTTAAAACTGTGGTTATTTGTTCTACTTTTAATGTGTTTATGTGATTAAATGTGTTTTTTTTATCACTTTAACTTTACTATTGATTATTTTTCGATACTTTTTATTATTTATTTATTTTTTTTTTTGCTATTTTGATTGTAATGCTCTTTACTTTTAATAATAAAAATAAAAATAATAATAAAAAAAAAAAACGTTCTTTTTTCCATCTTCGTTTGTGTTGTTCAGTGTGTGATGTTGAACTCCTGAAACGCCTCCATTGTAGTCTCGAGTTTCTCCCGGGAATACGTCACAATATTCCTCATTATAATAATTAATACGCAGAATAAAGGGGCGGGGCCTGGTTGAGTTAGTTAGTAGTGTGTTAAACTGGTGGTTAAAAAAAGGGGCGGAACATTTCCCAAACACACTTGAAGCACTCGACCAATCACAACACACTGCTCCAGCCGACCAATCAGAGCACAGTGTGCTTTTCAGGAGGAGGGGCTTCATCGAGACAGGAACTCACCGTAGCATCACTGCCAGACTGGGAAGGGTGGAGCTGCAACGAAAGAAAATATGAGGAAAATAATCAACATTCAAGACTATTCGCTTCACCTTCACCTTTATACATGTTCAGTACCTTCTCTTGTGACAGAATGATGCTGTAAACGATCAGAGCGAATGCGCTTCCCAGAAGAACCAGCACAATGATGTTCAGAAAGACCCGCAGGAGGATGAGTCGAACCCAGAGAGCGAGCGATCGGCGCTGGACCCTCTCGTGAAACTTCTGCTCTTCTAGATCCATCTGGAGAAGAGGTCAGAGGTCATGCACACAATTCAATTCACATTTATTTGTTTGGCGCTTTTCACAAAACCACTTATTTCAAAGCAGCTTTACAGAGAATACACATGTTTATGCGTTTCAGAAATGCACATCACATATCTGACATGACAGCTCGTGTTGACCTTTCACCTTCAGTTCGTTTCTGATGAAGTTTTGTTTCAGGGTTGATGCTTGCGAGTCCTGAATACTGAAATCCCACCCACAGAAAACCTTGTAGCTCAGGTTTGAACTGAAGCGGTTTCCAGTGAGCCACGAGTGTTTGTATCCCACAACCGTCCTGAAAGAGAGAAGAGACATCAGTGACCCCAAGGGACGCGGAGATGGACACAATGATGAGGTCGGAGGAAACTTAGATTTCATCGCTTTTGCATTTGTTCATCAAACTTGCATTCAGTCTCAAACTTTTGTATTCAATAAAAAAAACACATCATTCATTCACTCACATGTTAATTAGGGCTGTGCAAAAATTAATTTCGATTAATCGCATCCAAAATAAAAGTCTGTATTTACATAATATATTTGTGTGTGCTGTATATAATTATTTTGCATATATAATTACCTATGCATGCATGTATTTATTTAAGAATTATTTACGCTTAAATTCTGTATATATATAAATACATAATCTATATTATATAAATATAAATATTTTATATATGAATAACACATTTTCTTAAACATACATGCATGTGTCAGTGTGTGTATTTATATACAAAATAATTATATACAGCACACACAAATATATTATGTAAACACAGACTTTTATTTTGGATGCGATTAATCGCAATTAATTTTTGCACAGCCCTAATATTAATGAATCCATTTACAACAATTAAAATGAGAAACACATGTACATGTGTGTTGCCGATATGAATGTTCCCCGTTCAATAGCTATTCAGGTCTATGCACATCATTTACAAACTGAGAGACAATTAGACAATTAGACGAGATGCTGTTGATTCAGTCTGTGGTTATAGCGCCACTTAGCTGTCGAGAGCAGCAAATGCATGTTTCGGCTGAAATCTCAATCTGTAAGCTGCACTGAAGCGGGAACATTGGTCTAATAGCTCAGGGTGAATGATCTGACCTGCGGACCACCATGATGATGCTGAGGAAGAGGACAGAGATCATGCCAAGTAGAAAGAGGAGTGGAGTGTTTAAACAGGCCAAATCAAGAGATCCGCGAGTGTAGAAACTGTGAAACACTGAAGAGTTTTCAAGGACACCCTGGAAAACACAGAGAAACGGACCACGAGAGAGAGAGAGAGAGAGAGAGAGAGAGAGCATGCAAAGTGTTGAAGACTGATGAAAAAACAAGACAGTGACCTTCTTTACATGCAAATAAACATAAATCTGACTCCCGTAAACCATCAAAACAATATCCTGGTTAACCCTCTGGGGTTGTTCGGCCCAAATGGACCCGAAGAATTTAAACAATTTTTTTTTTAAATCACAGCTTCCTCGGAAAGGTCCAAAATTTGGTGACTTTGTTGGTATTTGGTATTTGAACACCCCAAAAAATTGGGGACAGGATGTGAGTAGTCTAAGTGGTTGTAAAAAAAATAGTCACACTTGGGGTGTTCGGGTCCAAATGGACCCGCATGGAAAACGAATGGGAAATTGGCAAAAATGTGAAAATACTGAGGTTTTTTTTGTGCGTACAATCTACAAATCAGCCACGATCTTGAAAAAAAGCACACAACAGTGAAGGGGTGAATCTATAAAACATCAAGAGTGCAAAACAGACACATCCAGACACACACCAAAAAATTCAGATTATACATGTTTTGCATTTTTAATGTGTTTTCCACCAGATGGCATCCATCTCATTTCAAAAATTGTTTTTATGAGGCCTAGGCTTGACTCTAAAATGAAATACAGCTTTAAAAAAAAAAAAATGTTTAAATATTTTTTCTATTATGTTCAATGTGGGAAATTGAATGAAAATGAAATTTTCTCAAAACACCAAAAAAGAAAAGAAAAAATATTATAAAAAACGAGTAAAAAAAAAAAATCATGATTTTTAAAAAAAATATGAATCCCGCTCTTTGGGTCCATTTGGACCCGAACACCCCGAGTGTGACTCTGAAACGAACAACCCCAGAGGGTTAACTGAAATCGCCATACCTTCATTTATATCTGTGCATATGCTAACAAAAACATTAGGCAGTTGTGAAATGTCAGGAAATAGAATAAAAACTGTTTACTAAATTAACAGAAAGGAAACATAACTCAATATAAAGACAAACCACATGACTTTTCATGAATTTTAATTTATGGTAAATGAGTTAATTAAATAAAATCTGAAAATGATGATCAGTGTGGAAATTAAAGAGTGATAACCATAAAATGACTTACTGATCCGACAAAAATGTCTTTATATCCAAAGATTTGGTTTGAATGGCCTAAAAAAATGATTCAATATGACAAATTAGGTCAGTTTTAGTGCATCACCTCCAAAGGCCTGTTCACACCAAAAATCACAACGATAAATATTTGTATAATTATAACTACATTAGCATTCACACCAAGGACAAATTTCTAAAAAAAAAAAATTAAAAAGAATAGCAAATTATACACAAACAATCAAAAATATCATTAGAATCACTTTCAGAACGACTTTTTCCAGCCGATGAACGATAAAACACTGACAGCCAATCAGAATCCATCCTGATTTAAAGAGCTGGAGCAGCAATTTGTGAGAAACTGTTATTTGAAATCACCAAAACAAACACGCCCCTACCCAACAGGACCACACCCCTGACGGTAAAGCCCCGCCCACAAATCCATGAACACACTATGCAACACAGGCTCCTCCTCCCTAATGCGTGGACACGCCCCTCACTGCTGATTGGCTATTGTGTGTTTTTGTGTTCCATTTCAAACAGCGTTTCTAATAAACAGAAAGATATTGTGCGCTGATGTGGACACTGATATAGTTATCTTTATTGGTGTGAACGAGCCGTAAAAGTGCATTGCAGTTTTGTTGTCCGCCGCTTTAAATACTTGAGCTTTTAAAGCTGGATGGATTCCAGTTTTATCGTTCATCAGCTGAAAAAACGAATCATTCTGAATGTGATTCCAACAGTATCGTTTTGAATGTATAGTTATAGTTGTGATGTGAACTCTTTTATTGCAATATACAAGAATATGCAACGTTTTTTATTACAATATGAAAGAATTGGCAAAGTTTTTTATTGTAATATGCAAGAATATGCTGTTTTTACTGCAATATGCAAGAATGTGCAACGTTTTTCATTACAATATGCAAGAATATGCAACGTTTTTCATAACAATATGCAAGAATAGGCAACGTTTTTACATTTTTTTGGAAACTTTTTTTATTTTTTTTATTGCAATATGCAAGAATATGAAAAAAAAAACTATTTTTGCATTATGCATAAATTGGCAACTTTTTTTATTCAATATGCAAGAATATGCAACGGGTTTTTTGCAATATTGGCAACTTTTTTTATTCAATAAGCGAGAATATTGCAAATTAAAAAACTAATTCAAAGGGAAAACAAGATTATTGGCAGAAAACTTTCCTTGTTTTAAGCATTAAATCACTTAATTTTGATAAACTTTTCGTGTAGAAAAGGCCACCCCTTTGAAATGGACTCTTCCGATCTCCCCCGCCTCTGTTCGTGAGTTGGACTGTTCGTAAAAGTTGCACGGAGAGTTAATAAGCAAGATCGCCTGACTAGAGGATGTGCTGACATGTTTATAGTGAATAAAAGTTGTAAATAGCAGTTAAGTTCGATCGAAGTGCTGTCATTCAAGGATTTAAAGATTATGTGTGTGCGTGCAGCTAATAGTAAGTACACTTGCATATTTATCGCATGATGCATCCGTGAGGGAGATTTGAATAGGCTGTCGCAGCATTGTATCGGAGTGTTCATATTGTTGGTTATGTTTGCCTTTGTATTGTCACTTAAATAGCAAGTTATCCTCCCGTATTGTTAGAAGTATAGGGACATATATTTGTATGTTGTGTGGACCTCAATTGGGTCTCGGGGAACATGTACGGGCATGTTAGCACTACGTGAGTTAGACATACAGTGAGAAAATAATCGAGACAGTTATAAATATATGTATATTATCACATTGCTTTATTTCTTTAATTCCCTTTAATACATCCTTGATTATATTTATACCAGAATTGTAGAGCTGTTGTAGATCTGTGATTTTTAATTCATTTTATTCATATTCTGTATATTGTTTGTTACAGAACCACATACATGGTCGCATTCATGGTTACATGCCTGACCTTTGTACAATAAAGACCCAAACTACTCTGGTGTGAGACATCCTGTTCTAACCGGACCTCCTGTAGCCGTTCAAGTAATCTGAACCAGAAAGTATAAAGAGTGGTTAGCAGTATTTTACATGGTCCTTCGAGCCGGATTGAGTGGACTGCTACAGCTATGTCTCATCCAGAAAGAGAAACCCCTGTCGCACGACCACGGAGACGAGTTTGCCCTCCAGCTTACTTCGAAGACTATGAGCTCAGTGGACCTGGGTCTCGTCGACAGCAACCATGGTCGTCTAACTACCAAGCTGTACAGGAGGATGAACCACTAAATCCTACAGATCATTCCAGATCCACTTCACCAGTCAGCCAGGCATCAGATTGTGCAGAATGGAGATTGACTGACCGCTGGGACAGCACTTCTGTAAAACTGAGAGAAGAGAATGCTATATTGCAAAGGCAAGTGCAACAGTTACCAGAGTTAACAGCTATGTTTGAAGAGATTAAGAGGGAGAACGCAGCTTTGCAACGACAGGCCAGCCAGCTTCCTGAGATCATCACAACACTACAGGAGATGCGTCAACAGAATGCTGTACTCTGTAATGAGCTTCAAAGTCTGAAATCTGAGCGTAGAGATTTACCCAAGTCAGTCACTACACCAATGCCACTACCACGCTCTTACTCTCCAGTAGTCAACATGCCGACTCCACAGTCGTACCGCCCAATACCAGCCACACGCTCCAGATTGACACCACTTGCTGTTAAGAGACAGTCATATCCAGCTGCATTAGGAGAAAGCTCTGAGCTGAATGAGGACTTAAGAAACATGAACATTTCTTCTTCTACAAATGAGAGAATCCCTTTGACAACACAGTGTAGTTACACACCCCATAGCAGGTATGATAACTCTACCCTGTATTCCCCGCCACCTGAGCAGCCTGATTACGTGGTTCCATCACTGGACTTTCAGACACCATTACATCCATTACCTTCATTTTCCAACGAGAAAACCTACAGAGGCCCAGCACCTACCATACCTTTCCTTAAGTCTCCTGACCCTAGGGAGTTTTCAAGGCTGAGAATTGCTCTGGAGAACATCCTGCCTGATGATGCCTCAGAACACTTTAAGTTTCAAATCCTCACAGACCATCTGAAACTAGAGGAGGCCCTCTTAGTGGCAGACTCTTACAGCAATTCAAGGTTTCCCTTCACCAACACTATGAGTGCTCTGACTAAAATGTATGGTCAACCTCATCAATTAGCCTTGCAACGAATCTCTGAGCTGATGGATGGATCCAGCATACGCAGTGGAGATATTAGAGCCTTTAGGATGTTTGGACTCCAGGTACGCTCTCTTGTCAGTATGTTGCAGCAGTTGGGTCACAAAGGTAAAGTAGAGCTGGAATGTGGATCACATGTATCTCGTCTTCAGAGTAAACTGCCACATGACCTTAGATCCAGTTTTAAGAGATATACTTACCCACTGCGAGTTGAAATTCCTACACTGCTACACTTTGCAGATTGGCTGGAATACGAGCTTCAAGTGCAGGAGGATGCTAGTCAGTATGCATGTCACCCAAAACAGGATTCCTCTGCACATCTCAGGGAGGTGAGAAGAGAGCCTAAGCAGTTTCGCAGACCAACTACAGTTCTCCTTGGGACTGGAAAGTCACCGTCCACACTGATGTCGTCAGCCACGTCCAAGCCAGATCCAGACCGAGCGGAGAAGGGAAAGGCCTTTTGTCCATACTGTGACAACGACAAGCATTATTTGAATGGCTGTGATAACTTCAAGCTTCTTAACAAGGACCAGAAGATAGACTGGATAAAGACTAAAAACCGATGCTGGCGTTGTGGTCGTGGACATCAAGCAGCCAACTGCACACTAAAGACTTGCTGTCCAACTTGTAGCAGAAAGCACCTTCTAGTACTGCATGAAGTCAACGATCAAGTCAATCCATATAAGCAGAACACCGTTCCGTCTAGTGCAGTTTTGTATCTTGATCGCTCAACGTCCAGTAGCAAAGTGCTTCTTAAGGTGGCAAAGGTACTACTTCGGAATGGTAACAGAGCGATTGAAGCTTATGCAGTGTTGGACGATGGATCAGAGCGGACCATCATTTTGCATGATGCAGTAGAGAGATTGGGACTTGTGGGAAAACCTGAGGAGCTTATGCTTCGCACAGTGAGACAAGATACTCAGGTAGTTCACGGCGCAGCAGTGAGTTTCACAGTGTCTCCAACTGTTAACCCCAGCAAAGTCTACAAGATCGGTAATGCCTTCACAGCCAATGTACTTAGCCTGGCAGAACATACTCACCCAGTCAGTGTGCTGCAAAGAAAGTTCAAGCATCTCTCCGGGTTACCGCTGCAGCATCTAAACAAGGTACAACCTGTGCTTCTCATTGGCTCTGACTGCCCACACCTTATCACACCTATACAGCCAGTCAGACTGGGGCCCCCTGGTGGTCCGGCAGCAGTGAGAACCCGTCTGGGATGGACACTGCAGGGTCCAACTCAGGAGTTGAGCAGTCATCCTTCCTCTGATCAATGCTTCTTCACCTCGCTGCGGCCCGTCAATGACCTTTATGCCAACGTTGAGAGATTATGGCAAATGGATGTTCTACCTTACCAGAGCGAAAAGGTGATCACCAGGTCACGGCAAGACAAAGAGTGTATTCAGCTTCTGCAGGAAACCACTGTGAGGGTGGATGTTGCTGGTGTTCGACGATACGCTACTCCTCTGCTACGTGTTAAGAACATGCCTCGTCTCCATGCACCTAAGGAGGCGGTTCTACCTCAGTTAAGGGCAATCGAGAAACGACTGGAAAGGAAACCCGATCTGGCTGCAGTATACCAAGAGGAGCTAACCAAGCTAGTAAAAGCTGGGTATGTTGTCAAACTTGATCAGGAACAGGTGAACCAAACAGAGGAAGCCTGGTACATTCCGCACCACATAGTGCAACATAATGAGAAGAAAAGGGTGGTCTTCAACTGTTCATTCTCATACCAAGGGCATAACCTGAACGAGCTCCTCCTTCCTGGTCCAACACTTGGTCCGTCACTTCTGGCAGTCCTTCTGCGTTTCCGGGAGCACTCCATTGCCATAAGTAGCGACATCCGGGGTATGTTCCATCAGGTACGCCTCTTGCCAAAGGACAGACCCCTACTGAGATACATCTGGAGAGATATGCAAAGAGAACGAATCCCTGATGTCTATGAATGGCAGGTACTACCTTTCGGGACTACTTGCAGTCCGTGTTGTGCATCCTTTTCGCTCCAGAAACATGTAATGGATCACAGCCGGCCTGGAGAGGACACACGTGTTTCAGTGGAGAAGTCATTTTATGTGGATAATTGTCTTCAGAGCTTTGCTTCCCGTGACATGGCCAAGAATCTGGTCGACAAACTCTGCAGCCTTCTAGCATCTGGTGGCTTTGAGTTACGACAGTGGGCTAGCAACGACCCTTTAGTCATCAGTCATCTGCCAGAGGAAATTCAGTCTCAGAGCAGCATCCTCTGGCTCCGTGAAGGTCATGAAGAGGCTCAAGAATCAACACTGGGTCTGCATTGGAATTGTCAATCTGACACACTTTCGTATAAACAACGCACACCTGACCATCAAGTGCCCACAATGCGAAGCATATATCAGATTCTTGCTCGCCAGTACGACCCACTTGGCTACATCGTACCATTCACCACTCGAGCTAAGGTGTTGGTACAGAGGTTGTGGGACAAAAGGAGGGAGTGGGATGACCCACGGCTACCAGAAGACCTACTAGACTCTTGGAAACACTGGGAGAGCGAGTTGGAAGGCCTGCAGCATATCACTCTGCCCAGATGTTATTGTAGTAGGGAGCTAGACTGTTCCAATAATCATAGGCAGCTTCATGTCTTTTGCGATGCCTCAGAAAAGGCCTACGGATCTGTGGCATACTTAAGAACAGAAAGCCCTCAAGGTATGGTGGAGGTAGCCTTTGTAGCAGCTAGGTCCCGTGTTGCCCCCAAGAAACAACAGAGCATTCCTCGTCTAGAGCTGTGTGCTGCACTTACAGGGGCGCAGCTTGCTAAAGTCCTGAAGACCGAGTTAACATTACCACTCAGTAACGTCACTCTGTGGTCCGACTCAACTACGGTACTGACCTGGCTTTTATCAGATTCCTGCCGCTTTAAGGTTTTTGTGGGGACCAGAGTGGCAGAGATACAGGACCTAACTGAATCTGACATCTGGCGTTATGTACCATCGGTTGACAACCCTGCAGATGCCATAACGAGAGGGAAGTCTCCCTCTGATCTCAACAGAGATAGCATATGGAACCAAGGTCCAGTATTCCTCAGACAACCAGCAGAACAATGGCCAGAGATACCACTATTAGCTCACCTAAACCAAGACAGTGAGTTAAAAAGGTCAACCTTCTGTGGACTGTTAACCTCAGCTCTGCCACTGCCAGATCCTCAGCAATTTCACACGTTCACAGACTACTTGAAGGCTCTTATGCAACCATCCAATGAGAACCTTCCTCCTGTTGCGACTGCAGAGGAATATAAAGAAGCTGAGCTCAAGGCCCTCCGTCAGATCCAAGCAGATTCCTTTCCTGAAGAGGTGTCTCATCTGCAATCTGGTAAACCTTTACCAAGTAACAGTAGACTGCTGTGCCTAGCCCCTGATCTGGACCCGGATACCAATCTCATACGTGTTGGCGGTCGTCTCCGACGGATCAGCGAATTAGAAGAAGAGACTGTTCATCCTATTGTTCTTGACCCACGTCACCCATTAACCAAGCTGGTCATTAAAGATTACGATGATCGTTTGCATCACCCTGGACCGGAGAGGGTATTTGCAGAGCTCAGGAGGAAATACTGGGTATTAAAGGGACGAGCAGCAGTCAGACATCACCAGCGTCAATGCACTGAATGCCAAAAATGGCGGGCTAAACCGCAACCCCCAAGAATGGCTGACCTCCCACCAGCAAGGTTGAGGATTCACCGGCCAGTTTTCTATTCAACTGGCATAGATTGCTTCGGCCCTTATCTCATAAAGGTGGGACGCAGAAATGAGAAACGTTGGGGGATCATTTTCAAGTGTATGACCGTCCGTGCAGTGCATATTGATCTTCTTGCAAGTCTGGATAGTGATTCATTCCTTATGGCCCTTCGTCGCTTCATTGCTCGGCGAGGTAAACCCTTCGAAATCCTTTCAGATCAAGGAACAAATTTCAAAGGTGGAGAAAAGGAACTTCGTGATGCCTTCGCAGCTCTTCAGCCTGAACTCCAGGCTCAACTGGCAAGCCAGCAAATTAGGTTCACATTCAATCCACCCAGTGCACCACACTTTGGTGGATGCTGGGAGCGAGAGATTCGATCTCTGAAAACAGCCCTGCAAGTGATCCTCGGAGCACAGACTGTAACTGAAGAAGTGTTGAGGACTGTTCTCATTGAGATAGAGGGTCTACTGAACGCTAAACCGATTGGCTATGCATCTTCAGATATTGCTGACCCAGATCCCGTTACACCCAACATCTTGTTGATGGGGCGGCGGGATGCCTCACTTCCACAAGTGACATACCAGGATACCGAACTCCTTAGCAGAAGGAGATGGAGACATAGTCAGCTACTAGCTGATCACTTTTGGAGGCAATTCATTCGCAATTACTTACCCAGTCTTCAAGCCAGACATAAATGGATGTCAGAAAAGGACAATCTACGGGTAGGCGAAATCGTTATGATTGTGGATCAGCAGCTACCTCGTGCACTGTGGCCAGTGGGAAAGATAACACAGGTCTATCCAGGGAATGACAACCGAGTCAGATCAGCTGAGATCAAAGTAAAGGACAAAACTTACATAAGACCGGTAACCAAGATCATCAGTCTACCGCCTCTTCCTGAGTAACTTATCGATAACTCAACACTTAGTATGGCCTTTTAGTTGTTCAAATTCACGTTGTGAATTTGGGGGCGGCTGTAGAAAAGGCCACCCCTTTGAAATGGACTCTTCCGATCTCCCCCGCCTCTGTTCGTGAGTTGGACTGTTCGTAAAAGTTGCACGGAGAGTTAATAAGCAAGATCGCCTGACTAGAGGATGTGCTGACATGTTTATAGTGAATAAAAGTTGTAAATAGCAGTTAAGTTCGATCGAAGTGCTGTCATTCAAGGATTTAAAGATTATGTGTGTGCGTGCAGCTAATAGTAAGTACACTTGCATATTTATCGCATGATGCATCCGTGAGGGAGATTTGAATAGGCTGTCGCAGCATTGTATCGGAGTGTTCATATTGTTGGTTATGTTTGCCTTTGTATTGTCACTTAAATAGCAAGTTATCCTCCCGTATTGTTAGAAGTATAGGGACATATATTTGTATGTTGTGTGGACCTCAATTGGGTCTCGGGGAACATGTACGGGCATGTTAGCACTACGTGAGTTAGACATACAGTGAGAAAATAATCGAGACAGTTATAAATATATGTATATTATCACATTGCTTTATTTCTTTAATTCCCTTTAATACATCCTTGATTATATTTATACCAGAATTGTAGAGCTGTTGTAGATCTGTGATTTTTAATTCATTTTATTCATATTCTGTATATTGTTTGTTACAGAACCACATACATGGTCGCATTCATGGTTACATGCCTGACCTTTGTACAATAAAGACCCAAACTACTCTGGTGTGAGACATCCTGTTCTAACCGGACCTCCTGTAGCCGTTCAAGTAATCTGAACCAGAAAGTATAAAGAGTGGTTAGCAGTATTTTACATTTCGGTTAACAAGTATTAAAAATCTCGAGTAGTTGCGCTTGTCCTCGGAGTGAACGGCCGGTCTTAGTATTGGTACCTGAGTCCTTCCTGAACACCAGCGTTGGCGTCAGCACAGATCCAGCGATGATCACACAGTAAAGCAGGTTCAAGCACAGCAAGTAGCGCAGAAACACAAAGTACGCCTTCACCCCGACACCAAACTGACCTGTGGATCAGATTCAGCTAACCGGTCTAACATACTGTACATCATATACTCAACGGGCACAACATCAACACACTCCTAGAGTCATAGTGATTGCAAAACATGAAGCTTCGAAACCTTTAACAATATTTTGCTCTGAATCAAACTGACTGCAGTAAACAAGGCTTCATTACGTCATAACGATTTTGTTATTTAATTATACTGTAATAATACCAATTTAACATTAGTGTAGTTGTAATAGTCTATTGGCTTGTTTAGCTGAGAAAAAACAAAGCAAACCCTGACTATTGATAAAAGAACATATAGCTAGACACTTGATTATCTTACTTGAAAGATTTTACTCTTAATAAAAATATTGCATTATATTTTGTAAAAGGTGTTTTTGTGCATGTTTTTGGTTGCATTTACCCTGTTCTGACCACTAGGGGTCACCGTGGATTATTTCGAAGCCTCGACACAATACGGCACATTTGCTTTTGTTTCACGAAGCCTCGATCTGCCCGGCACTACATACTGGACACTCACCTTCGATCTTATGAATCGCGTGTCTCCATGGCAACAGTTCTGACAGGGCCCTGCCCACATGCTCCTTTAAGCGCCGCCTTGTGGTTTGCTGGCTCCGCCTCCACGAGTCCCAGTAGCCAATGCTGCGTCTCTGCAGATGCTGCCTATCTCTGATTGGCACAAACAAAACTAAAACTCTGAAACTGACCACTAGATGGCGATGTGTTTGTGTATAATTCACTCAATCCACTACTTATATGTACTTCAATGTTTGAAGGCTCCCCAATATAGACTGCGATATTTCTGTATTTATGCTGTAATTATGATAAAGCTGCGAACTTTTAACTGGGAGTACTGAACTATTACATAATCCACAATTCATTTTGTGATTTCAATAGATTGAAGAACCGTGCGCTTCAGTTCACTTGCTAAAGAAGTACTACTTTCATGTTATCACTGTGAAGCTGCTTTGATACAATCTGTATTGTGAAAGCGCTATATAAATAAATGTGACTTGACTTGACTTGACAGTAGGCTTTATGTTAAAGTCACTCTGAAGTCAATCATTGTATTCGTTAAATCTCATCTTTGATCACCAGATTTTTTCCAATCTTCATGTCTTAAAATATCTTGAATGTGACTCGACACCCTTGCCTCATTTGGTATGCGCTGTTATATGAATATGCAAATGAGCCCCGCCTCACTCACTCACTTGATCTGATTGGTTACAAGGTGGTTTGTGACGTCAGAAACACCAGCGATTTCAAAGCGTGTTTTTGAGACTGTCTTTGGTTCACTGAAGTTTTAAGGAGGAAATACTCCTTATGAACTTACACATGGTCTGTGTTAAATCGTATTATAATAACACAACATTAAACGCTGGATCACCACAGGGGACTTTAATTAACTTAAATCATTTTAAGTCATCCTCATTAACTATATAGACCTGATATAATCCGAATATGAGTAACGTTAGCACACTTCTAGACAAAATATCCTTGCATTTGGTTTCGTTTTTCCCGAAATAACTTGCGAGATGCATGATAAACAGATAAACGAGATGAAGTAAACATCAGTGTTTGGTTTAATTTCTTCACTTATTTCATTTCTTTGTTATCTAATTGATGACTAGTCTATGTTTGGGCGATGGTTTAGACTGACAGCCCAAACTTATCCTTGTGTCAGCCTGACTCACCTGGTGTCCCTCTTGCCCTGCAGACAGACCGGTAGAGCTCTGAGCGGGACGCTGGGGTTCCAGGAGACTCTGCCGGGATCCTGTGTGCCGGCGTCTGCGTGCGGCCGGCGATGAGCCTGTGAGCTCGGCAACAGCCCGAATATCTCCGTCTGATAGTATTCACACGAGTCGCTGGACACATTCGAGGTGCAGCTCTCCTCTGCCGGACATCATTAATCATCAGAGGATCGTTAAAAAAACAAAAACTTGTTTTTCTCTCGTGAAACGTGAAAGACTTCTTGTAAAACACTACAATAATCTTCGTTTTATTTACAACTGTGCAAACATTTTTTTTTTAAATTGCAATGAAATAAATGCTTAATATTTTTTGTCTTGTTTTTGTCATAAGCGAGAATTGGCAACGTTTTTCATTACAATACGCAAGAATATGCAACGTTTTTTAATTGCAATATGCAAGAATATGCAACGTTTTTTAATTTTTTTGGAATTTTTTTATTGCAATATGCGCTGTTTTTACTGCAATGTGCGAGAATATTCTACGTTTTTTATTGCAATATGCAAGAATATGCAACGTTTTTTACTGCAATATGCAAAAATATGCAACGTTTTTCATAACAATATGCAAGAATATGCAACGTTTTTAAAAAAATTTTTGGACATTTTTTTATTGGAATATGCGCTGGTTTTACTGCAATATGCAAGAATATGCAACGTTTTTTCATTGCAATATGCAAGAATTGGCAAAGTTTTTATTGTAATATGCAAGAATATGCTGTTTTTACTGCAATATGCAAGAATATGCAACGTTTTCATTACAATATGCAATAATATGCAACGTTTTTTAATTTTTTTGGAATTTTTTTTATTGCAATATGCGCTGTTTTTACTGCAATGTGCAAGAATATTCAAAGTTTTTTATTGCAATATGCAAGAATATGCAACGTTTTTCATAACAATATGCAAGAATATGCAACTTTTTTTTAATAATTTTTGGAAAAAAAATGTTATTGGAATATGCGCTGTTTTTACTGCAATATGCAAGAATATGCAACGTTTTTTCATTGCAATTTGCAAGAATTGGCAACGTTTTTTTATTGTAATATGCAAGAATATGCTGCTTTTACTGCAATATGCAAGAATATGCAACGTTTTTATTGCAATATCCAAAGTTTTTTATTGCAATATGCAAGAATTGCCAACAATTTCTAAATTGAATATACAAGAATATTGTAATAAAAAACCTAATTCAAAGGGAAAGCATGATTATTGTCAGATATATTTGCTTGTTTTAAGCATAAACTCACTTAATTTTGATAAACTTTTAAGTAAACAAGCCCTGAAATCTCAAGTAGTTTTGCTTGTCAAGTAAATGTATCTTGATTTATTAACGTTTAGATATTTGTGCTGGAAATCAAGAATCGTTTTTAGTTGTTGTTTTTGCAGTGAACTTTAAAAACTCATTGTTCACAGTGCACATACGTGCATTCGGACACATGAAGAACACTAAACATACTGTATTCTAACAATTCATGAAAGTTTTTTGTGTTTTAAAAGCTGTTTTGTTGTCATCTGGCTATAAATATAGAACAGAGGTGTGATGCATTTCTGCAAACAAACCACAGAAGAAGGAAGTCAAGTCTCTGTTGAAACTCTAAATCATCAGGAAACTGAAGAATGATCCAAACAAAAAGCCATGATGTGATATATGATGTCCCTTGATCACTGTCACACACACACACACACACACCTGATAGGAGTCTGTGGAAGTTTGCTATCTTGTCTTCTCGGTCCATCATCATCCGTCAGTGTGTCGAGGCCCTCCACACACACACGAGCAGAAGACGGAAGACCTCGACTCTTCTCAGTGTGAAAGTCGGCAGGAAGTCATGTGATGAGCGAGTGGGTGTCGTGGAATCTTGGGTGACACAGAGGCTCAGAAGTCAGTACAGACGTCAGATGTGTTTCAGACTCTTATTATCAGTTTCAGTGCATCTTACAGTTCATGATAAGCATTTAAAACAAACATTTCATTGATATCATGCTTACTAAAAGCTGAGCTGTTTGGATGGTTGCTAAGTGGTCACCGGGGTGTTGCTATGCGGTTGCTAGAGTATTCTGGGTGGTTGCTAGGGTGTTCTGGGTGGTTTCTGGGCAGTTGCTAGGGGGTTCTGGGTGGTTGCAAGATTGTTCTGGATGGTTAGTTGATTGTTGTTATGCCGTTGCTAGGGTCTTCTGGATTGTTTCTATGGTGATAGGCAGTTGCTAGGTGTTCTGTAAAGTTTCTAGTATGTAGCTAGGGTGTTGTGGATTGTTTCTAGGTTGGTGCTGGGCAGTTGCTGAAATGTTTTGAGTGGTTGCTCTGCGGGTTCAAGGGTACTCCAAATGGTTGCTAAGCAGTTGCTAGGTTCTTAAATTGTTGCTAGGGCGTTGCTAGTTGGTAGTTTTGATGTTCTGGATGGTTACTAGGTGGTAGCTATGGTGTTTTGGGTGGTTGCTTGGCATGATACCTTGAGTGCTTACTAAGCAGTTACTAGTGTTGCTAGGTGGTTGTTATGGAGTTGCTAGGGTCTTCTGGATGGTTGCTAGGTGATTGCTAGGCAGTTCCTATGGTGTTCCGGAAGGTTGGTAATTAGAGTGTTCTAGGTAGTTGCTAGGCAGTTTCTTTGGTGTTCTGGAAGGTTGCTAGGTGGTATGTTCTGGGTGGTTTCTAAGTTGATTGGGTGTTGCTAGGCATTGTACCTTGAGTGATTGCAGTTGCTAAGTTACTCTGAGAGTTGGTGGTTGCTAGGCTGCTTCTAGGGTGTTCTGGGTGATTGATAGGGTTTGATGGGTAAAAATGCACTATTTAGAAATTTCTGTAACTTTTATTTGAATAACACTTTCATCCAAAGCAAGGTTTATAACCAGTTCATGCATCACTAGGGAATCGAACCCATGGCCTTGATGTCGCGAGCGCAATGATCTACAGTGAGCTACAGGAATGTGTAAGTGACTTTGTTATTTATTTATTTATTTATTTTTTTATAATTTTATTTGTAGCAGTTTTTTGTACACAAAACATATCCAAATCTCAAAAATGTTTACAGAAAGATTGTTATACATAAAATAAAACTAAACAAACAGCAATAAAAAAATCATAATAAAATAAAATATAAATTGACAATGGAAAGATGAAATAAGAAAAAAGTCATCCATATTACATACATGTCCAAAGATATTTCAATTCTTAGAAAGATACTTAAGGAAGGGGCCCCAGATTTTATCAAATTTTTTAGAGGCATCAGCTTTAGAAAAACGAATCCTTTCGAGCTTAAGGGCAGCAACCATTTCAGCCAGCCATTTATGAAAGCTGGGTGGTACAATGGACTTCCAGTCCATCAAAATCACCCTTTTGGCCACCACCATACCAAACGTTAGAGACGTAAGTGACTTTGTTATTGATTGAATGTTAATATTTCGTTCTTATCAATGATAACATTAGAATTAAAACATTTGATATAAACAAACTGATTTAAATAAATAAATATTACATTTAACAGTACAGCACAATAGTTCCAAGAATTTATATATATATATATATATATATATATATATATATATCACACAGAATAAATGAGGTATTTACTTTAACATAATTATAGTCCAGGATAGGGGTCACTGGAACCATCTGAAGACCGAAAACCCCCACAAGCTCTTATTGTACTGTGATGATAAAATGCATTATTTTCTGGGTTGTGAGCTAGTGAGTGCTGCATATGGTACATGATTGTGGTTGATATTTAAACAGTCATTATGGAAAAGATGCCACTTGACGTCATTACTAAAGAATCTCATGTCACATAAACTTCAGAAAGAAACCCACTTCCTCTATCAAAGCATCATAACTGTTGGGCAAGTTCAACAATAGAGAGGAAGAGATAGAGAGTGAGAGATGAGTAAGAACAGAGACCGCAAACTGGCAAAGCTTTACCGGAGAGAAACGCGTCTAAACAGGCACTGAACTGAAGCTAGAACAAGTTATGTGTCTGTTTGGTCAGATTCAATTGAATGGGAGTCCTTAAAACATTCTCATAGTTCTTTATTGTGGAGGAAACCCATTTAAACCTTCGATTTATGTGGGGGAAACTTTGAAGAAGCTTCCAACGGTTTGTTTTGATGTGTTTTTGAGGCTCACAGGTCAATGGACTCTCAACAATGACTTGGCTCATACCATTTTACATGAGATTATTCACGTGCACTTTTGATTTAATTGCTGTTCAGTCTATTATACTGTGCACATCAAATACTGATAACACAGTAATGCGATTATAAAAATAGCATAGTAGAGTATTTTGATAGTTTGTACGAGATGATCAATCATTACGCCCCCCTACGGAAATGAAAGTGACTCGGTCCTGGTAGTGGTAATACAAACGAATTGTTCACTTGAACCGGCTCATTTTGATGATTCAGTTGAATCGATTCACAAAGATCGCTGAGAGTTGGTTGAAGTGTTGGAATAAACTTTCCGAGCGAACCGATTCACCAAACTGATTCGGATCTCTAAATTCAACTCATTCGGTGTCATTAGAAGTTTCTCAATAGTCTCTCGGAGTCGGTAGTCCAGCGGACGCATTCGGTGAGTTACAGCTTATTTACTTTATTTATTGATGACCAACATAATCTCGTTTGCGTTTGTTCGAGCGATAGAAGAGAAACTATCGAGATAAAGTTTAAATGAGTTTGAGAACTTGAGCGAATCAATCAGGTTGTGTTTGAGTTCGATCGGCAGGTGTAAAAACACATCATCCGGATCATGTTCGTCACGGGTCGAGCTCATTAATCAAACTTTAGATGTTTAAAAGCCTGGAGATTTCAGAAGAACGGAACATCCCGTTACACATGACAAGATACAGTGATTGAATGAGTGTTTTGGGTGTCAGACTCCGTCCGTATTAGAAGATTTGTGGGTTATCATCAGAGGATTTTTGATTCTCAAAACTAGCAAACAGCCAGAAAGTGTTAACGTTAGATCACAGATTTGTCAAGTCAGCTTTATTTTACAATACAGATTGTTTCAAGGCAGCTTTACAGAGATAACAGGAACATAATGCAACAAAGTTTATTTCCAGAAGAAAATAGCATCACGGTTCAGCTTAAAGCTGCAGTCCGTAAGTTTTTTGGGGGGTTAAAATTATCCGAAATATTTTAATTTGAGCAAATACATAACCAGCCGCCAGTGTTCGAAACTCTCTGCTTGCCGTAGTTTCAAAAAGCTAATAATGTTTTTAACTCCAGTACTGTGGATTTGTACGGGAAATTTGTGCTTGTCTTTGCGTCATTACGTCACAAGTGTACACACACATCAGTACTGTCAAACACAGATAAATATCTGAAGGTCTAGTCACACAATGCTAATGTTGGACATTAAAAATTTGAGAACAAAGTATAATTTGCACGTGACGTGATATAATAAGCGATCGTTAGATTTAATCAGTGTGATTTACTGCAATGCTGTTGGTCAGAACAGAAGTAGTTATTTGTTCAGATTACATTTAAGGGTGAAAATTATTACATTGGTCACTTCCAAAAAGTATAATCTGGGATTGCGAACGCCAGTAATCCACACCGGTGGTGATTGACAGCTGCACACACTCCTCAAAACATCGTATTCATCCGCGCTGTGCCGAGCCGAGGCACAACCCACGTAAAGCTGATAATGACTGCAATTGCAGATGTCGAACAAAGAGGAAAAAATGAGGACTGCAGCTTTAAGTAAGATCAGTGATTAGTTGTAAAAAAGTTATTATTTTAGTTCATTTATTATATATAGTCGCTTTGTAGTAGGGATGGGCAACGATTAATCGCGATTAATCGCATCCAAAAATAAAAGTTTGTATTTACATAATATATGTTTGTGTAGTGTGTATATACCCACACATGCATGTATATATTTAAGAAAAATGTGTTATTAATATATCAAATATTTATATTTATATATAATATTAATTGTAAATAAATATATATAAAATATATACATGCACATATTTCTTAAATGTATACATGCATGTGTGGGTATTTATATATACAAATTAATTATACACACTACACAAACATATACAGTATTATGTAAACACAAACTTTTATTTTGGATGTGATTAATCGCGACCCACACATGCATGTATATATATATTTAAGAAATATGTGCATGTCTTTATTTTATATATATTTATTCACAATTAATATAATATATTTAAATATAAATATTTGATATATTAATAACACATTTTTCTTAAATATATACATGCATGTGTGGGTATTTATATATACAAATTAATTATACACACCACACACACACATATTATGTAAACACAAACTTTTATTTTGGATGCGATTAATCGCGATTAATCGTTGCCCATCCCTACTTTGTAGTAAACCGTGATGTCATCATCCAGCTCAGTTCCCATATAATGCTGTCTGTCAGTGCAGGAGATCAATAATAGTGTTGAATATTTAATGAAATGTCGAATAGTGAATTTGAATGGGAGTCTGACATTATGGGAATGGCATTCATCTGAATATGAACGGGTGGGATTGTGTTTCAGTTTAAGTGAATTCTGATGTGAAGTGAGTCATGCGCTGAACTGAACAAAGCCGCTGTGTCGCTGATTGACAGGAATGCTCGTTGTGTTTGGTTGAATGAATGCGAGTGGTTGTGTGTTTAGGAGTGTGTGTTCCTGTGCTGCTCTTTAACTATAGCGTAGAGAAAACCCTCTGAAACCAGAGCTCGTTCTTCAAGATGTTTCTTGTGTTTCTCCAGTTCCAGATGTGCCGGTGAAATCGGATCTCACACACACACACACACACACACACACACACTGATTGCCGTTCTCACACAATGACTGTTATATAAATCTGCCTCCTTTGGGTGTGTTTCAGATTGCGTATATTAGTTCCCTAGAGAGTCTTATTCCTTTCCTTCACTACACACACACACACACACTCATAATCAGGATGTCGGACGGACACACACACACACTGAAACAGCTGTCTTACAATTACATAAATGCATTTGGCAACAGATGCTTTTATCCAAAGTGGTTCACACACACATTTCATTGCACTTCTATAGTGGTGAGCGGGAGACGACTGCTTGTGTGTGTGTGTGTGTGTGTGTGTGTGTGTGTGTGTGTGTGTGTGTGTGTGTGTGTGTGTGTGTGTTGTAATAGTTTCTCTGAGCGTTTGAAATGTTTAGTGGAAAGGTTATGAAATATCTTCTGACCACAGGCTGATGGTGATGTCAGTGCCAGGAAAACACACACCTCTCCACCCACTACACACACACACACACACACACACACACACACACACACACACACACACACTCCGTTTCTCCTTTTCCTCAGTGTTTCCAACACTTTGTTTGCGCCCATTACTCATTACACACACACTCTTGCAGAGGGCAATAATAATGCAAATAAGTGTAATTATTCTCATGATTGTGATCCGTGTCTGTTAATGAAGTCTCTCAGAGCACGTGATGCGCGGGTTGATCCGAATCGAGCGGGTCATCCAAAAATGTTTTTAATGATATTCGGGTCGCGGTCGGTCGGGTCGTTTGAAAAAAGATGCCAATTAAACATTTGTATTAATATAGTACTAGACACAATGTTTGATGAAATATACAGCCCTACACATTATTGGCTGCAATAACTGGCACGAAGATAACACACAAGCTCAGTCTAAACAGTTCTCGGTTCTATACTGGTGATTCGAGAACCGCTGTCCCTGTGCGTTCGTGCTAATCACTTCTCTCAACAGTGGCACATGTCTCGGTTCAGTGAACTGTTGGAGTTACTGGAGTAAAATATAATTCAGGATATTGATTTATTTCGATTCGGAGGCGACTGTAAGGCATGTCTGAAAGTGAGTAACTTCAGTAACTTGTGGATCAGCACTGACGCAAGACGCGAACTGTTTCGAACGATTCAGTTCGATTTAGTGTACTGGTTCGACCGGTTCACTAAAAAGAACCGGTTCAAAAGAACGATTCGTTCACGAACCGGCCATGATCACTACAGTCTGCAGAGAGATGGAGGCGGCAAGAGAAAAGGTGATGACTGGGGAGTGGAAGCTCCGCAAATACACAAATAGAAAGAGTAAAAGTGTGGGAGACATTTGCTGAAATAATGGAGGATGATGGCGAAAGTGCTGGCTTTGCCTTTGTTATGTGTAGGCCGACGTCTTCTTGCGATGCTGTGTTGTTACACATCTATGGCCCAATAACGCTCCGATGAGCATTTACTAATTTTTAAAAATGCGGTCAGGAAGCGGGTCGGGTACAATATTTTTTTACTTTTTTTTTTTGCGGTCCGAGTTGCGGGCGGGTAACGTTGAAAACGTCGGTCGGTTGCGGGTTGTTTATACATTGACCCGCGCATCACTGTCTCAGAGTCTTTATGAGTTTTTACCAGTTTAATATTGAAATTATGACATACTCATTCATATCAAGTCATATTAATGATATGAAAAGTCGAAATGATTAAGAAGTCAGTGTTGTGTCAGTGCTGCTCTTCAGGGAATCTGTGTGTGTTGTGGATCTCCAGCAAATCATAAACGTTCTCTCTTACATGTAAATCAAGTTACTGAATATTTACTGATCTGTGTGTGTTATGTTCTCTGCTGAGTGTGTGTGTGTGTGTGTGTGTGTTCAGTGACCGGAGGGCTGGTAGAGTTGATTCTGCAGACACTCCTTCAGCTGTGTGTGTGTGTGTGTGTGCCAGTGATCTCAGACAGGTTTGAACACGACAGGACTCCGTCTCCTCTCTCTGACATTCCTGTGTGTGTGTGTGTGTGTGTGTGTGTGTGTGTGTGTATGTGTGTGTGTGTGTGTTCAGCGCAGGATGACGGGGGTCCGGGAGTTTCTTCGGGAGAGTGTGTGTGTGTGAGGGATCATGGCCGGCAGAGTCGGGTTCCACTCGGATCTGGTCACCGATATAGAGTGAGTGATTATTATTATTATTAACAGCAACAACACGACAAACAAGAGTTGCACTTGTGTTTCTTTCTCAACGGATCTCATTGCGGAGCTGTTTTTGTCTTTGGGATTCAATCGTTTTAGTTTTAAGTCCGTAGTTGTTCACTCCAACTTATAGGATAGCGCCCTCTCAGGCAATGGAAACAAAAACAATTATAAGTAAATTATGAAACCAAATATAAATGCGGCTCCGACTCTGAACGTTCAGCTTTGATCACAGGAATAAATGACACTTTACTGTATATTCACATAGAGAACTGTATTATTGTATTTTTGATCTAATAAATACAGCCTTGAGCAGAAGAGATTGTTTCAGAAATGGTTTTTGAGTGTGTGTGTGTGTGTGTTGTGCTTCAGGAGTCCCGCTGACGAAGAGGGGGTTCATGACTCCTTCTGTCAGCTGATCGAGGAACAGAGTCAGGACCATCATGATGATATCGAGATGACCTCGCTGGAGCTGGAGGAGGAGAGCAGAGGTCAGATCACACACACACACACACACACTCAGTCAGTCAGTCACTCACTCACTGGATTTTACTCTCTTTCAATACTTTGATTGTGTGTGTGTGTGTGTCTCAGATGACGTCATGCGTCTGGAGAGTCCGGTGTACCTTCGGTGTGACAGTGAGCAGCCGCAGCAAACGCAGCCTTTGGTTGAAGGACGCTGGTCATCTGACACACTCAAAGTCCTGTCCTCCATGCCCAGCCGCACCATCGGTCAGTCCCGTGTGTGTGTGTGTCTCTGTGATGGGCATGTTTAGGGGTAGGGTTAGTGTGTGTGATGGGTAGGGTTGGTGTGTGTGTGTGTCTGTGTGATGGGTAGGGTTAGGGATAGGGTTTGTGTAAGGGGACAGAATATGCAGTTTGTACGAGATATGTCCAGCTGCCGACCCGCAGCACCACCAGTTACAGAACCGGAAGTGAGGGAGGGGCGAGTTATTATTATTGCATTATAGTTATTTTAGCAAGAATGTAAGGACAAAATGGGCCTGAGAGTGAGTTCCTCATTTGATACGTTGTAAGTTAAATGTATACAAGATTGTTGTGATAAAACAGGCCTAGGGTTGAATTGGTCATTTTTGTATACATTTTTATTGTTTCGTTTAAAACAATGCCGGATTTTCTCTCTCTTTTTTAGATTTTGACATTATTATTTCACACGAAAAAAATGCATGCTGCACGTTCTTATGAAATAAAGTATATTTTATAAAAAATACACATGCGTTTTTTTTTATTTTATTAAACAATCAAAATAATCTTACAAATACATATCTTCAATTTCAAAACAATTTAAGATTTTTGTAAACACAATAAATAGAACATAAAATATCACAGAGGTCTAATGAGTTATCGAATTTTGAAAACCTCCAATGCTTGTCTTGTTTTATATCTTTCAAAGCTTAACAAAGTTAACTCCTTCATTAAAAAAAAAAAAAACAAAGCTCTTATTTATAAACTGCTTAGCTAAAATTATTAAACTGTTATACATTAAGATGCCCATAAGTTTCAAGTATTATTTTTTCACCATCATGATGAAGTAGCCTCATAATACAATGAAACGGATAACTGAAACTATATTACACAAAATCAATGTCTTAAAACGCTTAATGTACCATCATAACATACATACGTATAGAGGTTTCATGTTTAATAAAAGCTGTTTCATGTGTAAATTACGTTAGTTGGGGTTAGGTTTCGAACATAAGCTCCGCCCCTCACTTACGGCCCTGGTGTTGGTTAGTGCGTAACTCCGCCCCTTGCTTCCGGTTCTGGCGCTGGGGTTCTGAAACTGGTGTGCTGCGGGTCTGCAGCTGATACTATAGGTTTGTACGGTATAAAAACCATAATGTGTATGGGATGTCCTCACAAGTATATCAAAATGAACCTGTGTGTGTTTGTGTCTCTGTGTGTGTGTGTGTGTGTGCAGGCCGCAGTCGAGGCGCGATCATCTCTCAGTATTATAACCGGACCCTGCAGCTGCGCAGACGCAGACAGAGCCGGCCCTCGATCCAGCACTTCCCGCGCTCCGCCAGACCTAGCATCCGCGGACACCGCGTGGAGACGGACGCGGACGAGCACGAGGAGGACGGTGAGGGAGTAATTATGATATTTAAGAAGATTGATATTTATTCAAATAAATGCAGCCTTGAGCAGAAGAGACTTCATCATTAAAGCTCTTAATTATTGTGTGTGTAGACAATAAGAGGGAGCGATTAGTGAATAATCTGCAGAATCTGTCGGCGAGTGATCGTGTGCGAATGTTGAGAGCGATGCCACTGAGTCTCGCAGAGAAGAAAGAGCTCAGGTAAACCACACACACACACACACACACAACAGAGCTGTGTTGATTAGGTCTCGTAGCACTACAGCAGAATAAATATGTAATCGAGAATGAAATGCAACACAAACTTACACTTCTATGTGTTTCACAGATGCTTTTATCCAAAGCGACTCACAAAAGAGGAATATTTGTAATATACAAAACAATAAATGGACACAAATGGTCTCCTATGAGCGAGTTCTGTTTCATGAAACGGTTCAAAAGACTCACTAATAATGAATCTGTTAGTGAATCACTGTTGTAAAACCAGGATTGTTTTGCTTGGTACACCGTTATTTTATCAGATTGCAAAAACTCATTAATGTTGGACACATTTCTGTTCCTGAAGTCTTGTTTCTCTTCCGATGTTGTGTGTGTGTGTGTGTGTGTTTCAGGATGTTGGTGTTGAATAAAGCCGAACACTCTCTGTCCCAGAGTCAGATTCCCTGCTGCAGTCAGCTCAAGTATTACATCATCATCGTGAGTCCCAACACACCCATGACATCATCATGTGTGTCTATTCTGCAGACACACACTCTTTTTTTATACTTTTATATTTTATATTTATATTAGGGCTGTGCAAAAAATAATTTTTTAAATATGTGTTTGCATAATATATTTGTGTGTGCTGTATATAATTATTTTGTATATATAAATACACACATACATGCATGTATATATTTAAGAAAATGTGTTATTCATATATAAAATATTTATATAATATAGATTATGTATTTATATATATATATATATATACAGAATTTAAACGCAAATAATTCTTAAATATATACATGCATGCATAGGTATTTATATACAAAATAATTACATACAGCACACACAAATGTATTATGTAAACACAGACTTTTATTTTGGATGCGATTAATCGAAATTAATTTTTGCACAGCCCTAATATGTATATGCAGCAATCATGTAGCCTTTTGAGGACAATAAAGTATACTACTACTACTATCATCGTGAGCCATAACACATGCATAACATCATCATCGTGTGTGTGTGTGAGAGAGAGAGAGAAAGGGAGTGTGTGTGAGAGAGAGAGCGAGCTGGAGAGAGAAAGAAAGAAAGGAAGGAAGTGTGTGTGTGTGACTGTGTGTGTGTGCAGTCATGTAGATCAGGGTGTGTCAGAAGTCATGTGCTCTTGCAGCACAGGCGTGTGTGTGTGTGTGTGTGTGTGTCAGCAGTCGTGTGCTCGAAGTGTGATCATGTTTGTTTTGAAGGCTTTCTTCTCTAGAAGCTAATAATACACACTCCGTTCAGTTTGAACACACAAATGAACATTGCCATTAAACTGAGATATGGTGCAAAATAAGTTAATTTCAATATATAAAGAGTTCAGATGCAAAAGCCTCTAAGTGCCATTTGAAATTTTCTTCTAAAATGATCATTTTTATCAAACTTGTATATTTAAGTTCAGTAATTTCACTTAAATTGCAATGAGGATTACCTATTAATTGTCATTTAAGTGAAATTACTGAACTTGAATATATAAGCTTGATAAAAATGATCATTCTAGAAGAAAATTTCAAATGGCATTTAGAGGCTTTTGCATCTGAACTCTTCATATAATGTTAAAAAAGAACACTAAACAAAAAGGAACCAATGATGGAAGTAAATCTAATTATTATCATTAACGAGGATAAACTGTGAATATTATTGTGTCTTTCTGAGTTTCCGAGAACCGAGTGTTGTGCTTGTACTGATTATCTTCATATTATTTATCTGTCCTGAAGGTGAAAGTGCATTAGAGACTGTAGATCGCAGAGACCCCAAACTTGCCCCACTCATGCACACACACACACACACTCGTCTGACACTAGGTGGCGCTAAAAGGTCATTTGCATTTTGGATCTATCCAGATTTTTCTTAAAAACATACTTTTTGAAGTCCTAGGCCATCGGTCCAATCAGAATAGGGACGGCAACAGTTAGAGGAACTTATCAAAATATCTTTGATTCATCAAAGCATCGCAAAGATACAGTATAATAAGTTGATTAATTGGTCCGGCAACACCCATTTTTACGAATTGGTCTATATCTGCTGAACGCAAACTTGACACACTAAGACAACAGGACATTCTGAGGACACACACCAAGTTTAGTACGATTCCGCCAATCAGGGTTTTTCTAAGGCATTTTTATCAATTGAAAAATTGAAATGCCTATTATTGTCACTATACACATGTAGAATGAGAATATTAAGGATATTCAGGGATATTAAGTAAAGATCATGTTCCAGGATGATATTTTGTAAATGTCTTACCGTAAATATATAGAACATGTATTTTTGTGAGTGAATGCAGCAGAATCGTGAACATTAATGCACAACTTTAAAGGGGATTTCTCAATGTTTAGATTATTTTGCATCTTCAGATTAGAGCCAGACCGATATATCGGCAGCTATCGGTATCTGCAGTTATAATGGCCGATAAATGAATATTTCAAAAATAAAATAAAAACGGACGAAACGCGCTTGAACCATGTCATGAGTGTTGGAGTTGTATAGTTTGTCCACCAGAGGGCGCTCTACACAGTTCCTGTTGGCAACACTCATTAAGTTGGTCATTGCTTGAATAAAAATTAAAATATCATCCCCATCAGTTCTCTGAACTCAAATAAGCATGAAAAAATTTGTGACTATCATGTCCAGTTTTGGTGCTGTTAAATAAGCCGAGAGTTAAGCGGAATTAGCTAGTAATAGTTACGTTACGTTGTTACAGAGTAGTTGACTGACTGTCCTTTTAACTTTTGACAATGTGACTGAAGTATTTCTTTAATAGCGCGTGACCGTTATAGCAATGAGACGTATCTTCTCTCCTAGGCCTGAAAATGTATGTTTTACAATTTGCAGTATGATGTAATCCATTGCTAAATTATGGCTCATCATAGACTAGCTAACCACAAAGCTAGCTAATGCCACTGTTGTGACAATAAAAGAAACAAGTTTCTTTTTAAAATGCATTATCATATTATTTTAGTTAAAACTCAAAAATAACTACAAATAACTAATGTTAGGGAAATCTGTTAATGTTTTGTTGCGCGTTTCTGAAATAAAAAAAATAAAAAATAAAAGTAGAACCCGAGTAGAGCCCGAAGTAGACATAGTACAAATATTTTTTGCTTTTAAAATCCGGATTTTAAAAGCAAAAAATATTTGTATCAGTATCAGCCTTCAAAATCCTTTATCAGTCGGGCTCTACTTCAGATTCCA